>JANAVB010016197.1:47203219-47720719 GCA_029216955.1 Iris pallida | reverse complement strand
TAGCAAGTACCAGAAAGGAAGGCTCAAGGACGGGCGAAGAAACAGCAAGGATAAAATATGACAAGGATAACATCTAAAAACAGTAATAAAGGTAAGGGATCGTGCGGTACCAACGCACGATAACAATCCACAAGTATAGTGAAGCTAACACAATCACAATCTACCTAGCATCCACTAACACCTGCACTGCCAGCTGGAAATCAATATCAGCTGGGTAGCAGGCAACAAGCCAAACAACAGAAGGACAAGCGGCCACACAATGCCTACGGCTTGCTATTATTAGCTAACTAGGGTTATCACAGGCCTAATTACTAACAAGATGCAATGAGACTTCAAGTCTAGCTCCTGCTTGCTACTACCCGAATGGCCCAGCAAAAGAAAAAGATAGATATAGCAGGCACACTGCAGTAAGATACATGTGCCTAAAGAAGTGCCACACTCGACGGAGGGCTGGGAATGCGCTCATCTCGACGGATAGCAACAAATCCCTAGTATATATATATATGATACATAGGGCCGGGGTCAGACAAGCAACAGGTCACTGGGAAGTCCCCATAACTACATGATTAATCTAGTTATTAGCCTAGTTAGTTTCATTATAGATCCCTGACCGGGTACTCAGGGATCCATGTCCTAGACATGATGCAAGACAAGACTGGACTGGTGGCTTATACAAGCACAATCAAGAGAAATCAACCACGGTGTCAAGACGGGGTCATGCTGAGCAAGTCAGGACTGGCTGTCGCAACAGCAATCAAGAGTAAACATGCCATGTCGAGAGTATTAGTCAGGAGTGCGCCACCACGGGCCACTATCAAGAATCTAGAGTATCCATGCCAGGTTTACTGTCAAGTCCAGAGTGCTAGCAGGAGTGCACCTCTACGGGCCACTAATCAAGAATCAAGACAGGACCAGGTCATCGTGTAATACCAGGAACAAGGTTAACCTATCAGTCATAAGAAGTCACATGCCCAAATCGTGACATGGATAACAAGTCGGGTACAAGATCAAATCTCCACTATAATAGTCTGTCAAGTACACATGGGAACTACAGCTCAAATCATCAAGTCGATCCATCCACCTTATCAGCTATCAGGAGTCTCCTATCTACGATGGAAATCAATATCATGTCAGGAAGGTCAATAACCAAATACCAAGCTAATCACTATAAGCAATGCTAGGCCCTCTGGCTCACAAGAATCCTCCAAGTCAATGATCACCAGCCACTAGAAAACGAGTCCCTCAACTACCAAGACATAGCAATAAAACAAGGTTCCCCAACTACCGGAATACACAAAGGTACCAGGTTTTAGGCGTTTGGGAAGTCGAGTAAAAATCATATAATAATACCCTCGATATTCTCCTCGTTCCACGAAATATTCGAAATCACCAAAATCTAAGAATCCCCATAGATCCACCAAGTCAATAACCGAGATCGTACTCTCCATAATACTCAATCCTCAGTCATATCCACAGTCACAACTCCCAATACATAGGACAACTGTCAGCTCTATCTGGCTAGACTAGGACAACCCCTAGGATGAAGGGTCAGGGGACAAGAGTCCGGTAATAAATATCGCCGGAAGTGGCAAGGATTACACGGACCGCTCTGGAGCAAATCCACAACCCTTAAACCAAACAAGGATCAGGGTTGCAGACCGTCTCCCGAGTGGAACCGCTCTCCTTACACTATCCGATGGACAAGACAGATCAGGAGCTAGGCGACTGATCTAGTCTGGAGTCTACCCAGCAAGCAATGGGATCAGGTATACTACCAAGGTGAACAGGCACGAGCCCAGTCCAGCAAACCAAAGAAATGGTTCTGCCCAGTCCTTCGAACCAAATTCTCGATCGAGAATTTTGGAAGAATCCGACAGAGTCTCCTCTGTATTCTGGACAGGAGCCCAGCGAGTTGGGGCTAAAATCTACTCGGCACAACCCGCCGCGGAATCGCAGACTGAGAACACTAGGTCTCAGCTACCAGCAGCACTATGATGCGTACTGGAAACAAGTCGATAGCCGATAACACTAAGTATCGGCCTCCAGCAGCACTACGATGCGTACTGGGCGCCAAGCCAACATGCATAATAAAAAATAACCGCCTCGCAGGGCGCACTACAATACATGTTCATAAATCCCTAACCCAAGCACAATCACCGCCACAAGTAAACTTAGCCAAAGCCGTTACCCGACCGCGAGTCGGACATGGGGCATATGGGGA
Organism: Iris pallida; assembly: GCA_029216955.1. Classification (NCBI taxonomy): domain Eukaryota; kingdom Viridiplantae; phylum Streptophyta; class Magnoliopsida; order Asparagales; family Iridaceae; genus Iris; species Iris pallida. The sequence continues at coordinate 47,718,498 of JANAVB010016197.1, read as the reverse complement.
CAATCCGTACAAGTGAGTCGTGCTGTGTCCTCGGAGGTGTGGATGACCCATCCGAGTCATCCGATACGGTCTATCCCAGTATCGGGCCAAGCTAATCTAGGTTATCATGACAGTTCTACTGCTAAGCTACACTACTCATGGTTATATAATTTACAATAAATTAAATACAATAAATCCAGGAGAGATGGCAAGAGCCGTCGATGAGCAAGGGATACTTGCCTAGAGGGCTCGGCTTGGTAAGCAAGTCTTCGGCAGTCGCGATCCAAGCTAGCACGCCAATCGAGATCCGCAGAACACACAATAAATAATCATTAGCACCAGATATTAAATAATAGATTAATAACAAGAGATGACAGAAGGCTATACCGTGTGGGTCCCGTAAGCAGTACAGGGATCGAGCACGGAAACCGAGGTACGCGAATCGATACGGATACGTAAATCGAGACGTGCACGTATATCTAGACACGCACGAGAATCGAGATGGACAGGAGACAACATACACGTAAATTGAGACACATACGTAGACTGAGATGCGCATGTAAACCGAGACGTGCACGAGAATCAAGATGGCACAAATATCGAGACGAACAGGAACGGGACGTTCACGTATATCGATACACAAACCAAGACGTGTACGTAAATCAGTACGTGTACACAAACCGAGATGGCACAAAGTCCAAGGTGGCACATATACCGATACGGCATGCAAATCGATGCGTGCACGCAAACCGAGACGGCACGGGTCATAAGATAGGCACAAAGGCCGAGGCACGAAAATCGAGGCGGTGCACAAATTGAGATGGCACGGTGCCCGAGGCAGCGCGGGGCTCGAGGCGTCCCGCTGCCCAAGGGCAGCGTGGGTCTAGGATGGCACGAAAAATGGGGCGGCATATAAATCGGGGGGCACACATCCCGAGAAGCACGAGGAACAAGGAACACGCGAATCAAGACTGTGCTGCTCGAGGCAGCACAGTGCACGGGGCAGCGCACCATTCAAGGCTGCACGCAACCCAAGGCACACGACCCAAGGACAGCGTGAAACCCGAGGCTGCACGCTGCTCGAGTAGCGCGTAGCCCAAGGGCATCCCGCCGCTCGAGGCCGACACAGCGCTCGTGACAGAGGAGCTAACCACCGAAGAAAAGAAAGAAGAGAGGGCGGAGGAGCTCGGGGCTCGGTCATGTCGCGGCGGCGGGCGGAGGAGGAGACAGAGAGAGAGGGGAGGCCGGAGGAGAGGCTCACCAGCGTCGGAGCTGGGGTCGACGGCGGCGGCAGGGGCGCTGGAGTGGTGGTGATGATGGTGCTGGGGGCGGCGTCGCGGCTGGAGGCGGAGCAACCCGACGGCGGCGGAGGAGATGGCGACGATGATGGTGGTGGTCGCGAAAGTGGTGATGGCGGTGGCGCTGGTGGCTGAAGGGGGCCGGAGGAGAAAGGGGGCAGTGGTGTTGGCGACTGATGGCAGTGGCGGTGGCGGTACTGCGGTGGAGATGGGCGGCCGGAGGTCGGGAGAGAGAGGGGGAAGGAGGCTGAGAGCGAGAGAGAGAGTGAAGAAAGAGAAAGAAAAATTGGGGGGGTTGTGCTGCTCCATGGAAGGGGAGAGAGGAGAGTGAGGGTTAGGTAGGGGGTAGGTAGATGTTAGGATTAATAGGATTAATAATATAATAATAATGAGGATAAAATTACCTCCAAGAAATAATAAAAATTTCAAGAATACCCCAAAAATTAAAATCCTCCAAATACATAATACGGTCAAAATACAGTCATATACCTATTTCTAAAATAGGGATATGACATCCTACCCACCTTACAAAAATTTCGTCCTCGAAATTTGAAATTATCAAAATAGGGTTTTCAAAACTAGTACATATATCTGCCATGAAAACTCTACCCACCTTACAGAAATCAAGTTGTACAATAAGAAACGAACAAAATCTCAATATGAAAACATCAAGGAGAACAGTGTATGGCTACATAAATCAACTCGTAAGGTAAATCTAAACAATGAAGCAATCTCGAAGAGCAAAATCTCGCATGCACGAAATAACCCCATAAATCAAAACAAGTATAGAATGTCGAAAACAATGTCAGAAAACGTAAAATCCCAACTGCATAAAGAAAAATAATAAATCCGCATAAAATCATAAATACAGGATATCTGTCTCGAACCGATGATCGTAGTTTCCTAATATCCAAAAAATGTGTGTCATGATCATTCCTTGCCACGCCATCCGGAATGGCTGCAAAAGATGCATCAGGGCACTATAATCGAGCGGCTGCAACTTTCGTTACCACGCCGTCAAGGTATACTAGGGTCACCCGGTACTCCGACAAATACCCAAAAACGAATCAAATCCATAACTCACATATCCAAATCACTAAAATCACAAAAATCTCTAACAATATAACGAGAGTCCTAGAAAAACAATCAAAATCCAAAATCCAGGTGAATCACAACACACATCCAAAAATATCTTTAATAATAACCACAAGATAGCTTTTCTAGGAAAATACTCTATATCCATAGGAAAATACTCCAAATCAAGAATCCATATCAAAACATGATGTATAGAAGGTATATCTATAATCAAAATAATATCTGAAATATATAATCATGAGTGCGGAACTGTCCGGAATCAAGGAAGCCGAATTGATACGAGAATATCCCTCGGATACTCAACAAATGCTGAAATATCCAATCTCAGAGTCCAGACGAAATCTTCATTCTGCAGCAATCCAGCCAACGCTCGAAGAGGGCGATAATGATACTAAGTCAACACGAAGTCAACGCACGAAAGGGATAACAAGAAATCAACCAAGACGAAACACCGGTAGAGAGTACAGAACCCAAGATAAATAATCATGTAACCCAAATGATGGAGATAACATCTCATCAAATAAGGTGATCGACATAACCAACTATAGGATCATATCTATCAAACAAGGATCAGAGGTAGATAACACGAATAAGACATGGCCAAGCAAGATAGGTAAGTAGAGAGAGGACCAGTTCACAGGTTCAAGGAAGCGAAGGGCAAGTGTATAGCAAGTTAGAATCCCAAGGAATAGTGGACTGAGATCAATAATCATGTGATACCCAATAAAATCTCAAAACGAGACCTGCATGGGCCACCACTAAAACCATATAACGCCCCAGTTCCGGAATACGGGGACGTACACGGCCAGCTACACCGTATAAGGTACGAATACGCTATGGTGATGACGGCTGTCCAGTCGTTGGGTATTCTAGCATGCAATCAATCTATGGCTAAATCCGATCTCATATCCACAGGTAAAACACAATGAAACAATATCAAGAGAGATAATCATATGAAAAACAGAAATACTCATATGAAAATCTGGAATCTACAGTACAGGATAATAATGTAGACAAGTATACTTCCACAGTTCCTAGCATGGTCGGAACTGAAGCACATCCTCCAAGTCGAGTCTGGAAGATCCACAGGTCGGTCTCAGGCAATCTGGGAACAATCCAGGGTTGGTCAGGCCAACCGTAGCAAGTACCAGAAAGGAAGGCTCAAGGACGGCGAAGAAAACCAGCAGGATAAAATATGACAAGGATAACATCTAAAAACAGTAAATAAAGGTAAGGGATCGTGCGGTACCAACACGATAACAATCCACAAGTATAGTGAAGCTAACACAATACAATCTTCCTAGCATCCACTAACACCTGCACTGCCAGCTGGAAATCAATATCAGCTGGCTAGCAGGCAACAAGCCAAACAACACAGAAGGACAAGCGGCCACACAATGCCTACGGCTTGCTATTATTAGCTAACTAGGGTTATCACAGGCCTAATTACTAACAAGATGCAATAAGACTTCAAAGTCCAGCTCTGCTTGCTACTACCCGAATGGCCCCAGCAAAAGAAAAAAGATAGATATAGCAGGCACACTGCAGTAAGATACATGTGCCCTAAAGAAGTTCCACACTCGACGGAGGGCTGGGAATGCGCTCATCTCGACGGATAGCAACAAATCCCTAGTATATATATATATATAGATACATAGGGCCGGGGTCAGACAAGCAACAGGTCACTGGGAAGTCCCCATGAACTATATGATTAATCTAGTTATTAGCCTAGTCAGTTTCATTATGGATCCTGACAGTGGTACTCAGGGATCCATGTCCTAGACATGATGCAAGACAAGACTGGACTGGTGGCTTATACAAGCACAATCAAGAGAAATCAACCACGGTGTCAACGGGGTCATGCTGAGCAAGTCAGGACTGGCTGTCGCAACAGCAATCAAAGTAAACATGCCATGTCGAGAGTACTAGTCAGGAGTACGCCACCACGGGCCACTATCAAGAATCAAGAGTATCCATGCCAGGTTACTGTCAAGTCCAGAGTGCTAGTCAGGAGTGCACCTCTACGGGCCACTAATCAAGAATCAAGACAGGTCAGGTCATCGTGTAATACCGGAACAAGGTCAAACCTATCAGTCACAAAAAGTCACATGCCCAAATCGTGACATGGATAACAAGTCGGGTACAAGATCAAAATCTCCACTATAATAGTCTGTCAAGTACACATGGGAACCTACAGCTCAAATCATCAAGTCGATCCATCCACCTTATCAAGCTATCAGGAGTCTCCTATCTACGATGAAATCAATATCATGTCAGGAAGGTCAATAACCAAATACCAAGCTAATCACTATAAGCAACGCTAGGCCCTCTGGCTCACAAGAATCCTCCAAGTCAATGATCACCAGCCACTAGAAAATGAGCCCCTCAACTACCAAGACATAGCAATCAAACCAGGTTCCCCAACTACCGGAATACACAAAGGTACCAGGTTTTGGCGTTTGGGAAGTCGAGTAAAAATCAATAATAATACCTCGATATTCTCCTCGTTCTACGAAATATTCGAAATCACCAAAATCCAAGAATCCCATAGATCCACCAAGTCAATATCCCGAGAACGTACTCTCCATACTCAATCCTCAGTCATATCCACAAGTCACAACTCCCAATACATAGGACAACTGTCAGCTCTATCTGGCTAGACTAGGACAACCCCTAGGATGAAGGGTCAGGGACGAGTCCGGTATAAATATCGCCGAAGTGGCAATGATTACATGGACCGCTCTGGAGCAAATCCACAACCCTTAAACCAAACAAGGATCAGGGTTGCAGACCGTCTCCCGAGTGGAACCGCTCTCCTTACACTATCCGACGGACAAACAGATCAGGAGCTAGGCGACTGATCTAGTCTGGAGTCTACCTAGCAAGCAATGGGATCAGGTATACTATACCAAGGTGAACAGGTACGAGCCCAGTCCAGCAACCAAAGGAATGGTTCTGCCAGTCCTTCGAACCAAATTCCGATCGAGAATTTTGGAAGAATCCGACAGAGTCTCCTCTGTATTCTGGACAGGAGCTCCCAGCGAGTTGGGGCTAAAATCCACTCGGTCGCAACCCGTCGCGAATCGCAGACTGAGAACACTAGGTCTCAGCTACCAGCAGCACTGATGTACTGGAACAAGTCGATAGCCGATAACACTAAGTCTCGGCCTCCAGCAGCACTACGATGCGTACTGGGCACCAAGTCAACATGCATAATAATAAAATAACCGCCTCGCAGGGCGTACCACAACACATGTTCATAAATCCCTAACCCAAGCACAATTACGCCACAAGTAAAGTTAACAAAGCCGTTACCCGATCGCGAGTCGGACACGGGGCATATGGGACAATCCGTACAAGTGAGTCGTGCTCGTGTCCTCGGGGTGTGGATGACCCATTCGAGTCGTCCGATACGGTCTATCCCAGTATCGGCCAAGCTAATCTAGGTTATCATGGCAGTTCTACTGCTAAGCTACACTACTCATGGTTATATAATTTACAATAAATTAAATACAATAAAATCCAGGAGAGATGGCAAGAGCCGCGATGAGCAGGGATACTTGCCTAGAGGGCTCGGCTAGGTAAGCAAGTCTTCGGCAGTCGTGATCCAAGCTAGCACGCCAATCGAGATCCTCAGAACACACAATAAATAATATTAGCATCAAATAATAAAATAATAGAATAATAACAAGAGATAGCAGAAGGCTATACCGTGTAGGTCCCACAAGCAGTACAGGATCGAGCACGAAACTGAGGTATGCGGATCGATACGGACACGTAAACCGAGATACACATATATCGAGATACGCACGAGAATCGAGATGGACAGGAGACAACATACACGTAAATCGAGACGCGTACGTAGATCGAGATATACACGCAAACCAAGACGTATGAGAATCAATGGCACGAATATCGAGACGAACAGGAATGGACGTTTACATATATCGATACGCAAACCAAGACGTACACGTAAATCAGTATGTGCACGCAAACTGAGATGGCACAAAGTCCAAGGTGGCACATATACCAATGCGGCACGTAAATTGATACGTGCACGCAAACCGAGATGGCACGGGTCACAAGATAGGCACAAAGACCGAGGCAACGAAAATCGAGGCGATGCACAAATCGAGATGGCACGGTGCCCGAGGCAGCGGGCTCGAGGCGTCCCGCTGCCCAAGGCAGCACGTGGGTCTAGATGGCACGAAAATGGGGCGACATAAATCGGTGCACACATCCCGAGAAGCACGAGGAACAAGGGAGCACTGAATCAAGACTGCGCTGCTCGAGGCAGCACAGTGCACGGGGCAGCGCACCATTCAAGGCTGCACGCAACCCAAGGTACACGACCCAAGGACAGCATGAAACCCGAGGCTGCACGCTGCTCGAGTAGCGCGGGGCCCAAGGGCGTCTCGCCGCTCGAGGCCGGCACAGCGCACGTGACGGAGGAGCTAACCACCGGAGAAAAGAAAGGAGAGAGGGGCGGAGAAGCTCGGGGCTCGGTCATGTTGCGGCGGCTCCGAACGGAGGAGGAGACAGAGAGAGAGGGGAGGCCGGAGGAGAGGCTCACCAGCGTCGGAGCTGGGGTTGACGGCGGCGACAGGGGGCTCGCGGCAGAGGGAGGATGGAGATGGCGACGATGATGATGGTGGCGGCGCTGGAGTGGTGGTGATGATGGTGGCTGGGGGCGGCGGTCACGGCTGGAGGCGGAGCGACCACGACGACGACGGAGGAGATGGCGACGATGATGGTGGTGGTCGCGAAAGTGGTGATGGCGGTGGCGCTGGTGGCTGAAGGGGGGCGGAGGAGAAAGGGGGCAGTGGTGTTGGCGACTGATGGCAGTAGCGATGGCGGTGCTGCGGTGGAGATGGGCGGCTGGAGGTCGGGGAGAGGCCGAGAGGGGGAAGGAGGGCTGAGAGCGAGTGAGAGAGTGAAGAGAGAGAGAGAGAGGAAAATTGGGGGAGGTTGTGCTGCTCCATGGAAGGGAAGAGAGGAGAGTGAGGGTTAGGTAGGGGGGTAGGTAGATGTTAGGATTAATAGGATTAATAATAATAATAATAATAATAATGAGGATAAATTACCTCCAAGAAAATAATAAAAATTTCAAGAATACCCCAAAAATTAAAATCCTCCAAATACAATAGTACGGTCAAAATACAGTCATATACTTATTTCTAAAATAGGGATATGACACACGTGACACAGGGTACGCGAACCCGTGCAGCTGTGCGCGCGCGTATGCGGCCTCGTGGGCACGTTTCGAGCCCCGTTGCTCGCGACACGAGCCACGTCGTGACTCGAGATTTGGTCCCTGGGTAGCCTAGGTATAGGACTTCGTGCTCGTGCTCCTGGAATGGGTCCTCGTCGTGTCGTATTCGCGTACGAAGGCCGTATGAATGATACTTTTCAACCGCGTGTACAGTGCTGGCTGAACCGTGCACGTTGGATTTCTCCACGTACACTTCACGAAACATCGTGAAAATTTAGGAGCACGTGGGCAGAGGTTTCCCCCATATGTCCATAAAATTTCACGCAAAAGGAAGTCCTGTGCGTCGAGTTATGACGCTCGGACAGTAGGGCATGCTCGGGCCTCGTACACGCGTGTCCGTGTCCGATTCGGACACTGAAATCGTATCGAATCAAGATCCGTCTTCACGAAAGTTATTTCAAATAATATCAGCAAGAAATTCGTGAAAACAGAATCAAAAAATACCAACTTTCAGTTTTAAGTGGCATTTCATTGAACACGCGTTACAATAGACCGACACGTGTCCGATATGGCTATCAAACGAAATCTCAAACCTACCAAACTTCATGCACAGGTCCAGAGTACCTATGTGGATGCATCTACAAAGAAAAAAAGGAATTAACAAGTGTTTAGAGAGATCTACCTATTGAGTGTCAAAACTCAATGAAACAAGCCTCCAAACACGTCGATACTGATTTTCTCCGGTCCAACACCTTCGATCCCTCGCTAGCAAGTCTGCAGCAGATTCCTCTCCTCACAATGGTCACAATGCACTTCGTTTGGAAGGATTTGGGGTGAGAAACAAGAAAATGGAGACTTTAGAAGAGAAGGGAAACTAGGGTTTATGAACTTGTGACGACTACAAGTTAAAACACAATGAAAAAGAGGGAGGGCTACTGTTGTGGCCATCCAAGAGGGTACTAGGGTTAGGTTTAGGGTTTGGTCATGGCCCAGCACTCCTCAAGTTGCTTTAAAGGCCCATTGACAAAAAGGCTTAAAGGCTTTATGAAAATGACTTAAAAAATAAATTAAATGATTCCTAAAATGGACAATGGCTCTAAATAAAAAACTAAAAAGCCAATTAAGTCTCTAATTATATTATTAGGCTTCTAATCAAGGTTGACTAAGGTTATACCATCTTCTACTATCAAAACATCAATCAAAATCACACACCAATCAATTTAATTAATAAATTAATAAAAAATCAAAATTAGCACACAATGACTAGAATACCCCTAATTAGAAAAATGAGTGTGACAAGGCCAACATCGATCGCCTCTTTCAGAGTGTTGGTTGGTGCTTGCGCTATCCCCAAAATGTGCCACCTCTTTTAGAGTGTTGGCTAAAAAATCAAATCGATCATGAAATGGCTCCATGCGCCATTTGTCATATTTTGAGAACGATGTGCCATCTGACATAATGCGCGAATCATAATCAAACATAATTCATGCGCCAAATGACTGATTTATCACATGCGCCATCTAAGAATTGTCATACTTTCTGCACGAACTGGAGACTGTCCCTTTCTACGCTCCGCCATTCATGATAGTCGCACAGTTCTTTTAAGAATTTAATAATTTTTTAGGATTCTAACTTTTTGTTCTCTTTTACAGTAAATCTGAGGAAAGACCCAAATGCTGAAATACTAGCCTCGGCTTTTTGGGTTTCGGAGTATCAAAAGGATTTATCCCATGTCGCCTTCCCACAATATGACGGACCAACACCAAACGAACTCTTCTGAAAAACCAAGATGATAGGGCTCTGCTATGCTTAATGAATGGCACCCCTTTTCTAACTGCTGATAATATTCCACACAAGAAGCATGCTTTTCTCTTCGGAGAGGCCATAGACGCAGATTCTCAGCCAAAGTCAAAGAAAGAGCATCGAGCTTTACTGAGAGGGAACACGCTGGTGTATCTTCCTGAAATGATGAGGAACCTATCTCTATTTCGATATTCTCATGCTAGCTCTCCAAGGAAGATGTCATGGGACCTGACTCCCTTCCAATAAGCTAGGGTTGGAAGAATATGTCATAGACATGGGGATCATGGCAGAGACGTGTTCTTCTATACTTTTGAACAGTATAGCACACACCTAAGGGGTCTAAGACCAAGCTGTGTACCATCTGACGATGCGGCTGTGATGTTGCCCATCAGAATTCCTTTCTTCGCCAACATATATGCTATGTCCGAGGGAGAATATCCTCTAAATACTAACATGAGGCTGACTGGTTTGATGCACTCAGAAATTCTCTGCTGGAATCGAATTTTTGTGTGGGCTCTGAACAATTTTCATGAGAAGCTGCAGGAGATAGATCTTTATGAAGTTGTTCTAACTACTTCACGCGAGATTCAAAACAATCCTAATATATTTCTGGCCCTAGCGGAGAGGTACAACAGCAGTACTGGCACTTTTGCCACCCCTCACGGAGAGATGGGCTTTGCTCTTCATGAGATAAAATTTCTCTCACGTTTGCCAGCGGGAGAAAACCCTTATGAGGAGTATGTACCAACAGAAGATGAAATGGATGTTCTGGAAAAAAAGAACCCTCGAATGGTAGCAGTCTTCGATGAATTGCTATGTCACTTTATGGTCTGCACCTATTTCTATCATACAATCCTGCCGGGACATGTTATTTGTCAAAATGGATATTATATCTCTTTTTAGGTCATATCAAGGAAATTAAGGTACATGAGCATCTTAATTGCGAGCCTCGCCCTTTTGAGTCGCTTGATGCCCCAACTATTTTACAGTTGATGGAGGAATTCGGCTGCTTCGATACAGAGTTGGCTGATGACTGGCGTGGTTATGTTGTGGATACACCTGTAGAGAGTTAGATAAGACAAGGTGGCATGACCATGTCCCCAGAAGCCACTTTAGTAGGCTTTCTCTCTCAGTGGCTGCGATGGTTCATGATTCCAGGAGCTAGTGCCGTCGATCGACTCTACCGGGGTGTATTATTTGTCGTCATACATTTAGTATTTGGGTACAAGATGGACATCTTATCTGCTATGACCAGTCAGCTAAACGTGGGACTCCGAAGTTTTATAGATGCCATGATAGAAAAACCCAACTCTCGAAAGGAATTCTCTCGTACCGAGATGTCGTACATATATATGTTCGGCTGGTTGTTACTACACCATCCTTTGTTGATGGATCCTGCCCTTGGAGTCGGGGGGGAGGCATTAGCAGAGAACTTTATTAGGAGATTTGCCAAGGCCAGATGGAAGGTTATGTCCTTATTTGACTGCAGAAAGGTACTAAATAGGGGCATAGACTAGAAATTTTTTTGCACCCCTCCTCCACCTGGATATGAGAGTTTTTCTGTACCTATCGTAGATTTAGAGCCTATGTGTTCTCGTCTATCTCCCGAGGCCTTTTTCTGGTTGAAGATGGTCAGGCCTTCTCATCTGGTGTACTAATTTGAGAGCAACTGCTTTTTGGAGCCATATCTGCCAAGTCGCTTCGCCCTTCAGTTCGGCTATGACCAGTTGCATGTTGGGAATGCGACAACTTTCTTTAAAGCCTTCGAAAATTTGATTGACGGTGCTCGAGGGTGGAGATATTTTAGTGCAAGGGGTACAAAGGCTGTATTCACTATGCCTTTTGCCACTCTTGAAAATGGACTGCGTATGTTGAGTTCATATGCACGCTTCTATACCTTTGCCAACACCTTCTTTGAAGGTTATTCAATGACAGACAGCTTCGTTGGGACAAGGAAAGAATATGATGGGGATGTGGCCACCATCAATTTGACTGAAGCTGAAGAGAATGCCCCTGCTGATGCACCTTTGGAAATCGTAGTCATGGGTTCTCCTGACGAAGTACGGGATCCATTGTGTGGACTTATCAGGAAGCGTAAGATAAATCCCCTGCAAAGAAGGCAGACAAGAAGCAAAAGACTGGGACTTCCTCCACCCAGCCAGCCCATAATAATCCTTCTTCTTTTGTTGCGGGGAAGAAGAAAACAAAAGAAACAACTGTCGTCGAGAATCCTATAGCTAGGACTAGGCTTCAGACGCGGCAGATGGAAGCTGGATTCTCGCCTGCCGTAACTACTTCACTCAGGGGATCAACTCCATCCCTATCCCGAAAGGAAAGTACAGAAGCATGGGAGGAAACAGGTAGGGAACAACCTGCTCCAGAAGAAGTATAGCCTCAACCGTCTGTTCCTACTGAGAAGGTTGCAACATCTCCACAGCCGTTGTTCAAGCGTTCGGCTTAGAGAAAGATATTGGCCACCAAAGTTAGAGGAGGGAAGACTGCAATTTCTCATGCACCTTCTTCTTCAGAACAAACTTTGGTCAAGAGACATTACCGCTGTCACCATGAGGCATTTCTTCCCCACCAGGTAATATATTTACTCTTTCTGTTCAGCAAGAGTTACTTGATGTCGATCCTGTAGCAATTGTATTGATATATCTTCATCTCCAGAACCTCCAACTACCAGTGCTCCAGCTTCAGCTGCTGCAGTAAACACTTCTGGGGTTACTATTTTAGAACCATCAATCGTGAGGTTCACCGTTCCTTTGTCAACAGCGACATTGGCGGCATTTGCTACAGCTGGTTTGATATCACCACCAACTATTGAGTCGAATCCAGCTGCTTCGGTAGATGTCCCCTTCGTAACTGCTGTGGAACTAATAACTACCGAGATAGAGAGTACATCTGATGTACTTGTTTCATCCAATCTAATGTTTCACCCAGCTCTGAGAACCACTACCCCTCAGGGAGTAACACTTCTATTTAGGGTAATCTCAGTTCATGGTAAGAGTGTAGTGCCTTCTGGAGTTCTGGCTTCTTCTATACCTCGAACACCTGAACTTTCTAGAGAAGATGAGGAGATGATGGAAGCGCTAGATGGTTGTGATTTTGACGATGAGCTTATCGAAGAAAATACCAACAATGCTGCCTCTGATCCTGATCAGGCTGAAGATCATGGTCAAGCAATGACCCAAGAGGATCAAGATTCATTGGCCAAGGACGGCCAAGTTGCTGCTGAGGGTGAAGTGCACCCAAATGAGGGTGATCAAAGCCCTATTAATGCCAATCAAAGCCTCAATGAACCGTAAGGCGATGAGAACTCTGATGTTGATATTGAGGGCGACGAAAGCCCAGATGATGCTGAGGAAGAAGATGAAGACCTAAGCCTTAAGGGTGATGAAGACCCTAAGATTGATGCTGAGGGGACTCAAACCCCTGTTGAGCAAGTTCTTGAACCGCGGAGGGCAGATAAGGTAATCCCAGGAGGCCTAGTTGATTCAGAGGCTGAAATAGCCATTTCAGGTCTGGAGGTTCAGAAGCAGGAAGCAGTCAGTCGACTATATCTACTTCTGCAATGGGTAGGCTCATGACAGAGCAAGATACTACACCTCGTGAGACTCCCTATATACCACCTGGTCCAGGTAAATCTTTGACTCTATTTACTTTTACTTCCATATTTGATGTGGTGCGATATAATGATATTTACTTTGAATTGTAGTAGGGCACATAGGAACAATGACCGAAACTCTAATAGCTTCCACTCCGTTCAGCTTCAGCTCGACTATGGCTCCTTTGGACATCAAAGCCCATGCTATAGAGGGAAGTTCTATAAGAACACCCGCACCGAAATCTCCAGAAGTAGATGTTGAGCAAAATATCATTCCTCTTGCCTTTGTAGACAGAGAAGCTCCTACAGTTGCAATGACGCCTGGTATCTCATCGGTGATGAACAGCCTCGTTTGTACTTTTATGAATGCCTTCTTCATGACCTTGAAGTCTCTGGTTCAACTAGCCTTGGATAAGAATTATCCTTACTATTCGATAAAGAAGTCTTCCTTTTCCAATTAACTCCATACGCAATTTTGGAGATAATGAGATGGCGAATACTCTGGAGTGGATCTTAGCAGAACTTGAGGAACCCATCTAGTCTTACCAGGCCTTGACCAGAGGGAATATAGATAGGCTGGTGGATGCTGAATGTGAGATATTGGCTCTCAGGAACATAGAAAGTAACAAGCCATTCGTGAAAATGCTTTGACAGCTTTCGTAATCCAGTCTGGAGATATAGAAGCTAGTATAGCTGAGACTAGCTCTTCAATTGAAGTGTATCAGGACGAGAGGGCAGAGAAAGGCCCTGAAATTACGAAAGGTCAGGCTCGCATACTAGAGCTAGAGGCTAAATTGGAGCGAACTCATGCCTCAGTTGCTGCGGATGAGAAACATGATGAGGAGCTTGTTGAACTGCATCGACTTGCTTCTATTCGTTTAGATGACTTAGAAGGACGAAGGAAGGCCCTTCTCCAGGCTCGCAATACAGAGATGCAATGTCATATCCCTTTGATGCAATCCTTGAACCCAGAAGTAAGAAGAAGCTTGGCTAGGGAAAGAGTGATTACTACAAGAGTGGAAAGGGCTGAAGCTTTGAAGAGGCAGATTCTCGACCTCAGTACGCAGTCCCCATAATGAATGTAATAATTCTTTTTGAACTATCACTTTTTGGAAAATGTAATATTTTTTTTGCATGATCTGAATGAGAATGAAAACTAATAATCTTTTGTGGCTCTATTACCTATTATGTATCTATTTAAGACACAAGTAATAGATAGGAGTAAGAATAATATTCAGAGATACTGGACATGACAAATTTCTCGAATAACAACACTTATTATATCTGTTCAGAGGTAATATGGACGTGACAGAATATAATTTTGACATGATGTTATTTTGATGATGACCTGGTGATAAGTCACAAATGTAGATAATGGAATTCAGAGGTAATGTGGACGTGAAATTGTGTATCTATTGATTACCCTTGGGTCAAATAGTACTCAATAATAGGGTATCTTTTAAAACAACTCGGTTTCCAAAAGATGATAATGATAATATGTTGTGGTAGATGTTTATGGGTTATTCTTTCGAAGATTCACCATAAAATCTGGTTGAAATTCTGCTGGGGATTTCTTATGACTCATGGGTTTATTCACGAAGAGAGTGAACAAAAGATAATGATTCAAGGATTTGTGTATATATAATATTGTTGGAAAACATAGTATATACTCTTAGACATGATACTTTTTTAGAAATTTTCCATTGATGGGCATCACAGCGATTCGATCGTCCATCCCGGTTAGTTGATAAGCTCCATTTGAAAAAACTTTACTTACAATGTAGGGACCTTTCCACTTTGGCTCGAACTTGCTCTTGCTCATATGCATCATAGTCATAGGACGTCTGATGGTAAGGACCAACTCACCTTTTTAAAATGCTCGTACTTTGACTTTATGGTTGAAAGCTTTCGAGATATGGGCTTGATACAGTTCGATGTGTTGTTGAGCTAGTAGTCATTTCTTGTCAAGTGCTTCAAGCTCTTGAAGTCAAAGACGATCGTTGTTCTCCATTGTTAGCTCATTGGCAATGGCGATCCTTAGAGACAGAATTTGAATTTCCAATGGTAAGACAGCTTCGCATCCATACACCAGAGGAAAAGGTGTACAGCCAGTCAAAGTGCTTAAGGTAGTACGGTAGGCCCATGGACATTCCCCAAGCTTTTCGCTTCAGTTGCATTTATTGGTAGAAACAAACTTCTTGAGAAGCTTAATAATTGTTTTGTTGAATGCTTCGGCTAAACCATTAGCTGCGGGATTATAAGCCATCGAAGCAATATTGTTCATTCGATTGTCATCACAAAATTGAATGAATTTTTAACTGACAAATTGAGGTCCGTTGTCAAGGATGATTCGTCGAGGAATGCCAAATCGATAGATTACATGATGTTTGATGAAGCTGATGAAACTGCTTATTTTGACTTCAGCTAAAGGTATAGCTTCTGCCCATTTTGAGAAGTAATTAATTATAGCTAGGATAAACTGGTGTCCAGAAGATGAGGGCGGATTGATAGACCAATGACATCCATGCCCTAAGCTTCAAAGGGCCAGGATGTTGCAGTGGGATGCAGGAATTCTGATGGTTGGTAAATAAATCTGTATAAATTTGACATGCTCGATATTTCCTTGCATACTCAATCGCATTTGCTATCATGGTGGACCAATAGTATCCCATTTATCGAATTTGATCCTATAGTTTGGGACTAGGCTGGGGTACACCACAGACACCATCATGAGCTTCACGTAGTATCGATTTTGCTTCATCGCCTACGAGACAACGTAGGAGCATACCATCAAATGATCGACGGTAGAGCATTTTGGAAGAGTGATTGTAATAGAATCGAAGTAATCGATGACGAATCGCTGTAGCTTCTTTAAGGTCTTCGGGCAAGATATCATGTACCGTGAAGTCGATAAAAGGGGTTCTCCAATCTTCGCTAGTATTGCAAATGTTGACTGAATTGGTGGATTCAACATTCAAATTATTCTCGATGCAGAATAATTCCCTGTTAGTGATGACAATCAACTGTTGTCTTTTTACAGGAATTGCTAATACTGCTGCTAGATTAGCAAGTGCATCAGCTTCTATATTGCATTCTCGTCATACATGTTCAATGAAGAAACCCTTGAAGGATGTAGCCAATTTGACTACGGCTTCCTGGTATGGAATGAGATCTTAATGCCGAATTTCATATATGCCTCTAACCTGGTTGACAATCAGTTTAGAGTCTCTGTATACTTCCAGACATTCGATATCCAGTTGTTTAGCTAATTGGAGACCGATGAGTAGAGCATTGTATTCAGCAACATTGTTGGAACATGGTTCATCCAGAGAATAAGCTCTTTGAATGGCTAGTCCTTCAGAAGATATAAGAACGATCCCAACTCCAACGATAATGATACCATTGGATCCAATTTTAGATGCACCATCAAAGAATAGACGCCAAGCAAGTATTCCTTCTGAAGTCATGTTAGATTCCAGAGTTTCATTAGGAATTTCATCGTAAAGTTTTAAAGTCTCAGGGATTAGATGAGCAGCCAAGAAGTCAGCTAGGGCTTGACCCTTAACAGACTTTTGCGGAACATAGACCATATCATATAGTGCTAGCAATATAGTCTATATAGCTAGTCTAGAATTAAGTGTACTGGGCTTCTTCATCAAAACTCGTAGAGGATTAAATCTAGAGATGACATGAATGGTCTGGCATGTGATGTAATACCGTATTTTTTGGACAACGAATATCAAGGCTAGACATTCTTTTTCCACTGGGCTGTATCGATGTTCAGCACCAATCATTGTGCGGCTGAGATAGTAGATTGCTTGCTTATGACCTTCCTTGTTCTTCTAGGCTAGTAGGGCACCCAGAGAATGATCCATCACCTGAACATACATTAGGAAAGGTATTCCTGTGATCGGAGGAACTAGGAATGGGGGTTCATCAAGTACCGCTTTATGTCTTCAAATGCTTGTTAGCATTCGTTAGTCCAAACAAAAGGCACATCTTTCTTCATCAATTGAGTGAACGGTCTACAGCATCTTGAAAGATTTGAAATAAATCTCCTGATGTACGCAAGCCGTCCCTGGAATCCTCGTAGCTCTTTAGGTTGCGTGGAGGATGAATCTCTTGAATGGCTTTGACTTTCTCAGGTTCAACGTGTATACCCTTAGAGGTAATAACGAATCCGAGGAATTTGCCACTAGAAACTCCCAGGAATGACTTGATGGGATTTATCTTAAGCTGATGCTGGAACATTAGATCAAAAATAGTTCCTAAGTCTTGGATGTGATCTCCCTTTAGACGACTCTTGACAGCAAAATCGTCAACATAGCATTCCACCATTTTCTATAAATGTTTACGAAAGATGGTACACATGGCTCGCTAATAGGTAGCACCAGCATTCTTTAGACTGAATGGCATAACTGTATAATAGTAGACTCTTAAAAGAGTGCGAAAAGACGTATGTTTTTCATCTTCGGGGTTCATCCTGATCTGATTATATCCAGAGAATCCATCCATGAAAGATATTCGTTCGAACCCGTAGGTATTGTCGATCATGACATCAGTGATCGGAAGAGGGAACTCATCTTTAGGACAAGCTTCATAACGGTCTGTAAAGTCGATGCAGACTCAGACCTTTCCTGTTTTCTTCATAACTATGATGACGTTAGCCACCCAGTCTGGATGTTGTTCTTTCCTGATAAAACTGTAGGCAATGAGCTTTTTGACTTCAGCTTTTATGGCTTCCATCATATCAGGTCAGTATCGTTGTTGTTGTTGTTTGACTGGCCTAATATTCGACAGAATGTTAAGCTTGTGAGTAGCAATCTGAGGATCTAATCCTGACATATCTTTATAGCTCCAGGCAAATACATCAGTGTATTCCCTGATGAGCTAGATTAACTCTTGATTTTCTACTTTAGGAAGGCTTTTGCTGATAAAGATCGGCCTTGGAGAAGCTTCGTCTCCGACATCGATCTGGACTAATTGATCTTTAGTTAGTGGTTCGTGTTGTTCGAAGTGAAGCTCCCATTGAGTGTCCATCTTTTGTGCCCAAGGCTATGCTTCATGAGTCTCGGTGAAATCGTCATCATCTTCTGAAAGTTCAGTTGTTACCATATTGGAAGATAGAGTCACTCGATGGACGTGACCTATGCTGGTGTCTGAATCCCATGACGAAGAGTCAGAAGAATTAGATCGTTCTTCTTTATAAGACTCAGAAATATCTGGGGTTGAGATTGGCGAAGTGTAGCCTAACCCATGCTTTATTTTATTATAGTATTACAATGACTTTCCTTTCGGGGCGGGTATGCGAATAGGAGTTCGTCTTCCCTTACCACTGTTGAGGCCAGATTTAAAGTTGTAGCCCATCTTTTGAATGATATCCTTGGATTATTGACTGTAACGATGTAATTAGATTCACCCGCTATCATTGTTTTCAGATTCGCTATCAAATGTAGCCTTTTGATTCAGTCATTTGCTGAAAAGGATAGGTTGCTCATCTTTCTTCCGGAAGGGAATTAGGAAGAACGAATTTTGTACAGATTCTAGTAATACCTCAGTTTGGAAGGGTTTGAATTTGTCCCAAGGTAAGAGGTTCAAAATTGTCTAACATTCCTAAGTAATGTTGCGCATAATAATTGACATCAATATACTGCAAAGGAGATGCTACTTTATTAATACTTGCTTCAGTATTTATAACAACATTTTTAACCTTGGCTGATGACTTGCTAAGATTAACTACTAGAGGAGGAGAAGTAGGAGACTTGTTACGACGAAGTTCAATAACAAGAGGCTCAGAAGAGGTGAGCTCCCTGTGCTCATTCTTTTCGGCAGAAGAAGGCTTGGTAGAAGGAGAGAGATTGATGGTCAACGTTTGAGAAGACGAGGGACGAGAAGGGCATCCCTTTGACTGGAATCACCAGGACCTCATTTAGATTGTTCTTCCGATCCACTTCAGTATCCATAGCCAGTACGACTTTCACGAATTTTTCGTTATACATTCTGGAGTATGTATAATATGCTTCAATACCCCGGAAGGGATTAAGATCAGCCACTTCTTTCCGGACTTCTCCGTTGTCGTCAACATATTTGAAGCATTGATGGAGGGTTGATGGCACGATGTTATGTTCATGTAACCACGATCTTCCTAACAATACATTGTAGGAAACGTGATTGTCAATCACATAGAATGTGACTTTTGTGCGAAGATTGCCAATTTGGACATTTAGGCGAATCTTTTCCAACGGTTTGCTTCTTCCAGAATTGAACCCCAGAATAGTCGTGACTGTTGTAGAGAGGTTATGGACTGGGATCCTCAGCACATCCAGCAAAGTTTTAGGCATAATGCTGAGTGCAGATCCAGGGTCGACCAGAATACAATCGACCTTCATTGTGTCAACATAACCTGTAAAATAAAAAGATCGGTCATGTCGATTGTCTTCCAGTAGCATATCATCCTAAGTGAAGGTGATATTGGGAATCAGTTCCATCACACTATGGCAATGAGAGTATGCCACAGATTCTTCGTCTGGTTTCTTGAGATAGGCCTGATAAGCGTCGGCTTGTATCAAAGCCTCACTTAATGTTTCTCGAGTTTCCCTCGAGAGTCGCAGGAGTTCAAAAATTGATAATCTTGCCGAAGTATTGGCTAGTTGAGCCAATATGTCAAAATTATACGATTTTTTGAGTCCTTGTAATGTAGTTTTCGTTAAGCTTTTGTCAAAGCGGGTCGGCTGCTTGTCTTTGTCAGGTGTTGTCGGCTTGGGAAGGACATGTTCCGCTTGGGGCAATGATACTGAAGGAACATTAGAGACAGGAAGAGAAGATGCTGAAGGGGCATCAGAGATGGGAGGAGGAATGACAACATTCTCCTGTCCCTCTGGATAGTCTCTAAGATAGAGCCTCCCAGATCTGGTACCAGTCATGGCTTTTTCTTCTGGGATAGGAGAGAAAGATACCATATTGCAATCTTTCATTCGTGTCTTGCTCCTGGAAGACTTCTTTTAGGGAGATGAATGATTTGTCCAGAATTCCAAGCCGACACGGGACTTCTGACTATATCGATGGAATTTCGACTAATACTTGATTTCTGACTTTGGTACCACCGTCTTGGAAAAAAAGGTGAAGCTGTCGCTGGAAAGAACATATCATCCAAAGGTGGAAGATGACCACTAAGTGATGTCATGTGACATAACTTGTACTTGGTTGCCTTTCTTGACTTGGTAGAAGGAGCAGATGTCTTTGGTTCAAAATCAGCGACCAAGTCAGGGTGAATTCACATGATTTTCCCTTTGTTGGTTGATAGAGGTACAAGACCGTTGCTTCATGCTGGCGGAAGGTTGACGATCTCCAAGGTAGCCTTTGGAATAGAAACAACACCATTCTGAACCAGTTAAGTAGGGAAGTCACCGAATTGTAGAGAGATGATATTAGCAGTCACCATCTTCTCGTCTTGTTGAAGAGTTATTGCTTTGGCATTGATTAACTCTTGGATCTTCCCTTTGAGTACGTAGCACACCGTGGTTGGATGCCCCAAGAACCTGTGATACATACAATATTTGGGATTATCAGTTTTACCTATATTATCTGGCCGTTTAGCTTCAGGCAGTTAAAGTTTGTTGCTCTTGACTAGACAATCAAATATGCTCAGGATGTCATCCTCGTCAAAGGAATATTCCTCCTTAGGACATGGTGCACTTTGTGGAGGTGTTGATTGACCTACATTGATGGCTATGGCTTTCTTGCCTTTACGATTATTTTGATGACCACCGCTGTTAGTAGTAGAATGCTCATCTTTGTCAAGATTAGGCATTTGGATGCCTAGCTATTTGAATTTATCAGCACTATCTTCACCTGCCCTGGCACTTACTATGAATAAGGCCTAATCTTGGAATTGTGTAGGTCCGGTCCACATACTAACTATAGGTAACAAGTTTGATTTGCATGTATCTATAGTCAATGCATCTGGAGTACCCAGAGGCATTTTGAGTGCTTAGCAACAGAAGTGCTCTATGAAACGTTTAGCAGTTTCATTAGGCCTTTGTTTGAACTTGATAAGGGCCGTGTCACTACCATATTTTAGCTTGAGGATATTTTGGTCATTTGGAAATTTTTTGAATTTTATTTTAATTTATTGAATTGGTGATTGATATCTTTGACTTTGACTTATTGAGACTTTGTAGACTGACCTAGAAGCTAACCCTAGCTATGGTGACTTAGTAGGCAATGGTGTGACCCTAGTATAACTTAAGTCAACCATATTTTAGCCATTAGAAACTAGTTTCATTAGGAAGAATTAAGAATAGGTGAAATGACTTGTGATTTAATTTCATGACTTATGTAATTGAGCCCATGGCCCATAACTTGAAACCCTAATCCTACCTAGGCCCATACATGGCCGGCCACACATAGGAAATCCCCTATTTATAATCTCCCTTCCTTGTTCTTGCCTCTTTTGTGCTCAACCAAGTTCTTGAAAGGAAAGGTAAATCCCCAACTTTCTAAATTTCTATTAAATCTATTTTTAATCCTTTTTGACCCAAATCTTTTGCATATGAACCTAATCAACCTCTACTTGCTGTTCATGAGGAGTAATTTCAGTTTTAGAGCAATTCGGAGGATTTGGCTAGCAACGGAAACCATTTGATTTGGGGCTTTTCTTGATCCTTGCAACCTATAGATAAACCCTACAAATTCTATTTTAGTTCTGTTTTTATTGCATGGTATCCTAGATCTAGGTGTTCCCTAGCTATAGTGAAAGTTTGGTGTCCATTGCATTAGGATTCGTGTCCATATCGGACACGTATCAATTCCCTAGTCTAGGTGTTTATAGAAATGCCCCAACCAACTCTTTTTACTATTTTTGAAAATGTTTTTGAATGAATTCCTAGATCTAGGGCTTGTCTTTAGATTTGTGTCCATGATTTGTGAATTTAGAGTCGTGCCGTGTCCACACGAGGATACGAACACGCTGCCCTGACCCGCGTGCGTTGTCCTGCTACCCGAAGGCTAGTTTTCCGTGCATAGGACACGGGGATACGTAAATTTTAGGGAGAATGTCAGGGCAATGTCTGAAATTAGCCTCCTAAAATTTGGGTTCGAGTGGTTCAGTATTCGAGGAGTTCTCCTCCTCGCACTGGTCGCATGCGTAGGCTGCACACACACGTTTTTTAGCCACTGATACGTGGCTGGACACGACACGATACACATTGTGGACACAAGGTAGGGTGTCAGTGAGGTAGCCCTACCCTAGGCAAACACGTAGGCTTGTGCACGTGACACTTGGTGCACTGTGTCGTGTCTACGAGCTCGTGGACTCGTCGTACGAGACTGCTCTGTGCAGGATCGTGTCTGTGTGTGTTCGTGGCTATTTGACACGCCGTGTCCTGTTACCTAGACACGAGTTGACTCGAGGGATACGTGCACATGTATGTCTGTGGTTACCAACCAATAATTTTAGTTATTAAATATGATTTGGTATTCAATTTGGGTTTTTCCAATTTTTCCTGATACACTGTTTTGTAAATTCTGAATTTAATTATATTTTTAACTGTTTGTTAATGATTTAAATTACCATGTTAGTTCATTACACATGTATTAGATTACTAAAATGTTGGTTACATGATTTGGTTTGAGGATAACAAGGAATTGAGATTCAAATTGTGTTTAGGACTGCTAGGACAGTTATACAAACTGTCATTTACTTGATTCCTGAGAACACTTGTTTAGCACTGTTTTTCCTGAGATTGAGAACACCCCTTCCTGTTAGTTATACACAAACAAAACTAATTGTTGACACACTCTCCTAGCTACTGTCACTTTGAACATAACGTATATATGTACACACACAACTATATACTGTTTCTTGAGCTTACACATCACTGATTTTAGTTCCTATTGACACATAATGTTACACATGTTAACACACTGTTTTCCTACCTACATTGCTATATTCCTGAGAATCCTATTACACTGACTTTCATGTATCCTGAGAATATGTTAGTATCACACACACACCCTAGCTAATATGCACACACACACACACTAAAAACTGGAAACCTATGTGATAATCTAGACACACACACACATGAAAACCCAGTGCACTGTTATCCTATTGACACATACACACATTACACCCCCACTCACATAATGTTGCATCACACATACACACATGCCATTTTCCCCTATCACTCTATGTATATATATATGTATATATATAATTCTATATGCTTAAATGGTAATAATGTGATGTACACATATGTTGCCTATACTAAATTAGTTGATATGTATAATGTGTGAAATATGTGATATAGACTATAGGCATGGCATATAGCCTATGGTTCATAATGTAGGAATATGCCTATTGATTGAATGTGTATACATGCTATGTATATATGAGTGTATATACATATATGTTATATATGAAATGTGTGTTGTGGCTTGTGTGGCCTTGTAATGGTGTGTGCTTACTAGAATAGGCTGGCTAGGCTTAGTGAGACTTGTTTGGGTTAGGCTTGACCTAGTTGACCTAGTTTGACTAGTGTAGTTGACTAGAGTTGACCAAAGGTTGACTTTGGCCTAGATTAACTCCAAATACCATGTAGATGCAGTGTAGCAGTCTATTTTACTATTTTATACATGTAGTGACTTGTACTGTTCTATAGGAGCCAGACACCACTCCTCGGACAGTATATTCTCTTCAGATATTCAGGATACCAGGCGAGTACATTTTCTGATCATTTCATATCTTGTTTAGGATTATATTTCCTGCTTTAGATTACTTTTTTTTATGCTGACACGTTGGTAACACGAATTAGTACTATATGGATCTTGTTGTGCAATGTTATCCTCTTAACGGATACATCGGATATTTCATATTCGTGTACTTTATCATGAACATCGTGTACTCCTTGAATTTGTGACATTCGTGTACAAATAGTATAAAATCGTGTATTCTCATGTGCTCACATGACCTTCATGTACATTCCTCATCGTGTGCAATAACATAACTTGACTGGATCCTTGTGTATTGATTGGGGGCGGGGGAGTAGAAGTGGTTATGTACTCAATCTTGTAGCTTACTCGTGTATAGCCTCTATAGATTATTCGTGTATAATATCGTGCCGTTTATATAACCATCTTGTACTTTGAATCACTAGCACTGATTAGTTCTCTTATATATTGTAGCTATTTACTTACAGTCTCTCTTTTACATCATGTTGTTCTTTCAGTTTTATGTATCTTACTCTCTAGCATGTTTATATTTTCTAACCTGTTATGATTTGTTGAGATGTATTGTGCTCGCTCCTGTCCTGACTGGACATGTTAAAAATATTACAGAGGATGAGGGCGAGGCGTTCTGTTCTACATATTACGGGACTACCCTAGAGGACTGTTGTGACCTGGACCAGCAGCAGGACCCCTTAGCAGTGGATGACACCCCTTTAGTCTATGACGTCTTTTCATTGTATTTATATTCTGGATTACTGTATTTGAGATTTGGGATGTTATTTGGATTTGTGTTATCTTAGACACTTAGACTTCTATCTGGTTGTATTTCTATGGATTTTATTTCCATCTATTTATCTATCTTATCATTTTCTGCCTTAGATGTGATTGAGACTGTATTCTGCTATGTCACCTCTATTCGGAGTGTATATACTATACAGGTATCTTATATATTGTTAGATGATTTACCGAGGACAGTGTTCTACCACCGACACTGTGGCGTAGGCCGGACGTACCCACTTCTCGTGCCCTTACTCTAGGGTGCGGGTCGTGACACATTTTTAGTGGTGGCCTATGCAGGTCTAGTTTTATGTAGTAGTATTCGAACTAGAGTATCACTACAGCCTGCAGTAGGATTAGGATATATTTTTGAAGGTACTCAATTACAGTTAGGATTCCTCGAGAGATTTCTGGGATAACCCTTGAGAATCTTATTAAACTTCAATTTGAAATCCTTTCCCTTGTTCTGTTCGCTCTCACTCCTTGATTATTGAATTTGATTTTGATGAATCGTTGTTGATTTTGATTTTGATTTTTCTATAAAAATGAATTTTATGGCCTGAGTTACGATATTTTTTGATAACATATGTTGACGAAAATAACATGGATGGTAAAACGTCTACTTGATTATGGAACCTGTAGTTTATCGCAGCCATATTAGCTGGCGTGGCAGAAACATAGAGACTTGACTTCGGATGTACATATCTTGGTTATGAGATTTGGAATTTCTTGCAGCTATACTAGTCGGCATATCGAGATTTCCAGACAACATGATTGTAGAAGTGCATACCCCAGTTATGGAATCTATCGTTTATCGCAGTCTTGCTTACTGGTATAGCGAGGACTCTGAGTAACATAATTTTGGACAGACGCATATGATTATCAGATTGTATCTTGAGAAGGTTTTTAAATATATCATCTCTATCATACCCTTCTGTTGTTATAAAATTGTATTCCATCATCAAATAACTTAAAGAGTAGGAATATTTTAGTTTTGTAGAGCTTATTCATATGTAGTTCTTTCATAGTATAATGATATGATGATTTGTAGAGTGTCTGTACTCTAGAGATGATAGTTAGCATTGGTATTAGAATAATAACCCATTATAGATAATTCCCCTGACCTACCAATTTTTATATAGGATGTTAGTATGCCTTACAGCCTTGATGACTTATTATTTTCCCTTACCCTTTTCAGTAAGGCACCCATGACGAGAGCCTGTCCTTGAGTGTAGTTGTAGCTTCACCTGAGACTGAGAGGTCTATATATATAGATGGATTACAGATGATATTGGCATATGGGATATGGGTTGGTTGGTATCTATTGGTCATTGTTGTATAGGGTTATTGACATGTTATTCAGCCTATATTTGGTTCAATTTTCTATTTTTAGTTAAGTTCTCTTTGTGTTGAGTTCAGTCATGTTTGATCAACCTTTATAGGCAGTGTGCAAACCCTTCACTAGATGTCCTGTCCCCTTGGTTCAGACTTATACAAGTTGTTCACTGCACTCAATATTTTATTACCTACCATATTGCATCATAGATTTCACTGGACCATTGTTCAGACCCCAATTATTGACTCACCAATATAACCATCAACCCTTTACCATATTCTGCATATCTGGAGAGTGAGTATCATGCATATTAGAGGTCTGCACTCATCCTTACCTTCTGGACATGGTGACATATTGCATCTCTTAATATTTTACCTTACTTGATAGCCTTACAATACCCTTCAGTATAACCTGCAGTACCTGCCCTATAGTAGAGTTTAAACTTTTTCTTGGGCATGGTTGTTCAGTCCACTTGGGACAGTTGAATACATTGGGGATATAATGTGGGTTGTTAATAAGAGTTCTTCCTTGATCATTTGTTTTGTCCCTCTTTTATTGTATTAGATACAGATGATACCTGTTTAGCCCATCTGTCCAGATATATTTCCAAACCCTTTCTTTCATTGTTGGTTCAATTATCCAAGCCTCTACCTGAGCATTAGTTCATTTTCTATATGTATGTGTCCTACATAGCATTGTCCTACATATGATTGTTTTGCATCTTCATGTGCAGCCATGCTACACTACTGTTCTGTACCAACACACCCTACAGTATCTGACCCCTTCTTTGGAGTGGTAGGCATGTGGTAGGGAGTTGGTGTTATTAGACCTTGAGTAGAGTTGAGGTGATGAGGGTTAAGTATATATATATATAGCTTGTATATATATGAATGTATTATTATTGGCATGTAGCCTGCACTCATTGCAGTATATTGCCTATTGCATTCCCTGTACACCAGTTTGGTTCACTTCTTTCAGACCACTGTCATGCATGTAGTTAGTTCAGTCCAGATAGAGAGGAGAGGCTAGGTTGATCTAAAGGCAAGTTTCAGTCACCATGTAGGTTTCCTTTCACTTTAACTTTACAAGTGGACCCTAATGTCCTGTCCTTTTACTTATAAATTCAGTCTCCTTAGCATCATTCCCTTTTGCCTACATTGATATTTCAGACCATTCATCCTTAGCTAGCCTAAATTCTAAGCAATTGTTTCAGTCCTATATAAGTTTAAGCTACTTTAACCCTTTGATGGTCAGTTATATATATATATATATATATATATATATATATATATATATATATATATATATATATGTGATGGGTAAATATATATATATATATATATATATATATATATATATATATATATATATATATATATATGATATACTTAGGATATATGAAAAATATATATATATATATGATATACTTAGGATATATGTGATGGGTTGTTGTTCTTGAGCTTATGTATATGTGGTACTTGGGATTTGTGTGCTTATATTATAGGTAATTAGTTAGGGGTGACTTGATAGGATTTGGGAAGTTAAGAGTTAGTCTATTATAGAGTTTTTCTTTTGCTAAATTCTAGTTGCCAACACCTAGATAGCTAGCATAGGTGAAATCCTAAGAAGTTGACTAGTTGTTAACCAGTAGTTGACCATTGACTATGTTGACTTAGTTTGACTGGAGATATGATTAGAAGTAGGTTGACTGTTGTTGTTGATCATGTTTGATTATTTAGTAACTTGAGACCTTGTTTGTGTTTAGGTCGGAAACATGGTTTTTTTGAGAATATCTTCGACTCGTGGTACCATACGTTATGGTGGAGGTGGGAAGCTTAGCCACGCTTCAACGGACCTTTCGTGATTAACGGAAGAGTCGGTGACGTGGCATACAGGCTAGACTTGCTACCTGCACTAGTGGGTGTCCACAACGTATTCCACGTATCACAGTTGAGACGGTACGTGGATGACCCTAGCCATGTACTTGATCATTCGGATATTGAAGTAGGACCTACTCTCAGTTATCCAGAGCAGCCAGTGGAGATTCTACATCGCCGAGAGAAGGTACTGAGAAACCAGGTGATACCCTTGGTTCGCGTCGCATGGAGGCATCATTCTCCAAGAGAGTATACCTAGGAGCGGGAGGATGAGATGCGCGAGCGATACCCATATCTTTTTGGACCTTGAGGTACGATTGTCTATCCTTCTCATCAGTTTAGTTTTGCCTTTTAATTTCGAGGACAAAATTATTTTAAGGAGGGTAGATTTGTCACTACCATATTTTAGCTTGAGGGTATTTTGGTCATTTGGTAAATTTTTGAATTTTATTTTAATTTATTGAATTGGTGATTGATATCTTTGACTTTGACTTATTGAGACTTTGTAGACTGATCTAGAAATTAACCCTCGCTATGGTGACTTAGTAGGCAATGGTGTGACCCTAGTCTAACTTAAGTCAACCTTATTTTAGCTATTAGAAACTAGTTTCAATAGGAAGAATTAAGAATAGGTGAAATGACTTGTGATTTGATTTCATGACTTATGTAATTGAGCCCATGGCCCATAACTTGAAACCCTAACCCTACCTAGGCCTATACATGGCCGGCCACACATAGGAAACCCCCTATTTATAATCCCCCTTCCTTGTTCTTGCCTCTTTTGTGCTCAACCAAGTTCTTGAAAGGAAAGGTAAATCCCTAACTTCCCAAATTCTTATTAAATCCATTTTTAATCCTTTTTGACCCAAATATTTTGCATATGAACCTAATCAACCTCTACTTGCTGTTCATGAGGAGTAATTTCAGTTTTAGAGTAATTCGGAGGATTTGGCTAGCAACGGAAACCGTTTGATTTGGGACTTTTTCTTGATCCTTGCAACCTATAGGTAAACCTTCAAATTCTATTTTAATTCTGTTCTTATTGCATGGTAGCCTAGATCTAGGTGTCCCCTAGCTATAGTGGAAGTTTGGTGTCCATTGTATTAGGTTTCGTGTCCGTATCGGACATGTATCAATTTCCTAGTCTAGGTGTTTGCGAAAATGCCACAACCAACTCTTTTTGCTGTTTTTGAAAATGTTTTTGAATGAATTCCTAGATCTAGGGCTTTTCTTTAGATTCGTGTCCATGATTTGTGAATTTGGAGTCGTGACGTGTCCACACGAGGACACGAACACGCTGTACTGACCCGCGCGCGTTGTCCTGCTACCCGACGGCTAGTTCTCCGTGCACAGGACACGGGGATATGCAAATTTTAGGGAGAATGTCAGGGCAATGTCTGAAATTAGCCTCCCAAAATTTGGGCTCGAGTGGTTTAATATTCGAGGAGTTCTCCTCTTCGTACTGGTTGTACGCGCAGGCTGCACACACACATTTTTTTAGCCACGGATACATGGCTGGACACGACACAATACACATTGTGGACACAGGGCAGGGTGTCAGTAAGATAGCCCTACCCTAGGCAAACACATAGGCTTGTGCACGTGACACTTGGTGCACTGTGTCGTGTCCACGAGCTCGTGGACTCGCCGTACGAGACTGCTCTGTGCAGGATCGTGTCTGTGTGTGTGTGTGTTCGTGGCTATTTGACACGCCGTGTCCTATTACCTAGACACGAGTTGACTCGAGGGACACGTGCACATGTATGTCTGTGGTTACCAACCAATAATTTTAGTTATTAACTATGATTTAGTATTCGATTTGGGTTTCCCCAATTTTTTCTGATACACTGTTTTGTAAATTCTGAATTTAATTGTATTTTTAACTGTTTGTTAATGATTTAAATTACCATGTTAGTTCATTACACATGTATTAGATTACTAAAATGTTGGTTACATGATTTGGTTTGAGGATAACAAGGAATTGAGATTCAAATTGTGTTTAGGACTGCTAGGACTGTTATACAAACTGTCATTTACTTGATTCCTGAGAACACTTGTTTAGCACTATTTTTCCTGAGATTGAGAACACCCCTTCCTGTTAGTTATACACAAACAAAACTAATTGTTGACACACTCTCCTAGCTACTGTCACTTTGAACATAATGTATATATGTACACACACAACTATATACTGTTTCCTGAGCTTACACATCACTAATTTCAGTTCCTATTGACATATAATGTTACACATGTTAATACACTGTTTTCCTACCTACATTGCTATATTCTTGAGAATCCTATTACACTAACTGTCATGTATCCTGAGAACATGTTAGTACTACACACACACCCTAGCTAATATGCACACACACACACTAAAAACTGGGAACCTATGAGATAATCTAGACACCCACACACATGAAAACCTAGTGCACTGTTATCCTATTGACACACACACACACACACATTACACCCCCACTCACATAATGTTGTATCACACATACACACATGCCATTTTCCCCCTATCACTCTATGCATATATATATATATATATATATATATATATATATATATATATATATATATATATATATATATATATATATATATATATATATATATATATATATATGTGTGTGTATATATAATTCTATATGCTTAAATGATAATAATGTGATATACACATATGTTGCCTATACTAAATTAGTTTATATGTATAATGTGTGAAAAGTGTGATATAGACTATAGATATGGCATATAGCCTATGGTTCCTAATGTAGGAATATGCCTATTGGTTGAATGTGTATACATGCTATGTATATATGAGTGTATATACATATATGTTATATATAAAATGTGTGTTGTGGCTTGTGTGGCCTTGTAATGGTGTGTGCTTGCTAGAATAGGCTGGCTAGGCTTAGTGAGACTTGTTTGGGTTAGGCTTGACCTAGTTGACCTAGTTTGACTAGTGTAGTTGACTAGAGTTGACCAAGGGTTGACTATAGCCTAGATTGACCCCAAACATCATGTAGATACATTGTAGCAGTCTATTTTACTAGTTTAGACATGTAGTGACTTGTACTGTTCTATAGGTGCCAGACACCACTCCTCGGACAGTAAATTCTCTTCATATATTCAGGATACCAGGCGAGTACATCTCTGATCATTTTATATCTTGTTTAGGATTATATTTTCTGCTTTAGATTACTTTACTTGATGCTGACACGTTGGTAACATGGATTAGTACTATATGGATCTTATCGTACGATGTTATCCCCTTAGCGGATACATCGGATATTTTATGTTTGTGTACTTTATCATGAGCATCGTGTACTCCTTGTATTTGTGACTTTCATGTAAAAATTGTGTGAAATCGTATATTTTATGTGCTCACATGACCTTCATGTACATTCCTCATCGTGTGCAATAACATAACTTGACTGGATCCTTGTGTATTGATTGGGGGCGGGGAAGTAGAAGTGGTTATGTACCCAATCTTGTAGCTTACTCGTGTATAACCTCTGTAGATTACTCGTGTACAACATCGTGCCGTTTACATAACCATCTTGTACTCTAAATCACTAGCACTGATTAGTTTTCTTATATATTGTAGCTATTTACTTACAGTCTCTCTTTTATATCATGTTGTTCTTTCAGTTTCATGTATCTTACTCTCTAGCATGTTTATATTTTCTAACCTGTTATGATTTGTTGAGATGTATTGTGCTCGCTCCTGTCCTGACTAGACCTGTTAAAAATATTACAGAGGATGAGGGCGAGGCATTCTGTTCCACATATTATGGGACTACCCTAGAGGACTGTTGTGACCTGGATCAGCAGCAGGACCCCTTAGCAGTGGATGACGCCCCTTTAGTCTAGGACGTCTTTTCATTGTATTTATATTCTGGATTACTGTATTTGAGATTTTGGATGTTATTTGGATTTGTGTTATCTTAGACACTTAGACTTCTATCTGGTTGTATCTCTGTGGATTTCATTCCCATCTATTTATCTATCTTATCATTTTCTGCCTTAGATGTAATTGAGACTGTATTCTGTTATGTCACCTCCATTCGGAGTGTATATACTGTACAGGTACCTTATATATTGTTAGATGATTGACCTAGGATAGTGTTCTACCGCCGACACTACGGCATAGGCTGGACGTACCCACTTCTCGTGCCCTTACTCTAGGGTGCAGGTCGTGACAGGCCGACATAGTCATATCGTTCGTTCCTTCGTAGAACCATTCTAGGAACATTTGTTTTAGTGCTGCGAAAGATTTTAAGCAACCATCTGGCAAACTACGATACTAGACATAGGCTACGCCTGCCAAACACTCGACGAATACTCTAGTGGGTAGAGCATCGTTCTGTTGAAGCTGGTTGGCCATCACCTCGAAATGATTGAGATACTGACTCGAAGATGAACTGTCGTCAAATAGCATTGTGGTTGGCGGCTTGTACTTAGGTGGAAATGGAACTTCCTTCCATTCTACAGGATAGGTTTATTTGATCCCTAATTTCTGTAGACCATCCTTTTGCTTAAAAGCTTCAAACTAATTTCGTAGAAGCTTGACTGCCTCAAGAGGGTCTCTTGATGCTTAAGGAGTAGCAGATTGGTTTGAGGTGTTGAGAGGTGGAACCACATGATATGCACCACCACCAACACTAGACTAACTCGGAGTAGCCTGAGCTGGTATGGTAGTATTGAGAGGGGATTGTACCCCCAAGTCGGTATTGACAGGTACAGATGCTGCTATGTGTTCTTGGGTTGGAATTGGATTCGCAACCGGTGGAACAGTGTATTGTGCTACAATCATGACATGCATACTTGTAACCATTTTAGTCATGGTTTTCAAGTTGGCCTCTAAGACAGTGATCCGCTGTTCCTGATTGGCGGAGCTAGAAGCATCTTGTTCCTAATTAGTGAGATAGGCAGTCACTTCTCTAGCCACCAAAGATGAACTAGTGGATAATATAGTCCGATCAGAGTCTTCACTAACAGCATCAAAGTCAGGTAGAGAGCTACTCCCAAGATGAGGAGTGGGAAGATTCCTTTGACCGAAGATTTCTCGATTTCTTGATCTTGTATTCTGGTAGACTCCTTTGCCGGAGTCACGGATTTAATCAAGGTATTATTGAGTAGGATTGCGGGATGCATTACATCTTAGACTTTTTCCACCCCAAGTACTGTAGAAAGTCATGTTGACCAAAGCATACAACAATTCATCTTCGTCCACCATAATTAGTTTAGGAGTCCGAGTATAATTCAAGCGGTTAAAGAAAGACCGTTTGGCTAATTGACAGCAACACTTGATCACTATCTCATGGTACTGATTACAGTGATGACTCTGATGTGGTGTTACAGGTGTGTGAGATGGTCCTGCAATCTTCTGCTTTTATACAAAAATCTTGCGGAGATCAGTTACAGTGACAGGAGTTTGAGAAGAAGAAGTAGGTATATGTTCTCTGATTATGTTAGGAACATGGTTCCTGTTCTTGAGTTTCTGTGTCCCCTGTGTGTACAGAGAAGTGCTGAGTTAATTGGCATAAGTGAGAGGGTTCTTAATCTTAGAAGCCTTCACTATGCATAGTTTAGTAGATGGCGCAGATTGTGTTTGGCGCATCATATGATTTGATGAAGTTGGTTCTGTTCTGCGCTGGTTAAGATAGGTGTGCATGTCAGAATTATGCGCCATTTGCTTGTCTGTCTGAGACACCATCAGTTTCCCCTGTTTTGTTCATGCTATGCGCAAAGTAGGGAAAACCTGGCTTTGGCCTGATTGGCGCTGGCCAGTTTGATGTGGGATGGGCAAGATGCCTTGTTGCTTTGAGCATACTGTCCCAACGTGTTTGGCACGACACAGATGAGCAGTAAAAAGTGCATTTTGAGTAGAATTCACTTTCTTGGAATTAGAATTCCTGTTCGAATGTGCTCTAGCATTGATTGACACAGAGGCACAATCAGATGAATTTTCTACCGAGTCCAGGACTGGGGAAGAATAGGGAGTAGCCATTGTCACGCCCCGATTCCGTAGAATCGATAGTCGTCCCCCGGACGTGATGCCGTGCGAACCTAAATTGCGATCGCACAAGGCATAGTCATAAGGTTATCCGAAACACAACATCAAGTTAGAGTACGCAGAGAAATTAATTGACACATTTGAAATAAAAGTAGACATTTCATTGATAATAAAACTTAATTTACATAGACTCTATTACAATCATTGCCGCACGGGCTACAACATGACTCGACTTACAAAACAAACGCTGACGAGATAGTCGTTCCATACATTACATCCCTTTTTATAATCAAAACCATTACACATTTTCACCTGCTAACGAAGGAAGTCGAGTTGTCATTTTCTTCCTTGGTACTGAGTGCGAAGTCTTCGAAAGGATTTCAGAACACAAGCCTTCAACACGCGGACGAGGCTTCAAAAGGGTTCACGTTGCCTTGAGCTTTAAGTGGCACGCCCTTCGTGGTTCGGAGTACCTGCGTGGAGAGCGAGGATCAGTACATTACACTTTGTACTGGTGCGTGGCTATTTAAGTTCCAAGCTCTCATTTGGTTGAAGAGATTATATGACTTAGTTTATGAATGTTTCTAACCATCCTAATGAATTTCAAACAAGCATATGACAAGCATAATGTAAAACACGTTAGAACTTACCCACGGCGGACCGCGCCGCGCCTTATGATACTTACCATGTTCTTCCCTGTCAATTGTTATCATTTTCATATCAAGTGCAATATTTCGTGTGGTTGGTCACTGGCTCCCAGAGCCATCGTGGACTACCTTTTAGCTTTTGTTAGGCGAGGCCCTTTCAGCACGAGTAGCGAGCCCCGCTGCAAGTCCCCGCCTAACCCGTACCCAGCACAGCTATGTAATTGTTTCCTTTCTTGGCCGCAACGGTCCCGTGGCCCCGGGTTGCCGTGCGGGGAAAATATACCTTATCGACAAGTTGTCCATGACCGTACAAAGACCATTTTTCTTTTAGTTATTAAGACATAGCCTACATTCTTTTAGAAAACTCAATCATTTTATCGTGGCCGTGCCTTGAATTTATTCTTTTATTCGCAACAACATTATCGATTTACCTAAGAAGGGGGTCGAGAAGAGAAGGGTCAGCCACTCACCTTGAGTTTACTTCAGGCGAGAGAACTTGTTGGTCGCGCTAGACGTTGCATACGCGATTACCTGAAATTGCACAAGCAACCGATTAGAACACTGCATTATTCAAGAAGTTCGATAGGAAATGCAAGTTCGAAATGCAAGCCATAAAAACTATCGAAAACATTCACGAAAACGCATTCAGAAAACAAAGCCAAAACCAACGCAAGTGGCATAAAAAGCAGAGCAACGGGAGGTCTCTCCCGACTCAGCCGCAGAGTCAATCCTTGAGGTGTAACCCGCTGAATATGGGACTTGGTTCCGAAAAAGCCATTCCATAACGGGGAATGGATCTTAATTCAACCGTTCCCGTTCGATCGATTCGATCGATCCTGACCTATCCGTCCCGACCGAGTCGATAGCGACAGTGTTCCTTTCTCGCGTATCCCGTGGACGGAGAACGAGGCACGATGTAGGGACAGGGTACTACACCATAACCAGCTAAGAAAAGTTTCGTCCGCAAAAGTTAAGAATATAACCTACCTCTACGAGAATAATGAAGGAAATTTTTCTTTCATTTCTGACTCAAGCTCCCACGTCGACTCCTCGACCGAATGGTTTCTCCAGAGGACATGGACGAGGGGAATGGCACGTTTGCGAAGAAGTTTATCTTTGTGCTCCAAGATTTGCACAGGCTTTTCAACATATGACAAGTCCGCCTTCAGATCCAGCTGGCCCAAATCGACTATATGGCTCAGATCGTGCACGTACTTCCATAATTATAACACGTAGAAGACGTCGTGTACCTCTGACAATGTAGGCAGTAAGGCGATTTGGTAATCTACTGGGGTGATTCGCTTCAATATTTCGAACGGGCCAACAAATCTTGGGCTCAACTTTCCTTTCGCTCCGAACCGGGAAACTCCACGCATGGGCATCACCTTCAGGAATACATGGTCACCTTCCGACAACTCGAGGGAGCATCAGTGCATGTCGGTATAGCTCTTCTGCCGGCTTTGTGCTATCTTCAATATCTCCCGAATTAACTTGACCTTCTGCACGGCCTGCTCCACCAGCTCCAGACCAAGTATCTGCCGTTCCCCGACTTCATCCCAGCAAATGGGCGGTCTAAACTTCCAACCGTACAAAGCTTCATACGGCGCCATTTGGATGCTGGAATGATAGCTGTTGTTGTATGCAAACTCGGCCAGTGGTAGATGAACGTCCCAACTTGACTTCAAGTCGATCGCACAGAGTCGTAACATGTCTTCGAGAATTTGGTTCACCGGCTCTGTTTGGCCGTCAGTCTGAGGATGATAAGCTGAGCTAAACTTCAACTTGGTCCCCAACGCTGAATGAAGACTACTCCAGAAGCGTGCTACGAACTGTCCATCCCGATCCAAGACGATAAATACTGGGACCCCCGTGCAGCCGAACTATTTCATCAAGGTATATCTGAGCAAGGCGGTCGACGCTCCAAGTAACTTTGATGGCGATGAAGTGCGCTGACTTGGTTAGTCAATCGACGATGACCCAGACGGCGTCGTTTCCTCGCGGCGTCCTCGGCAAGCCAACAACGAAGTCCATAGTAACATGATCCCATTTCTACTCTGGAATGGCAAGGTTTTGCATCTCTCCGCCCGGTCGCTGGTGCTCGGCTTTCATTTACTGACAGGCCATACACTTCGACACAAAGAGCGCTACGTCCCTCTTCATGTCGTGCCACCAAAAGACAACGCGGAGGTCCTTATACATTTTGGTGCTACCAGGATACAAGGAATATTTTGCATAATGCGCCTCCGACATTATCTCCTTTCTAAGTTCTGCGTCATCCGGAACGCATAGCCGTCCCTTCACTCGCAACACTCCCGACTCGTCCTCTGCAAAGTCGGACGCTTTCACTATCGATATCAGCTTCCGCATCTTCTCCAGGTATGGGTCGTCCTTCTGAGCAGACTTGATCCTCTCCAGTAGGCTCGGTTCCACCCGCAGTTGTGCTAGTTTCACGTCTCTGAAACGAACTCAGAGTTCGATGCCCATTCCTTCCAAGTCACACAGCAGTCGATCGTTAATGCATAACGAAGCTAAGTACTTCCGGCTTAGCGCATCCGCTATAACATTTCCCTTATCTGGCGTGTAGTCGATTGATAAGTCATAGTCTTTGATCAGTTCGAGCTATCGCTTCTGCCGTAAATTCAGTTATTTCTGGGTGAAGAGATACTTGAGGCTTTTGTGGTCCGTATAAATCTGCATGCCACGCCATAGAGATAGTGACGCCATAGCTTCAACGCGAACACAATTGCCGCTAGTTCTAGGTCGTACGTGGGGTAGTTCTTCTCGTGCGGCTTCAACTACCGGAAAGCAAAAGATATCACCTTATCCCGCTGCATGAGCACACACCCCAAGCCCTGGCCAGAAGCATCGCTGAAGATTTGAAATCCCTTCATCCCATCAGGAAGTGCAAGTATCGGGGCCGAAATGAGCTATTGTTTAAGCTCTTGGAAGGAAGCTTCACAGTCATCTGACCACTCGAACGCGACTCCTTTCTGGGTGAGGCGAGTCAACGGCGATGCAATCTTCGCAAAGTCCTTCACGAAGCGTCGGTAGTATCCCGCCAAGCCTAGAAAGCTTCGAATTTTGCTAACTAGTGTGGGCCGTCTCCAATCAGTAACTGCCTCAACTTTCTTCGGATCGACTGTGATGCCCGCGGCGGAGATGATGTGCCCAAGGAATGAAATACTGTTCAGCCAGAATTCGCACTTAGTCATCTTCGCATACAACTGATTCATTCGAAGGGTTTGGAGTACCGTCCGCAGGTGCTCTGCATGTTGCGCTCGATCCTTCGAGTATACGAGGATGTCGTCGATGAAGACTACTACGAATTTGTCAACGAACGGACGGAACATCCTATTCATTAGATCCATAAAGACGGCAGGGGCGTTTGTCAGACCGAACGGTATTACCAAGAACTCGTAGTGGCCGTAACGAGTGTGGAAGGCAGACTTCGGCACGTCATCTGGCTTGACCTTGAGTTGGTGATAACCCGATCGCAGGTCAATCTTCGAAAACACCGTTGCACCTTGGAGCTAGTCGAACAAGTCGTCGATGCGGGGCAGGGGATATTTGTTCTGGACGGTGGCTTTATTCAATTCCCGATAGTCGATGCAGAGCCGCATCGATCTATCCTTTTTTTCACAAATAGCACGGGCGCACCGGAGACACTCGTACGGATAAACCCTCTATCGAGTAATTCTTGTAGTTGTGCCTTTAGTTCTTTCATTTCTGCAGGGGCCATTCTGTACGGAGCTTTCGAGATCGGCCGGGTGTTAGAGAATGTGTCGATGGTGAACTCTATTTCTCGATCGGGCGGCATGCCAGGTAGCTCGTCCAGGAACACGTCTGGGAATTCTGCCACAACGTCGGTCTGACCCGCGTTTGCACCATCATGTCTCATGTCACGAACGGACGCCAAGTAGCCTTCGCATCCGAAATGTAGCAGCTTCCGAGCCAAAATTACCAAGATCACCATGCAGGTCGGTGATGCTTCACCACACGAATAGCAGGATTCGGGCACTCCAGGTATGCGGAAGGTGACCTTCTTTTCTGCGCAGTCGATGGTAGCGTTGCAAGGACCGAGCCAATCCATATCCAGTATGATGTCGAAGTCCTTCATATCTAGAACTATCGCATAAAGACCGATCTTTTGACCCCCAATACATATGGTTCCTCCCCCGCAAGCTAAATTTGTGAGTAGCACACCCGAAGGCATACTTACGCTAAGATCGAGGTCTAACGATATTACAAAAAATTTGTGCTTGGCGGCGAAGTCCGCCGATATGAAAGTATACGAAGAACCTGAATCAAATAACACACGAGCAGGTATATTATTGAAATTCAATATACCTATCACAATGGTGTCGAAAGCGAACGCCTCGTCTCGAGTCAGGGCAAAGACACGCCCTTGAGCATTATGACGTCGATCTTGGTTGTTGGGTTGAGTGGGCTGAGCATGTCGGGGCACCTGTCCTCGATTCTCTTGACGGTTTTGTTGTGGCGGGATATTACAATTCGGTCGAGGATTTAGACAGTTTCGAGCAAAGTGACCCTTCTGTCCGCAGGCGAAACACTCTACCTTAGCAAAACAGTGGTCGTCAGTGTGCCCAGGCTTGCCACAATTTTTGCATCGCAGGAACGGTTTCTGGCCCATATAGTTGCTAGTGTGCGGACGCTTTGATGCGTAGTTGTTGCCTCCCGTATGGCTAGGACATTTATGATTGGAGTGGTGCACAACGTCGGCAGCAACGGAAGGATGCAGGCTCTCAAGGCAGAGAGCGTGATTCAGAGCCTCGCCCGTGGTCATATACTCCGAGACCCCGACATGCGCACCGATAGAGTGTCGCAGACCCACTTTGAACCGTTGCACACGGCACTCCTCTGTAGGCAGAAATGCACTAGCAAACTTAGACAACTTATTAAATTATGTGGCATACTGTTCTACTGTCCGGTTCCCTTGCTTCAACTGTATGAACTTATTTTCCTTCATTTGACGAATGGCTGATGGAAGGTACTCGACTTCAAAAGCTTTACGGAACGTGGCCCAAGAGATCGGCGCTGTGTTGTTATCGCGTCAGATTGCTCGCTTATGCATGGCCCACCAGTCGTGCGCGTTCAACCGTAGCTGAAGATGTGTGCAGGAGACTTGCTTTGATTCTTCAATGCCGAGGAGCTCGAAGTGATCTTCTAGCTCTTCTAGCCAGTCGATTGCCATTGAAGGGCCTTCTGTGCCTCTGAAGGAAGTGCGGCACACTTTCTTGAATTCTGACACTTCAAAGTTGTACTTTTTCGGTACCGCCGGTTGATGCTCGGGCTCTTCCGTGTCGACTTCAATGGGTTGGACCGCCCGTACGGTAACAGTAGGCATGGTAACGGCAGACGCAGTCGCAGAATTTCTGTTGACCAGGATTGTCTAGACGATCTGCTGCAGAGTATCCAGCTGCTTTTGTTGAAGGTTAGCTTGTGCGTCGAAGCGAGCTTCAAACTAGGCCTGTCGTGCCTCTGTCTGTTGAAGTCGGGTCTCGGACTGGTTCTGCTGCGCCTCCATCATGCGCAGCGTCCTTTCAATGGTACTGTTGGAAGGTCCGGCCCGCGAACGGTACGAACTACTGGAGCCGCTAGAAGCGCTCTGTTCTTGCTCGGCCGTGGGTTCTGGTACTTCTGCAATATGAAGGCAAACGCATCAGTCACAAATTATTACTGTCATGACCCGCACCCATTTTTTTTCTTTTTAAACGGATACGAGACGTGTCCAAGCCAGCCTACGCCGCAGTGTCGGCGGTAGAACGCTGTCACGGCCATGAAGATCAAAATCACAAACAATGCTCATCCACATAATTAATTTAATTTACAAAGATAACAAGTTTTATATTTGTAGAAAAATATAAACCTGTACAAATAAATGAATGACTACAACTCAACTATCTATCTAGTCTCTAGGCTTTTGTCTGCAATATTCCCGTCACTCCCCAAGCGAAGTGAATCCGCAGCTAACCTGAAAATGTTGGTTTCCAGTCAGGAATGGAACGAGCACAATTCACTGAATACAATTTTAATAAAGAAAATGACTATAAAACAAAGGTTAGACATCAATCATGAGTTTTAAAAATAAGCAGTAAATACGGAAAACCAATAGCAATAAATAGACACAAAGTACTTTCTCCAACTGTTAGAAGTACCTTTGACATGTGATCGGTCTGGGGTGCTACACCGTATGGTCTATGAGGTCTACTTGCAGAAATTAAACAATGTCTACGAGGTCTACTTGCAGAAAATAAACAATGTCTACGAGGTCTACTTACAGAAAATAAACAATGTCTACGAGGTCTACTGCAGAAAATAAACAATATCTACGAGGTCTACTGCAGAAAATAAATAATGTCTACGAGGTCTACTGCAGAATATAAACAATGTCTACGAGGTCTACTTGCAGAAAATAAACACGGTCTACGAGGTCTACTGCATAAAAATAAATACGGTCTACGGTCTGATCACACATCCTTGGTACTTCTCATTCCCGACTCAACAATTTATAATAGAAAATAATTACATAACCAATGACTAATCAATGAAATATAGTAAAGATCAATATCGAAATGCAGACAATAAACTGTACTCGCCTGTGGTCATGTGCTGGTGAAACCGATGATCCAAATCACTCAATATGCCCCAATAGTCAAAACCTGTACAACAGTCCCCTGAAGCTGAAATAGACAATACCAATGATCTCAGAATATTCCAATTAGCTAGGATCGCCTGTCCTTAAGTCCAATTATGGACATAGGGGCAAAACGGTAATTTCGGGCCAAAACGGTGTCCGTCGTTGGACCCGCTTTGCACCGAAAAGCGTGCCAGAGTCAACGGTCTCTAAAATCATCAAACTATATGTCTACGGATCCGGTTTTTCGATACGAACCCAACCGTATGTCCAGAGTTGGATTCCGACGGGCCGTGCACAAAATCGCCCTTTGAGTGGGACCGTGGGGCCCACAAAACGACGTACGATTCAACTGTCTCAGAATTGGACCAAACTTGGCATACAGGACCAGAAAAATTATATGGTCCTGCTGGCACAAGTTTCGTCTCGATCTGACGAGCGTGCACAAAGTAATTGAGAAATTTGCGAAGTGCACGATACGGTGAATTTCGACGGATACGCATCAAATTCGTCGCGCATATGCGACCAATTTGAATTCCGTCAAAGCCCACATGACCACGAAGCTGTTACGCAGCTTTCGATACGTTCGGTTCACGACCACGTCGTCCGGATTAGCGTGACGTACGTCGTGTGGAACAAATTTCTAGTTTTTAAAACAGGTTTTTGGAAAACTTTGGGATTCGATTTCTCGGCGAGTATCGATGAATTCAAATTCTGCAAGAAGGGATTCGAAGCCCTACATGTTGTCTAAAAGTCTCTTCAAATAGATTTTCAAATATGATATTAGATCGATCAGAATCGATCTACAAACAGGGAGGGTTGGACTGCACTAGTGCTATGTTTTTGGACAGATTTTTTGGGTTTTTGGGTTTGATTTCTCTTCAATTCTGGATCGCTTTCCTACAAACTAATTGGAGGGGTCTAAAGACCTATATGTTGTGCTTCTATCGAAGCAATTGGTTCAAAAATCGATGGAGGAACTAGGGAGAATATTACCTGCGAAGTCGACCCTTCGGGGTGTCGCTGCTGTTGCTTCGATTTCAATTCGCTGTGCGTGCGCCTCCCTGGCCGTGGCTCGGCTGGTCGACGGCGGCCAGCCCGCCGTGGGCGCGCGCGCGACCACCTGGTTGGTCGGTGCTGGTGGAGGCGCTGGGTTCGAGGGTTTTAGGGTTTCGGGAAAATCCTTCCCCTCTCGCGTGGCTCTGTATATATATATATATATATATATATATATATATATATATATATATATATATATATATATATATATATATATATATATAGGATATATATATTCTCAGTTCTATTGTGCACCGCATGGGGGGGTCAGGCCTGGCTCATGGGTTGTTACTGGGCTTGGTGGCTACTGCTTGGGTTGCTGGGCCTTTGCTTAGTTCTCTCACACAATATACATATATATGTATTTATATATACTTTTACATATATATATACATTAATTCCTCACTCATTATATATATGTATTTATACATATACATATATATTAATCCAAACACATACACATATATCTATATTTATATATAAATGCCTATTTACATAAATACATATTTACACATATTTACCACCATTTACATATATAGTTTATCTATATGAACTCTCATATATAATATATTTATATATATAAGTACACAATTTATACACTCACACACACACACACACACACCACACACACACACACACACACACACACACACACACATATATATATTTTCATATATATATATATATATATATATATATATATATATATATATATATATATATATATATATATATATATGTATATATATATATATATATAATACACATAAACACGTATATGTAATATATATATACAAACACATTTATTATATTAATATTTGTATTTACAACACATACACGTATATAGTATATATATTTATATATACATGCACATACACGTATATACACATATATATTCATATATACGTTTATATACATATATATA
Organism: Iris pallida; assembly: GCA_029216955.1. Classification (NCBI taxonomy): domain Eukaryota; kingdom Viridiplantae; phylum Streptophyta; class Magnoliopsida; order Asparagales; family Iridaceae; genus Iris; species Iris pallida. The sequence goes on along the minus strand of JANAVB010016197.1, from coordinate 47,675,475 downwards.
TATATATTGATATATCCAATTATTTACTCTATATATACATATATATATATATATATTTATATATATATATATATATATATATATATATATATATATATATATATTTTGGACAAAAAAAAAAATATATATATATATATATATATTTTGGACACAACTTCAACACAGGTACAAATTGGCTCCCACGAACGGGGGCATCAACGATCTGCTGGCCAGGTGGAACACGTCTCACGGGCATCAGATCGTCGCTGCCGCCGTTTTTTGGGTTTTATGGAAAAACAGAAACAAATTCAGATACGAAGGCCGTCAATTCACATCACAGAAATTGTACAGAGAGGTGGTCCGGCAAATATTCAAGAGGAGAAGGTGTTGCACCCACACTAAGAACCAGTTTTGGGCCGTCCTGGACTGCTGACAGGTGCCGGGCCACGGGTCCTCTGGGATCTTGCTTTGCCCGCCCAACTTTCGGATGCTCGGTCTCATTCCGTTTTGTGAGCAACCCCTTGTATTTTGTCTCTTTGTTTTGGGTCCGTTTACGCGCTAGGCGCGCTTACTTGTATAGGCTAAGGCATTTTGCGCCTATCTATCAATAAAGGTTTCTTTTCAAAAAAAAAAAAATAATAAATATATATATATATATATATATATATATATATATATATATATATATTATATCTATATATATAATTTAGATAAATTACATAGAGTCCAAAATATTTGTTAAAGGGAAATTATTTACTAAAATATCAATAAACATTATTTAATATCAAGAACTCATAATATATACTTTTAATTACAATTTGGGAAAAATGTCTACTAGGTTACTGAATTAAAGTACTACTACCCAATGCATGTCTACACGGTCGTCTTGGGATGCACTACATGACTACCTGGCTTGGCTTGGTTTGGGTCCATCCTGGCCAATTTGGTTCAACCGGGTCACTCAACGTCAAATAATATTAATAATAAATAATTAACTAATTATATTGGTCATGTCACAACTTGGCCTGGTTTTCCTAGTTATGACATCACTATGGCTCGGCCTTCTCTACCAGGGCTAATACACTAGTCAAAGCATGCCACTGCACTACCCGTGCCATAATTCCTAGTCACCTTGTACTCCAAATCTCAACCATGGCTAAAATTATCTACCGTAATAATTAACAAAATAATTATTTATAAAAATCTAAAATCACCATTTAAATAAAATAAAAAATATTTTTTAAAAAAATTTCGGAAAGGGAGGCTACAATCTACCCACCTTAAAAATAATTTCGTCCTCGAAATTCTAACTCATAAACATGCCAAAATTCAGACATAAAAATTAAAAGGAATACATCCACTATTACCACCATCTCTTCAAATTTAATTCCTCAATATTTATAACATTTTCTAGCCATTCTATAACCCCGAATACTTGAGGACTTCTACCCACCTTTGGTCACACTACTCCCTTGAAACACAGGTCACTAAAATTTTATAATCTTCTAACTAGTGGCTAATAACTCTTCCAAAAATATCTAGAACATATGGTATCTATAATCCTCTCGTATCTATCAGGCAACCCAAAATTTAACAATCAACAATTTACACAAGTAGTTAAGAAAGGTTGATAAACTCTAGTAAGCATGACCAATCGTTGCTCCAAAATAGGAAGGACATGAAGATAAAAATAATCAAGAATAAATATGAAATTTTAAGAGCGGTAGAAAGTATCCAAGGATACAGATAGAAAGAGTGTTTATGAACCTATAGTCTTATTCGCTAGATTGGGCTACTCTAGTCTAGTCATTGACTAAATCTAAGAATCATTCGTTCTTTAGGAGAACTTGCAATCTGGAATACAAAAGTTCCAATCTCGAAATTCTAAACACGGTCCCAAAATGGAATGGAGTTTGAGAAATCTAGATTGTGATCTTACTGGGTTCTCTATTTAGACATCCGTCGTTGGTGGGATGAACATTGGGTTTCAATCCATATTAACTGAACAAGATCCAAGATAAAGTTATGTCTACTAGGCTTGGATACCCTAGAATAGGTTTCTACCCAAGGGTTGAGCTAGTTGCCTGTCAAGTTGGTTAGCTAAGTTCTTAAAGTCCAAATGCGCCTTCGGTGACTCTTGTGTTTAAGTAGCACAAGAGGCCTCTATCGAGTGGCATACTAGTGGTATATGCGTAGTGGGCTTCGAATAGATCACTACCACTTATTGGGTTGAAGGAATTGAATCGGGGTCGAGGCTCTAATGGAAGTCGGGAATTATACCGGGTAGGTACTATGGTAAGAGTTATAGCTAGTCCTTTTAACTTAAAAGTCGTAGCACAAAAATAGAGTACAAGGGGACAGGTTTGAGTGAGACATGATATACCTAGATGAAGTTGGACTCGTCTAGGTCTTGCATACAAATTTGTTGGGAGGTAACAACTGGTCTTGTGCTCCGAGTATTAGTGACACGGCCGGGGACACAAAATAATCTAAATGGAAAGTGGGAGTCTATGGGGCACTAATTATCATCCTAATGGGAACTGTTCTAATCAATCGGTAATCCTCGTACATCCTAAATTTTTGAAAGTTTACAGTCTACCCACCTTAGAAGCTAGGACAGGATTTTAGGAATAATGAGGTTAGAAAAATTCCAAAGTCCGGATACTGTACATCGACTCTTGTTAATAGAGAATAAGGCACTGCGTAACGGAATACGGTAGATATAAGTCAAGTCAAGGGTCGTTCCTTAATAAATAGGAAACGAGTGTGTACAATGATACATGGTCGATAAAATAGAAGGACCCACTCGTCCATAGTGTACAAGAGTTATTGACAGGGTAACCAACTCTAAGGTACATCACATAAAAAATTTCTAACAACGAGTCGCGAGTTTCTATTTGTGTCAACCTGCCAGACTATCGTCACAAGAGTTTAGTGATCGTGTATTGCTGTTGACAACTGGTAGATCATAATATGACATGGTACTTAAGCTATGGTATTGGCTAAGCTAGTGACTGTGGTGTTCCAACACTAGTTAGGTCTTAATAATAAAATTTACATAACAAGAGCAATATTTTGGAAACCAATCTTGGGATGAGTGTCACGGTAAATGATTACCTTATTGTCCACTCATCTCATGTCTAACTGTGGCTTCGGTCGATGAAGGGTTGGTCAAGGCTTAAGGGTTGCTAGTTAAGGCAACTTCCAGCATATAATTTGAGGCTCACAACCTTTGGTCTCTAAAGAATAGATAGTCTCCTAGGTAGGCATTTCGACTAAGGTAAAACCCTAATCATTCTCAAATTCGAATGGCTAGAAGGTCTCAATAGTAGTTTGAAGGTCGAGAGGAGAACGAGTAACTCAGTCATATGACTAGCCGATGGTAGCTACACTTGTGTATACCACTATCATAGCCATGGGGATACTCTGTATCTCTCTACCATCACGAGCTTTCGTCTTTCCAAATCGGTGAAAGACAAAATAATAAAATTCAATGGAGATGTTACTGAATACAATTTCGTAATTCAAGGGCGAACATATAATTCAAGAGGAATTGTCAATACAGTCGTGGATGAGACCCTAGAGACATCTATATCTCAATCTACGTAGGGTAATTAAATAAAGTGCAAACCAATGCATCATGGTTGATCAGACCATAATACACTGATTCTGATTAGACAATAAGTTAGCAGGCGTCCCACTAAACATATGCCTCGAATCAAGCTCGAACAGAGTGAGCTTTGCAAAACTAGGCTGTAATGGCAGCGTTGGTTAAGATAGTCAAATACAATTTTACCAGATTTTTGAAAGGAGGCACAGGTAGTTCGAGTTTTGTGAGAATCAAAACCTTACCCGGTATTCTTGCTTATACAGTCTTTCTACTATCTTCTTATCTACAAGGACTTGGTCGACTAATGGGTTATGGACATTCTAAATTCCATATTCCATGTAAACCTATTAGTGTCTGTCAATCACCTCGTCAATAGGTCACAAGGACTGCGGAATGCTAGGTTGGGAGACATGCTACCCAACTTACATAACTTCTACTAGTATTGGATTTGGATCTTATGGGACATGCATGACATTGTCCTATCCTCTATGGTATCCCAAACTTGTAATCATGTCTGAAGTTATTTCACCGAGGACCACGCCTCGCCCGTAAAATTGGGCTGTGGTAAACCCTTGGTTTCGTAACTCAAATATGACACAATCGAACGTTACCTAACTCTATCCAATATTGGCTCATGGGTAACTACGATCAGGAGTGGACCACTAGCCATAGTTTCCGGAATGTTCTATAACCTATATTTTCTTAAAATAATTTCAACTCTAGGGGTCGTGTCTCGCCAGTGCGCTGTTGGCTACAGTGAATCCATAGTCTCCATAATTCAAATAAATGGCGACAGTGCGCTGCTGTCCTGCCATTACGAGTTAATCAATATTCCTTTAACTATATTTGTAAAATTTCTGAGCTTCTAGAGATTCAAACAAGTTGCCTATGAAATAAAGTTTAAGCATCTGCCCCATCAGTCACAACCCTTAAGATAAAAGATTGAACAGGGGAAAATAACTGAGGACAAAAGGAATACAAACATCCTAACCCTTCCATGTGTACTCAAGCCCTTGAGGAAAAACTTGGATCAAACTAACTCGAGGTTCATATATGGGTAACATAATCAAAAATTATATAAAATAATAATTCTTAGGCAAAATAAGAACTAAATAGGCAATTTGGTCTAAGAGGTGAGGATGATATCTAAAGAGTCAAGGAGAAGGAATTGAATAATTTGTCTAGGTTAGATCATTAATTCTATGAAACCCTATCTCACCAAGTGAATAACCTATCCACCTTGGATCATATCGTCATATCAAAAGGTAATCGTGTACCTAGGGGGATTTGACAACTATCAACATTAATAACTCCTCATCTATAATGCATGGCCTAGACTACCCATCGATAAATTTGTATAAGGGACTCCTAGTCCTAGTCATTCACTTAAATTAAATTAATCTTAATTCGTGAATGAGCATTTCCTTGCCGTAGGCTCGCAATAGTACAACTAACTTAAGTACCATCACGAGTTCGTGTGATTTGCGAAGACTGACCTGCATGGGCCACCACAAAAACTTGTCACGATCCGCACCCGTTTTTTTTCTTTTTAAACGGATACGAGACGTGTCCAAGCCAGCCTACGCCGCAGTGTCGGCGGTAGAACGCTGTCACGGCCTGAAGATCAAAATCACAAACAATGCTCATTCACATAATTAATTTAATTTACAAAGATCACAAGTTTTACATTTGTAGAAAAATATAAACCTGTATAAATAAATGAATGACTATAACTCAACTATCTATCTAGTCTCTAGGCTTTTGTCTGCAATATTCCCGTCACTCCCCAAGCTAAGTGAATCTGCGGCTAACCTGAAAATGTTGGTTTCCAGTCAGGAATGGAACGAGCACAATTCACTTAATGCAATTTTAATAAAGAAAATGACTATAAAACAAAGGTTAGACATCAATCATGAGTTTTGAAAATAAGCAGTAAATACGGAAAACCAATAGCAATAAATAGACACAAAACTTTTCCCAACTGTTAGAAGTACCTTTGACATGTGATCGTTCTGGGGTGCTACACCGTACGGTCTACGAGGTCTACTTGCAGAAATTAAATAATGTCTACGAGGTCTACTTGCAGAAAATAAACAATGTCTACGAGGTTACTTGCAGAAAATAAACAATGTCTACGAGGTCTACTGCAGAAAATAAACAATATCTACGAGGTCTACTGCAGAAAATAAACAATGTCTACGAGGTCTACTGCAAAAAATAAACAATGTCTACGAGGTCTACTTGCAGAAAATAACACGGTCTACGAGGTCTACTGCATGAAAATAAACACGGTCTACGGTCTGATCACACATCCTTGGTACCTCTCATTCCCGACTCAACAATTTATAATAGAAAATAATCACATAACCAATGACTAATCAATAAAATATAGTAAAGATCAATATCAAAATGCAGACAATAAATTGTACTCGCCTGTGGTCCTGTGCTGGTGAAACCGATGATCCAAATCACTCAATATGACCCAATAGTCAAAACCTGTACAATAGTCCCCTAAAGCTGAAATAGACAATACCAATGATCTCAGAATAGTCCAATTATCTAGGATCGCCTGTCCTTAAGTCCAATTCTGGACACAGGGGCAAAACGGTAATTTCGGGCCAAAATGGTATCCGTCGTTGGACCCGCTTTGCACCGAAAAGTGTGCCAGAGTCAACGGTCTCTAAAGTCATCAAACTATATGTCTATGGATCCGGTTTTCCGATACGAATCCAACCGTATGTCCAGAGTTGGATTTCGGCGGGCCGTGCACAAAATTGCCCGTTGAGTAGGACCGTGGGGCCCGCAAAACGACGTACGATTCAACTGTCTCAGAATTGGACCAAACTTGGCATACAGGACCAAAAAAATGATACGGTCCTGCTGGCGCAAGTTTCGTCTCGATCTGACGAGCGTGCACAAAGTAATTGAGAAATTTCCAAAGTGCAGGATACGATGAATTTCGACGGATACGCATCAAATTCGTCGCGCACATGCGACCAATTTGAATTCCGTCAAAGCCCACACGACCACGAAGCTGTTACGCAGCTTTCGATGCATTCGGTTCACGACCACGTCGTCCGGATTGGCGTGAGGCACATCGTGTGGAACAAATTTCTAGTTTTTAAAACAGGTTTTTGGGAAACTTTGGGATTCGATTTCTCGACGAGTAGTCGATGAATTCAAATTCCGCAAGAAGGGATTCGAAGCCCTACATGTTGTCTAAAAGTCTCTTCAAATAGATTTTCTAATATGCATTAGATCGATCAGAATTGATCTACAAACAGGGGGGGTTGGACTGTACTAGTGCTCTATTTTTGGACAGATTTTTCGGGTTTTTGCGTTCGATTTCTCTTCGATTTTGGATCGCTTTCCTACAAACTAATTGGAGGGGTCTAAAGACCTATATGTTGTGCTTCTATCGAAGCAATTGGTTCGAAAATCGATGGAGGAACTAGGGAGAATATTACCTGCGAAGTCGACCCTTCGGGGTGTTGTTGCTGTTGCTTCGGTTTCAATTCGCTGTGCGCCCTCCCTGGCCGTGGCTCGGCTGGTCGACGGCGGACAGCCCGTTGTGGGCGCGCGCGCGACCACCTGGTTGGTCGGCGCTGGTGGAGGCGCTGGGTTCTGGGTTTTAGGGTTTCGGGAAAATCCTTCCCCTCTCGCGCGACTCTATATATATATACGATATATATATATTCTCAGTTCTATTGTGCACCGCATGGGGGGGGTCAGGCCTGGCTCATGGGTTGTTACTGGGCTCGGTGGCTACTGCTTGGGTTGCTGGGCCTTTGCTTAGTTCTCTCACACAATATACATATATGTATTTATATATACTTTTACATATTATATACATTAATTCCTCACTCATTAATATATATGTATTTATACATATACGTATATATTAATCCAAACACATACACATATATCTATATTTATATATAAATGCCTATTTACATAAATACATATTTACACATATTTACCACCATTACATATATATTTATCTATATAACTCATATATATATTTATATATATATAATACATAATTTACACTCACACACATATATATATATATTTATATAATACACATAAACACGTATATGTAAATATATATACAAACATTTATTATATTAATATTTGTATTTACAACATACACGTATATAGTATATATATTATATATACATGCACATACACATATATACACGTATATATTCATATACGTTTATATACAATATATATTGATATATCAATTATTTACTCTATATATATATATTATATATATATATATATATATAGATATATATATATATATATTATATATATATATATATTATAGAGATAAATTACATAGAGTCCAAAATATTTGTTAAAGGAAATTATTTTACTAAAATCATAAACATTATTTAATATCAAGAACTCATAATATATACTTTTAACTACAATTTGGGGAAAATGTCTACTAGGTTACTGAATTAAAGTACTACCACCCAATGCATGTCTACACGGTCGCTTAGGATGCACTACATGACTACCTGGGCTTGGCTTGGTTTTGGGTCCATCCTGGCCAATTTGGTTCAACCAGGTCACTCAACGTCAAATAATTAATAAATAATTAACTAATTATATTGGTCATGTCACAACTTGGCCTGTTTTCCTAATTAGGACATCACTATGGCTCGGCCTTCTCTACCAGGGCTAATACACTAGTCAAAGCATGCCACTGCACTACCTGTGCCGTAATTCCTAGTCACCTTGTACTCCAAATCTCAACCATGGCTAAAATCATCTACCGTAATAATTAACAAATAATTATTATAAAAATCTAAAATCACCATTTAAATAAAATAAATAAAATAAAAAATATTTTTTAAAAAAATTTCGGGGGAGGCTACAATTACGGACTCATTGTATGGAACAACTTATCTCATCGATGCGAGGTCAAAGGTTTTGAAACTCTAGACGCGAGACCAAAGGATGTAAAGCCGTGCTCTGATACCATTATGTCACGCCCCAATTCCGTAGAATCGATAGTCGTCCTCCGAGCGTGATTCCGTGCGAACCTAAGTTACGATCGCACAAGACATAGTCATAAGGTTATCCTAAACACAACATCAAGTTAGAGTACGCAAAGAAATTGATTGACACATTTGAAATAGAAGTAGACTTTTCATTGATAATAAAACTTAATTTACATAGACTCCATTACAATCATTGCCGCGCGGGCTACAACATGACTCGACTTACAAAATGAACGTTGATGAGATAGTCGTTCCATACATTACATCCCTTTTTACAAGCAAAACCATTACACATTTCTACCTGCTATCGAAGGAAGTCGAGTCGTCAGTTTCTTCTTTGGTACTGAGTACGAAGTCTTCAAAAGGATTTCAGAAAACAAGCCTTCAACACGCGGTCGAGGTTTCAAAAGGGTTCACGTCGCCTTGAGCTTTAAGTGGCACGCCCTTCGTGGTTCGGGGTACCTGCATGGAGAGCGAGGATCAGTACATTACACTTTATACTGGTGCATGGCTATTTAAGTTCCAATCTCTCATTTGGTTGAAGAGATTATATGACTTAGTTTATGAATGTTTCTAACCATCCTAATAAATTTCAAACAAGCATATGACAAGCATAATGTAAAACATGTTGGTACTTACCCACGGCGGACTGTGCCGCACCTTATGATACTTACCATGTTCTTCCCTGTCAATTGTTATCATTTTTATATCAAGTGTAATATTTTGTGTGGTTGGTCACTGGCTCCCAGAGCCATCATGGACTCCCTTTTAGCTTTTGTTAGACAGGGCCCTTTCAGCGCGAGTAGCGAGCCCCGCTGTAAGTCCCCGCTAACCTGTGCCCAGCACAGCTATGTAATTGTTTCCTTTCTTGGTCGCAACGGTCCCGTGGCCCTGGGTTACCGTGCGGGGAAAATCTACCTTGTCGACAAGTTGTCCATGACCGTGCAAAGACCATTTTTCTTTTAGTTATTAAGACATAGCCTACATTCTCTTTGAAAACTCAATCATTTTATCGTGTCTGTGCCTTGAATTTATTCTTTCATTCGCAACAATATTATCAATTTACCTAAAAAGGGGGTCGAAAGAGAAGGATCAGCCACCCAACTTGAGTTTATTTCAGGCGAGAGAACTTGTTGGTCGCGCTAGACGTCGCCTACGCGATTACCTGAAATCGTACAAGCAACCGATTAGAACACTACATTATTCAAGAAGTTCGATAGGAAATGCGAGTTTGAAATGCAGGCCATGAAAACCATCGAAAACATTTACGAAAACGCATTCAGAAAACAAAGCCAAAACCAACGCAAGCGGTGAAAAGCAGAGCAACGGGAGGTCTCTCCTGACTCAGCCGCAGAGTCAATCCTTGACGCGCAACCTGCTGAATATGGGACTTGGTTCCGAAGAAGCCATTCCATAACGGAGAATGGATCTTAATTCAACCGTTTTTGTTCGATCGATTCGATCGATCCCGACCTATCGGTCCCGACCGAGTCGATAGCGACATGTTCCTTTCTTGTGCACCTCGTAGACGGAGAACGGGGCACGATGTAGGGACGGTGCACTACAGCCATAGGACATTTTCCCTTTTTTTGCACAAAGGCAGTATTCTCCACCAAGTTTAGAGTTGGGGAGGAGTAAGGGATGGCCATATGGCTCTTTCCTTTATTTGCACAAAAACAGAATCTGGGGTGCATTCTACCTAGTTTAGAACTAGGAAGGGCGCTTTCCTTTATTTAGCATGGAATAGCATTTAGCGCACATGCTACTAAGTTCAAAGTTAGGGAAGAGCGCTTTCCCTTGCTTAGCGCAGGAACAGCATTTGACGCACATTCGACCACACAACACCAAAACGGTCGTTTTCTAACGATTATAAGCATTAGAAAAATATTCCTAACACTTTTTTACCGTTGTATGTGTGGCGTGGGGAATTGTCATAAAGGTCTTCGTAATGGTTTTTTACCGTTAGGAAAAAAATTCGTAACGGTAAAAAAGTGTTGGGAATGAAAATATCCTAACATTAAAACACCGTTAGGAAAATAAATTTCGTAACGGTAAAACTGTGTTAGAAAATAATTTTCTAACAGTAAAAAGCATTAGCAATTTACATTCCCTAACGGTAAAAAAGTGGTAGCAAATTATATTTTCCAACAGTAAAAAAATATTGGTAAATTAATTATTTTTCTAACGAATACATGTTAGCCTTATTCCCACCCTGAGCCATCTTTTCCACTGCTGAGCACTATTTACATGGAAAACTTTAGGTACATATACAAAATCATAAGTACCCACAACAAATAAGTACCCACAAAATAGTCTAATATGCAAACAATTGAGATGGCTTTGGTTCTTCTCATACTTGAAGCCAGTGTAAACAACTTTGCATAAAAAAGAATGAGAAAATACATCAAGCATCAATATGTTGCTAAAATCAATGTTTCACAAAATGTATTCTTTTGATGTCCTTAACATCTGCAAAATTGCTACTTGCTTGCACACAACTAATATGTTAGCCACAAAATTGCTATCTACTTGTACTACAACATAAAGTTCAATAGAGAGTTCTCAAAATTATGCCCGCACTTCAACAATAGGATCATTTTTAAAGTCTTCTAAGCTTGAAATACCATCACTACCATGCTTGTATTTTTGTCTCTTCCACCGCTTCAATTTGTGCATGTATTTCCATAGTTACAAGTAAAATTCAGTCAAAATTATATAAGACATGGTAACAATATATCAAAAGCGATATCATCAAGATTAAGGGTACATAACTAATCCTTCCCCTCCAATAACTATTCTAGGGATGTTGCTGTAAAGTTGCTATCAAATTTGAATGTGGAAAACAATTCTAAATTTTAAGATAATCAATTTCTCCAACTGGACCAAAAATATAAGGATATGCATATCATTCGGATATTTAAACCAATAAATGTACTTCAACTTATTTGTTATGCATATTTGTGATATAAACTTATTGCAATATACACAATTTAGAAGCATTTCCTGAGAGCAAATAATCATCCTAAGTACAAACAATTTCGAAACAGAAAATTAAACTTTATTACCAATATTAATATCAGCTGTTATTGAACATGAGCAATCAGATTAGAAGGTCGGAACAAAGGCTTAGATGTCAAAACAAAGGCTTCATACTATACTCAAAACAAAGACTTCCTACTACTAGGGCGTTCTAAGGCCTCCAAATTTGTAAAAAAAATAAGATGAACCATGGTTTCCCAAACTTTTGGTTTAGTAGTGAGAAGTCGTCACTATCGATCTAGGAGGAAAAATCGATCTGAGTCCTTGATTGTTATGTTAATTTATAGTCGGGTGTCATGGTGTTTGTGTACATGACTTCCCTTGCCGATGGCAGAGAAGTCCCAGCATGGATGTTCACATGTGTACATCTGTACATGTAGGTATAGACAAGAAATCATATGTACGTGCACGTCATATATGTCCATGAAATTTTTTTTTTACTTTTTACTTGTACTGGTTTGATGGGAAGTGAAATAAAAATAAAACTTGTAAGCGTTCAGTAAAATTAAATCTCATTTAGATAAGATATGGGTTTTATTTTATTCTCCATTCCTCTCTATCCATGCTTGTATATGGGAAATAACAACACACTCAAAACAAAACTTCCTATGAATAGCACATTCTGTTTGAGCCCTTCAAATTTAAATATGCAAGTAGGATAATTGAGTTTTCCCTACCTGAATCCAGAGCCAAGACGGATACGAGTGATCAAATGAGACAACCACCGAGAATTAGATTTAGAATTTTATTAAGAGAACTAGAAGGATGAATGCAGATATTGGTTGAATACTACTCTGGTTGGTGAGAAAAGAGTTGAGTATTAAACAATAGAACGTATGAGAGGATATACAGAAGAAAATTTGTCTTGAGATCATAATATATAGCAGTGCATCATGATAAACAAATTCTGATTGATATCACAAAGACTAAGGATACATTTTAAGTATACGAACATTCTTATTGATGTCTTTTATAATAAAAATTCATAACTGCAACCGGCAGAAAGCTAAAATCTGCAACTGGCAAGAAGCTACTAGTGTAACTAATTTGCAAGTTCAGGAATCGATACTGAATTTCAACTAATTAAGAAGCTTTTTGTGATGAGGTTACTGATATATGTCAACTAAATAGTGACTTTCTATATGTAGGCAATGTTATTATTAACACTGCACTATGAGTGCCTAAAAATATGTAGAAACTAAATAGTTTTTTTGTTTTGTTCAAACCTCGCATGTCTCCCATTTTTTTAGACTTCAAACAAATAATATGTAGAAACTTAAAAGACAAACAAACTGGAAAATAGTATACAACTAACCAATAACATACAATACTTTCATATTTTCCTGCTGCACATGGAAACACCTCCCCAGTTTTTTGTTTCGTGTGTGCCCTTTTCCAAGACTCTACCCTTGAAAGCTTTTTTGTTGGATTTTCCTTTGGCTACATGCACAATCATGATTAATGACAGCTTTTTTGTTGGATTTTCTGTTTCCTTTTGCCATTCAGATGGGGTGGAGCATCCGACTCTTGCGTGTTTTTTGTACCTACGGATGCATTTGTACTAGGATTGGATGACATTTCGTAATACAACTGCCAAAACAACAAGAATGAACAAGTATAACAATGACAATCAAACATGCTAAAAAATTGATTTACAAATATAGCAACTTGATAGCAGATAGATGTTGGAGTGGGAGGGGTTCCCAACCTATGTAGAGAAGACCCCGGAGTGCGACGAGCGCCGTCCGATGTCGGAGAAGCTCGGGAAGTAGGCGACGAAGTTGCTGCTGTTGCTGCTGGAGCTGATGGAAGCAGGGGATCCGAGTTCGGCCCGAACTCGGTCCCAGGCCGAGTTCTGGCCGAACTCGGTCTGGCGCTTCCAGAATGTTGGCGTGAGGTTCTGTTTGCTCGACACAGAGTTCTGGCCGAACTCTGTGTCGTCGGGGGCTGAAGCAGATTTTAGGATGAGTTTTCATCATTGGATCTAATCCAACGGTCCAGGTTTGCTGCGGGATTAGGGAGTTATATTGAGTTTTCTCAACCCTAATTCATAACGCATCATTATCGCAACGTAACACAACTTTTGGAGAGAGAAGGATGCAAGAGTGCCATTGCAACTTCGGAGAAGAAGGCAGAGGATTGAAGGCGTTTTCGAAGGAGATCGTGTTTCGGGTAATCTCTACTCGTCGTTCTCGCTCTTCGTAGCCTTGTAATCATTGTTCTTATCTCTGAGTGTTGTGGGGATCCGATTTGGATCGGGTGGAGTTTGTAGAGGGTGTAATTCTTCTATTCCATTAGTGGAGGCTTCTCAGGGTTGGACTCCGATCGTCCCGTGGTTTTTTCCCGCAAGGGTTTCCACGTCAAAAATTTTCTGTGTCTGCGTGGATTGTTTTTGTGTGATTGTTTTTGGGTTCGTGCATTATATTGCTCGGTCCTCTCGCAGGTACTCTCCGGTTTGGGGAAAGGTTTCCGCGTTTCTTTCCCAACAGAGTGGTATCAGAGCTTTGGGTTCAAAGGGTGTCAGGAGTTGACAGAGGAACCAGAGAGAGAGATGGACGCGAAACCGGTGCGCATGGTGAACCTTAATAGCACAAACTATCATTATTGGCGAGCAAGATGAAAGATTTGCTATTTGTCAAGAAGCTGCATCTACCCGTATTTACATCCGAGAGGCCCAGTGATAAATCCGAGAAGGACTGGACATTCGAGCACATACAGGTGTGTGGGTACATAAGGCATTTGTTGATGAGAACGTGTACAATCACGTTGCCAATATTGAGCATGCGAAGACGTTGTGGGATAAGCTGGAATCCTTGTATGCAAAGAAGACCGGGGTAAACAAGTTGTTCCTGATCCGAACGATGATAGGTCTGCGGTACAAGGATGGGGCGTCTATTACGGATCACTTGAGTGATTTCCAGGGCGTGGTTGACCAGCTATCTTCTATGGGAGTCAAGTTCGACGACGAAGTTCAGGGACTGTGGCTGCTGTGTACATTGCCAGACTCGTGGGAGACCGTACGAGTATCTATGATCGCTTCTGCTCCAGAGGGCGTGGTCAGTCTGGAGTTTGCCAAGAGCGGGGTGTTGAATGAAGAGATACGGAGACGTTCTCAGGGCACTTCATCCACATCCCACCACTCAGAGGCACTTGTTTCAGAGAGCCGCAGAAGGGGCAAAAGCAGGGGTCCAGGTGGTGGCAGAGACAAGAGCAGGGGGAAGTCCAAGGGTCGTTACGAGGACTCATAGTGTTACCATTGCGGTAAGAAGGGCCATATCAAGCAGAATTGTTTCGCTTGGAAGAGAGAGAAGAAGGGCGACAAGGGGAAGCAAGAAGAGAACACTACAGCGGCGGCCTCGGTGCATGGAGGCGATGTGATCGTCATAGGTGATGAGGTCATTACTAACCTCGCCTGCGATGACAATTCTTGGCTGGTAGACTCAGGGGCTTCACACATGTATCTCACAATAGGGCACTGTTTGCCACTTACACGACAGGCGACTGTGGCGTGTTGAAGATGGGCAATGGAGATGTGTCGAAGGCGGTTGCCGTTGGAGATGTGCATTTGAGAACAAAGACGGGTGCGGTTCTTGTTCTCAAGGATGTTCGTCATGTCCCTGATATCCGTTTCAACCTGGTGTCGGTTGGAAGGTTGGATGATGAGGGATTCTTCAGTCTCTTCGGGAACAGTCAGTGGAAGCTTTCCAGAGGTTCGATGGTGATTGCCAGAGGAAGCAAGAAGTCCGGTCTCTACTATATGGAGGGGAGTGCAGAGGGGGCACAGGAGGTGAACGCAGTCAGAAATGCGTCTACCGAGTTGTGGCACAGGCGGCTCGGCCATATCAGCGAGAAGGGGATGAGCTACTTGGTGAACAGGAAGGTGATTCCGGGGCTCAGGTCTACAAAGTTGGAGAAGTACACGTACTGTTTAGCTGGGAAGCAAAATAGGGTGTCTTTCCAAAGTCACCCAAGTTCAAGGAAGCCGGCGTTGCTCGAGTTGATTCACTCGGATGTCTGCGGTCCTATGAAGGTAAAATCTCTTGGTGGTGCTTCTTACTTTGTGACTTTTATTGATGACTGTTCCAGGAAGGTTTGGGTCTATGCCTTAAAGACCAAGGATCAGGTGCTGCCTACTTTCAAGGAGTTTTAGGCCTCTGTTGAAAGGAACGGGCAAGAAGTTGTTGTGTGTTCGGTCCGACAATGGCGGCGAATACATTGGTCCCTTTGATGCGTATTGCAGAGAGCAAGGGATACGACACCAGAAGACTCCGCCAAAGACACCTCAGCTCAATGGTGTAGCGGAGCGCATGAACAGGACACTGATGGAGAGGGTGCGGTGTTTGCTGTCAGAAGCAAACTTGTCGGGCAGTTATTGGGGTGAGGCTCTTCTCACAGCTGCTTATATTATTAATTTATCTCCTAGTGCTCCTTTGCAGGGTGATGTGCCTGACAAAGTATGGTATGGCAAAGAGCCGTCATACAGTCACCTGCGGGCGTTTGGTTGTAAAGCCTTCGTGTATGTACCGAAGGACGAGAGGACCAAACTTGAGCCGAAGACGAGGCGATACGTCTTTGTCGGCTATGGTCGGGATGATTTGGCTATAGACTCTACGACCCAGTGGAAGGAAAGCTCTACAGAAGCAGGGACGTGGTGTTCGTCGAGGATCAGACCATGACCAACACTCAGGATTCCGAGACGCCTTCTGAGGCTGAGGAATTGCCTGAGTTAGAGTCATTTCGCTTCGAGCAGTTTCCAGAGGACATCGCAGAGGATCCAGTTATGGGGGAGCCGGTACATGGAGTTGCTCCCAACCTTGATCATCAGCCTGCTGATGGTGGTCAGGGTGTCCCTCAGGAGGATGAGCATGCCGGAGAGGTAGTTCCTGAAGGGGCGGAGGCTGTCGGTATACAGCCAGCACCAGTGGCTCCACTGAGAAGGAGTGACAGGGATCGTCGACCATCTACGAGATACTCACCGGATGAGTATGTGCTATTGACTGACGGGGGGGAGCCCGAAAGTTTTACAGAGGCTATGGAAGACGAACACAGGCAGGAGTGGATGGTGGCTATGCAGGAGGAGATGAGTTCCTTGCACACTAATTCCACTTATGATCTGGTGCGGTTGCCAAAGGGCAAGAAGGCTTTGAAGAATCGATGGGTGTTCAGAGTGAAGCAGACGGATGATGCTACTCGCCCTCGATACAAAACGAGGCTGGTAGTCAAAGGCTACGGTCAGCGGAAAGGCGTGGATTATGATGAGATCTTTTTGCCTGTCGTCAAGCATTCGTCTATTCGGGTGGTGCTAGCATTAGCAGCCAGTTTCGACTTGGAGGTCGAACAGATGGACGTGAAGACGACATTCCTCCACGGTGATCTTGAGGAGGAGTTGTACATGGAGCAGCCAGAGGGATTCTGTGAGAAGGGCAAGTCACATTTGGTCTGCCGGTTGAGGAAGAGCTTGTATGGTCTGAAGCAGGCTCCGAGGCAGTGGTACAGGAAGTTCGAGTCGTTTATGGGGGAGCATGGTTATGCACGGACGACGTCGAACCATTGTACATTTGTGAGGTATTTTGCCGATGATGATTTTATCATCTTATTGCTCTATGTTGATGATATGCTATTAGTGGGGTCGGAATGCCACTAGGATAGCGGAGTTGAAGCGCCAGCTGGGCGCAGCCTTCTCTATGAAGGATTTGGGCACAGCGAAGACTATTCTTGGGATGGAGATCAGCCGAGAGAGAGAGAGTCCAAGCTGCTACACTTGTCCCAAAAGAAGTACATTTACCGGGTACTTCAGCGTTTCGGGATGGACGGGTCGAAGAAAGTGAGTTCCCCCCTCGCGGCTCACTTTAAGCTCACTGAGGAACAGTGTCCATCTATCGAGGACGAAAAGGAAGATATGGACCGGGTTCCATATGCCTCAGCTGTGGGAAGCCTTATGTATGCTATGGTGTGTACGAGGCCAGATATTGCTCATACAGTTGGTACGGTTAGCAGGTATCTTTCAAATCCTGGAAGGGTACATTGGAGTGCGGTCAAGTAGATTCTATATTATCTTCAGGGCACTGCTGGTTGGAGACTTTCCTTTGGTGGTGACGAGCCGAAGCTGGTTGGGTATATCGACGCTGATATGGCTGGAGATGTAGACACGAGGCGATCGACTTCGGGCTAACGTGATGATGTTTGCGGGAGGAGCAGTATCGTGGCAGTCGCGGTTGCAGAAGTGTGTTGCCTTGTCGACGACAGAGGCAGAGTACATTGCGGCGACGGAGGCTTACAAGGAGCTGTTGTGGATGAAGAAGCTGCTGCAGGAAATGGGACTGAAGCAAGAGCAGTATACTTTGCTTTACGACAGTCAGAGTGCGATCCACCTTGTGAAGAATCAGACGTTTCATAGCCGGTCCAAGCACATCGAGACCCGGTATCATTGGATACGGGATGTGGTTGAGAAGAAGGACGCGGAGCTTGAGAAGGTGCATACAGATGACAACGGAGCTGATATGTTCACGAAGATTCTACCAAGGGGAAAGTTTGAGTACTGCAGGCAGGTCGTCGGGATGACGACATCCTCCCCATAGTTGTGAAGGGGGAGATTTGTTGGAGTGGGAGGGGTTTCCAACCTATGTGGAGAAGACCCCGGAGTGCGACGAGCGCCGTCCGATGTCGGAGAAGCTCGGGAACTAGGCGACGAAGTTGCTGCTGTTGCTGCTGGAGCTGCTGGAAGCAGGGGATCCGAGTTCGGCCCGAACTCGGTCCCAGGCCGAGTTCTGGCCGATCTCGGTCTGGCGCTTCCAGAATGTTGGCGTGAGGTTCTGTTTGCTCGACACAGAGTTCTGGCCGAACTCTGTGTCGTCGGGGGCTGAAGCAGATTTTAGGATGAGTTTTCATCATTGGATCTAATCAAACGGTCCAGGTTTGCTGCGGGATTAGGGAGTTATATTGAGTTTTCTCAACCCTAATTCATAACGCATCATTATCGCAACGTAACACAACTTTTGGAGAGAGAAGGAGACAAGAGTGCCATTGCAACTTCGGAGAAGAAGGCAGAGGATTGAAGGGCATTTTCGAAGGAGATCGTGTTTCGGGTAATCTCTACTCGTCGTTCTCACTCTTCGTAGCCTTGTAATCATTGTTCTTATCTCTGAGTGTTGTGGGGATCTGATTTGGATCGGGAGGAGTTTGTAGAGGGTGTAATTCTTCTATTCCATTAGTGGAGGCTTCTCAGGGTTGGACTCCGATCGTCCCGTGGTTTTTTCCCGCAAGGGTTTCTACGTCAAAAATTCTCTATGTCTGCGTGGATTGTTTTTGTGTGATTGTTTTTGGGTTCGTGCGATGTATTGCTCGGTCCTCTCGCAGGTACTCTCCGGTTTGGGGAAAGGTTTCCGCGTTTCTTTCCCAACAATAGAGACAATCAAACATTCATTATGAGGAAGTCCATTAATTTTCTGAGGGAAGTGTCCATATATGTGATACAAGCTGGGGTTATTTATTCTATCTTGATGGCAGGCAGAGTCAATAATATAAGTCTCACTTTCGAGCAAAATTTTCTGAGGGAAGTGTCCATATATGTGATACAAAATGAAGTTGAACAAATACTCTTGATTGTCGAGAAAAACTAGAAAGTCTGACTGTGCGCGCGAATTAATAAACCAAGAAATACAAGCATTCATAGGATTGGTATTTGAAAAGAGAAGAAAAATTAATGGCATCGGTAAAAGTAATAACTATACTGCAAACAGTAAAATATATAAAACATTGCCAAGAACATAAAGTCGAGAGATGAACAAGATGAAGATTATAATGAAAAAAATTATAGATTATTGTTGATACCTCACAGAACCTCTTTTATAGAAGCAATTGTTTTGAACAAGATCTGTACACCAAACAGAGCAATTAATTACAAAAGAAGGTGCATTGTTTTACAATTCAACTATAGGTGGAATCAATATAGAGGTAAAAGATGAATTTATTTCAAAATTCATATAAAAGACACTTTACATTATTTTTTATATTGGTGTGGAACTATAGGTCAAAGAAAACAAGAAGTAACAGGTTTGGCAAGGATGCAGACAGAGTCAGTAATAGAAGCCTCACTTTCAAATTTTCAAATTTTTCTCAACTTTTTAAATTTTTCTTGATGGCAAGCAGAGTCAATAATAAAAGTCTCACTTTCGAGCAAAATTTCTAAGCAGATCTAAAGTATTTTCCAACAAAAATGTGTAGAAAGCAAGAATGTTGCAGCAAGTAGTAGGAAATACAACAACATAAGTAGTTTCATTTTCCTTTGGGGCCTGGATGATATGGTACATTAATAATGACCAATCATATATTTCTAATCACAATTTTTACAAGACACTCCTTGATCAGAATCTTCCATGTATGAATTTATCCCTATAGATTATACCATATACTTAAAACAGATATATAAAACATTAAGATACATGGATGCAGAATCTGGGTTATCAAAGATATTGGATACATCATACACCCATACAATATAAGTAGGCCACACATAGTGGTGCTTGTAAGAAAACTATCCATGAAGAATTTTTCTTAGCTGTTAAAACATTTTTTATGTGGGGACCTAGAAAATGAAAATGCAGTACAACAATCTATAAACCATACATATGTGATATAAGAATTCAGGGTGAAATTTACTGTAGTTCCATTTATCACTTGACAGCCTATGTGATCTAAGAATTGATGAAGTTTTCCTGGCGTCGATCTCTTCATGTGGCAATTAGCAAATAACATCACTCTTGTGTGTTTCATGACTCGTCAATGAGACAAATTCAGGTAAACTGGCAGTCAAACCAGTGCCATGTTCGTGTCTCATCGCAAACACCACCAAATTTAGACTCATGCCATTGTGTCCGTATCATGTCAATGTTTGTGTCCGTACATAACAAGGACAGTAGGACATATTTGGTTTAAAGCATAACAAGGATAGTAGGACATATTTGGTTCCCCATCAAATGACTGAATCAAGTTCATATTGCATATTTGGTGATTGGCTAGTCTTGGAGCTCTATGCGGAGCTTTTCAGCCTGAAGCCTGGACTCCAATTGAAATATTTTGACACTTGGAACATGGACAAGATCTCATGCCTAGAACACAAACAAATTTCATATTCATGTAGCTATATATAAAATCACATGATAGATTTTCGACAATGCTACATAGTTAAATGTCCTTAAAATTGGCTTAGGGGCTCCCCATTCGACAGTAGATAAAATTATGCTCATCCACAGACTGAATAAACATCATATAGTACATACCACATATAATGAACAACTGAATTGAGAAGACTGTACAGAAGGGAGTGAAAAAAATAGTATTATGAGAAGCATAGGTATCAAAAACAGTATAACAAACCGTTAGTCTTCTTAGCCTGCAAACCAAACACCTACCGTTCATCAAAACCCACAGACTCATATCATAAAATCTTTAAAATAAATCACAAACCTAAAAATGGGGGGAATTAAAATCTTCAAAAAAGAATTTTTGAAGCACTAGTCTTTATTTTATTTTATGTCTTTAATTTTTGACCAATCCTAAAAAAATAATGATTTCGAAAATCATTTCCCAGTTTTCTATTATGCACATAACTTATTTTCTCAAAATTCTAAACTCCAAGTTATGAAGATGAATACCATCACAGCCCAATTTCATCAAATCTTCGAACAAATTAGAGTGGGTTGAATATATTTACACAAAAATGGGGGGAATTAAAAAGTGTTAGAGAGAGAAGGAATTAAAAATATTTACCCTAAAATTAGATTTACCTTCAGAGAGATAGAGAGAGAGGGAGAGAGGTGCTCGGAGCCTTTAGGGCTTCACCAGCCAACAAGCTTTAGGGCTTCACCATGGGAGATGAGAAGAACACTAGACGATAAGAGGAATACAGGAGAAAGAAGCTTCACCATAGAAAAAGAGAAGAACACTAGGCGATTGAGAAGAGGAACACCGGTCGAATGAGAAGAGCTTTTTAGGGTACTCAGGAAAAAAAGGGGGGAATTGAAGTGCTTCCCCCATAACACTTTCAATCACGTGAAAGGCACACGATAGAATTTTTTTATTTTTTAAAAATTTACCAACGGTCATACAGTGTTGTAATATTTATATAATTTGTTACTTAAATTAAGTTATAGTTTTTGCTATTTATACTAACATTTTTGTGTGTTCCTAACGGTTTTTAACCAATAGTAATTTGTAACGGTAGAAAACCGTTGGTAATCCAAAAAAAAATTGTGTTGGCAAATCCCTCTTTTGGTGTAGTTAAGTTCATAGTTGGGGAAGGGCGCTTTCCCGTGCTTAGCGCAGGAACAGCAGTGATTGGGGCGCTTATGGATTTTGGAGTACAGATAGCGTGAGTCTTCCTGTCGTTAGAGACAACAGTAGATGCGGTCTTAGCACCCCAGGTGCCAATCATTGCTTCATAGGCAGTTTGGTCGACTTGTACGACCAAAGTCTTCTGTATCGTGTCGACCGACGCAACATCGAATTAAGTTGTCACTTTCTCGTCAGAGGAGAAAGTCGTCCCCAGCAGAGTCGCCATTTTGTTTGCGAGAACAAAAGTTTTCTAAGAAAATAGTTTACAAACTAAGAAAAAAGTACAAAGGTACAATTTGATTCTGGAAAAGTACAACTGTAGGAATCTGATCAGAAGACGATTACTTTATTCCTAGGACGATGCGATGTTAGAGAAGAAACGCCTTAAAACTTACTGCCGTAGAGACAAGAGTTTTGGCTTCAGAGTCTATGATCTTTGTTGTCTTTGAAAAATGATCCTGAATTCTATTTATAGAGTTCTGAAATAATTGTTAAGTAGTTATTCTGATTGGCGCACCATCACCTATTGTGCGAACGGTTTGCTTAACTGCATGTGACACGTGGCATTCTATGAGAGAGATGCGCTTGGTTGTGGGTAGTGTGGCATGCACCTTCTTCGAGATTAGTGGCATATGTGCCACGTCATCTTGCTTCTGGATGATGATCTGGTTAATTGGCGCCTGATTTGATAGATGACGCATGCTTTGTGTCAAAAAAGCGCTAGTTATTTGAAACTGTGAAGCACTGATTACTTTATACCAATTCTACATAGTACACTGTAAACGACAAGTGCAATTATGACGACTCTAACATCGAGCGCTGCTTACTCTGGATTCGAAGAGATTTTTCTCGACTGACGTGCTGTCAGTCATGATGATAGCTATTTGGCTTCTCCATGAAGACGACCACGTGGCAGCTGGCGCTATGTGATTAGCACCATCTGATATAGTGCTCCATCTGATCTCGGCACCATCTGATGATTTGAGCATGGCGCCATTTATGAATAGTGCATGGTAATGTTTTATACATTTTGAGCTTCTACACATACTGCCCCTATTTATTTGAATTATGGAGACTGCGGGTTCACTCCAGCTAGCAACGCACTGTCAAGGCATGACCTCTAAGTTAAAATAATTTCAAGTAAGCATATGTTATCGAATACTATTAAAAACTATGTCCTATTGTCTATTTGATCTTCAAGTTATTATGTCAATATTAGATAAAGTTAATAGAATATTCGATACCGTATTCTTATGTGAGTCGTGAAACCAAAGTAGTTTACTACAGCCAGATGTATACTGACGAGGCATAAATTCTCGATAAAATAACTTCGGATATGCTTACAGTTTTCGAATACTGTAGATGCTATATCTTTTATTGGCATATGACTATTAATTTTTCCAATTTGATTTGATGTCTTATTTCTTATTACCATCTTCTCTATTAATTGGTAGTTCTTCTCTCCTTCTTATATTTTTCTATTCGAGAATCGTTATTTAGTTTCTTTCTTACTAGTAACCGTTTAGAACCGATTACTATATTTTGATTATATTCCACTAGGTTCATAATCATACCTAGACTATGATTCTTTGATCGTGCATAAATAATTAATCGTGCTATAACAATTTCTATTTGATTATTCTTAAACGATTTTGATCACGACTAGACTATTTTGATCATGCCAATTCGAATTTTTCCTAGACTTGATTCGCTGACCAATTTGATCTTCAACCGCATCTTTTCTTGATTATATTCATAAATCGTGCCTAATCCTATTCTTTGAAATTTCGAGGACGAAATTTTTCTGAGGTGGGTTGATTTCTAAGCCCACCTTCTGAATTTTTTTTCATAATTTTTTTGTTTGATTATGAATAATTTTTACGAACATTGAAAGTCATGCCTAAACTCATAAGGAAGTTATGACCATATTATGGTCATATGGCCTCTAGATAGGTCATATAAGCCTTATATATCTATTTCATATTTTTCCATAATTTTTGGAATTTTTTTATATTTACTTATAAAGGTTTATATATTTTTACGACTTTCAAAATTTACTGTAGCGTCATTGGAGACTATTTTGAGACTCGGTATTTTTCTTTAGGCTCTAGGAGGTTAGAAATATTTACTTTTCTAAAATTGTTTTTAGAATTTTTAGATATTTATTTGAATTTATTTGGCCTAAAAATAATCTTTAAATTAATTTCTATAATTAAATACCCAGGCATATACCCAGTCAGCGTTGTGGGCCCACATATCAGCCGCACTACGCTGACCAGGGGGGTCAGCTATCAGCGGCACAGCCAATGACTCATTGGTTTCTAATTAGGAAGCCATAGCTTCTTAGCCGACTTAGCCCCAAGCCGGGCCAGCATCTGGCCGTCCACGCATTGAGCGGGACCGCCAGGATGCTGACACGTGGCATAGCCGTGACACGCAACCGCCTCTGTGTAGCCGTTTTTCCCTATATATATATATATATATATATATATATATATATATATATATATATATATATATATATATATATATATATAGCCGTTTTTCCATATACATATATATATAATTCCAGAAACCCTAGTTATATATATATAATTCCAGAAACCCTAGTTAAACCCTTGGCCGATTTTGAGGAGTTTTCTTCCTTGGAGAATCCCGACTTCCCGAAGCGATTGCGGACAGCCCCGATATCGTTTTTGGGCACCATTTTTTTTTGGATTCGTCTCAAGGTTAGCTTTTAGAGTATATATTTTTTTTTCTGAGTATTTGCTTCTGAATTTCTGGAAAATTATTTTAGTGTTGCTTGTCCAAAACTTGACACGTCTCATGGTTTTCGAGATCCCGAGAGATCCCGAACTCCGATTTGCGATTTGTTTGAAGTTTTGGAAAGGTGACACGAAGATCTTTGACATATAAATTTTCTAGAATTTTAGATGTTCGTTTACTATTTTATTTATTAAGTTAAACTCAGATTTGGTCGGTAAATCATCGATTTGGTCACGATTAGCAATAACGGCGATATCTTTTGACCAAAGCATGATTTTGTGGCACGGTCGATTCTGGTGCACTCATGGTGCTAAAATCTACTAAGATGCACTTTCAGGATCTCGAGTTTATAATGTTCGACTAGATAGTCAATGGTACGCCTCGATTTGCGTGTCATGGTTTTAAAATTTGGAAACATGACTTTATATGACCAAAATTCCCTTTTGAATTATATTTCAGATTATTATTAGGTTAAATTAGATTTTTAAGTTATTTATTTCAGAATTAAATATTATTATTATTTTTGGTATTTAAATGATAGCTTTCACTTAAATGTAATTCTTCTATAGTTTCCAAAAAATTTACTAAAATATTCCACTAATAAGTTTCCAAGTATCAAAACGTATTTTCTAAAAATAGTTATATATATATATATATATATATATATATATATATATATATATATATATATATATATATATATCTTATTAAGGATTTCTTTAAACGAATTTCCTTCGACTATCGAATCTTAATCATGACTAGTCATACGTTCCTATTTCTCGTGATTCTGACTGCTTCGTATCGATCCTAGGCTAACTGGACCATTCTTGACCCAATGGCACGATCGGTTCCATCATTTGAGGTCGTCTTGCATAGTTATGACATCCACAACTATTCTTTTCCAACATGATTACAAGTCACAAGCCAACTGCAACTAACCGAGGCAAGTACAGTATTGCATTATGTTTTGGTACATCATGATTCTTACTTTATCATTTCCTTGTTTGATATTCCGTTGAGACACGATAGTAACACGGTAGGCTTATTGTATCATTCTTATTGTATCATTGACCATTATTAATTGTTAGTGAGTCGGGAGGGGAAATACTCGGTAAGTACGTGAACAAACCCAAATACCGTTACCGAATGATAGCTAAGTCATACACCTCACGTATGAGTTAGCCGTACCAATTACCGAATGATAGCCATCTATGATGTGCCGTATTAGCCCAGCCGTTCACGTATTAAAAGGTATTTTACACACACAATCGTTTCCATTATTCTTGATCATAATTCAGTTCTTTATCTTTATGTTTCTTTTCTATTAGCTTACTCGTTCATGATTATTGTTTTCCATGTCTAGTTCATATATTGCTAGTTCTCTATATGTTCTTTATCGTTACTATTTCTCATTGTTCTAGCTTATTTTGTGTTAACAACATTAAATATAATATGGTTATATGTTGCTCCTTTACTGACTGGATCGTTGCATGTGACTTATCGTACTTCCTATTTTTGTGCTTGGGACTATACTTGTAGTGTAGGAACGATATAGTAAAGCGTAATACTCTAGAGGGGGGGTGAATAGAGTTGGCAGCGGAATAATGCTAATTAAAAAAATGTTAGCAACACAATCACAGTATATAATCACAGTTGAAATAATGTAAAGGCAGAGTTCAGAAAGAAAACGCAAAGATAGCGATGTATACTGGTATCCCTCCGTTGAGGACTAATCCAGTCGGTAGAACTCTTGCTACCAGTTGAATCCACTATAGGAAAAACTGCAAGTTTTCTTACGAAGTCCTTGCAACTTCTACAACGCGAGCTTTGATACGAAGAACTCGTCCAACTTCAAATGTGAAGAGGTATTCTTCAATCAAGCCTTCTGATTGCAATCTCTCAGAAACTTCTAGACCGTACCGTACTGGCAAATTGACTAGAGGATTGTAACTGGCTTGGGATCTGAAATTGAAAGCTCTAAAAAACTCTTTAGAAGGCAGAAAGCTTTTTAGATAGAGAGAAGATTGAAAGTGAATGAGTGAATTGAAATGATCGAAATCCATCTCTATTTATAGGAATTCTAAAGGGAGAACTCTGTCAGAATTCGGGCAGAATTCGGGAAGAACTCGATGAGCAAATCTCGGTCAAATCCGCAACTGCAGGAGGACCAAGTTCCAGAGAATTTCAAAAATCAAACGGCCACCAACCGAACTTTGGCCGAACTCTGGCCGAACTCTGGCCGAGTTCTGTCAGGGTTAGGTTAGGGTTTTAAAATAGATTTTTGGTGATTTTTGAAAACCTTTTTGAAAACCTTTTTATAAACATTTTGATAGGTCATTTTAAAAACATTTTGAACTATTTTGGGGATAGCCTATTTGCCAGTACGACTCGGTGTACAACATATTCCTAGACTCAAATAAAGTAAAAAATTACATTGCATAGGAAGTACAGACTCAAGTAGGCAAATAGATCTTCAGTCTTGAACGGAGTGAATATCCAATCTTGCTTATGTCCAAGAAGCTGAGATGTCCCAACAAGCTTCGTATATCCAGACAGAGTTTTGATCAATTATTAAAATCAGGTTGACCATATGACCAATGGGCTAACAATCTCCCCCATTTTGATAATTGACAAACTATGAATGATATAACATTAAGCTTGTTCAAGCTTGTTCAAAAATATCAAAAAGTAGAAATTGTTCATAACCTGTATTTAACTCAAAAAAAATATTAGATCATTTTTAATTTTCTTCCCCTTTGTCACTTAGCAAAATAATTGCACAAGAGAAGGCTCCCCCGCATTAAATGCAGAAGACTCCCCCGCAATCAATGCATAAGTAACAAATAGCGAGAAAACAAATAAAAGAAATATAGTATAAGAATTAGAGATATAGCATCACAGGCATGTAATGTTTCTACAAATTATCATCACAGGCATGTATTGCTTCAAAAACATAAAAAAATCTCAGGCATGCTATTTCACAGGCACTTAAAAATAGAGAAGCAGTATAAAGAGATAGTGCTTAAACAAAATGCTGAAATAAACTGAGATGTCATAAATGAAACATCATAAACATGTCCATGAAGATAAAAGTACTGATAGCAAACTACAAAGTACTGATAAAAAGTAAATAATAAAAACTTGGAATGTCGGAGCATTTCCAAGTATACAATAGAATATCACGAATAATCAAATCAGATCTCATCATCACTATCCTCATCAATATCATCAGCAGCGTGGCCAGTATGACCGGAAGTACCAGCACCAGAAGTACCAGCACCAGTAGGATGAGTAGGGGCGCCAGCATAGAACTCACGAACGTAATCTCGAGGTGCACGATACTAGTCATAGGCGTTACCTGGCTGGAAGTAGGCATGAACAGCCTCATCCTCACAGCGGTAACCCGAAAAAGCTGGATCTCGAGGGATGGAACCGGCTGAATAACCAGTCTGAGCGAACCGATGATCAGCCAAGGAGTTTGCCATCGCCTGATAACGGGTGACATCGTGAAACTCACGCTCGCGAGCCATGTCCGTCATCGAGACGTGCAAAGCTGAAATATGCTGATGTATGCCCTCAAAAGTCATGGCATACGGCTGATGTGGTGAAGATGGTACAGTAGGAGGAGCAGGAGGTAGAGCTGAAGCAGTCCGGCTGCGACGAGAAAGCTGGAGTAACTTGGGCTCAGAGTCCTGAGTACAAGTCGATAGATCGATCTTGAATCGCTGAAAGATACGAGGGAGAATCATCGCGTAAGAGAGATTTCGATCTCTAGCACGACAACATCCCATCATCTGAATAATAGTCTTAGGGGCGGAAAAAGGAATCCCCTTGATAAGATGGTACATGGCGGACAGCTCAAGCGAAGTCACATCATCCTTGGAAGTGGATTTTGGAAGAAGAGTAGAGTAGATGATGCGATGCAATTCGTAGTTAAACAAGTTCAGGTTGTTAGCCTTGAACTTTCCAGAACGTACTCTGTCAGGTGCACAGAGTTCCGTTTTGAAACTCGTGAGTGTAGTGCCTTCGGGGAAATCGAATTCCGTGATATCAACTAGCGGTTCACCTTCATTGGGAATACCAAGAATCTCCGCTAGGAGGACATCTTTGAACTCAATGTCTATGCCTCCAACACGTGTGCTCACGTCAAAAGTGTTAACTACGAGATTGCAATAGAACAATCTAATGGCATTAGTAGCTATTGGGAAGCACAGTTTAACAAGTAAGTGTAACCCTAATGCCTCAAATAAGTGACGATGATCAGGGAATACCGTCCATTTAATCGGAGCGCCGCTACATATGGATCGGGTGGAAAAGTCACCGTACCATAATAAAGCTTGATCGAGGGTTTGAAAGAAGAACCCATCGAAAGCGCCGTCGCTCTTTTGGACCGGCAAAAACAAAGAATCCGTGTGAGGATTCGAAGAGGACCCTTCCTCACTAGGAGTGGTCTTCTTCCTCTTAGACGGATTAAATCTAGGTGCCATTGAAATAAAAAGCACTAATTTGAAAGGTGGAGAGAGAGGGAGTTATACCTCACGAAAATTGGATATGTTGTAGAGAAGAACGATCTCCGCACGATTCCAAAATTTGGAAGGATTTCACCAAGTAGATAGGAAGCAATGGGTTGGTGAATACCTAGGGTTTGGAGGAGTTTCGGGCGGCTGGAACTGCTGTTTGAAAGTTTGGAAGCAATGGAAGAGAAGAAGCTCTCGGGTTCTGTATATATATATACACAGACATCCTTAATCGAACTCGAGCCGAATTCGGTCAGAGCTCTGGCCGAATTCGCCTAGGGTTCTTTCAGGTTGATTTTTGCTACTTTTTTTTCATTGACTCGTTGCAAATATTTAATTCAAAGATTAGTTATTTTAGTCTTCAAATAACATAATTAATAATATTTTATGAATTAAATGTCATTATATAGTGACTGTCTCAGAGTAGCTGTAGGAGTACTGTCCCAGCTGGCGGAGGTTCACCGGGGAACTCTTAAGTACCGCTTCGCTTCAACCGTAGTTGTGGTGACAGACAGACTCTTTATTAGCTTGTCTCTAACACAATTTTTGCATAATGATATATAATCATAAAATAAAATCAATTTATATTATTGACGTCCAAAATTCCTAATTCTCGACGTAAATAATTGAAACGATCTTCCGCTAGAGGTTTAGTGAAGATGTCAGCTAATTGATTTTCAGTATCTATGTACACAAGGTTTATATCTCCATTTTGATGATGATCTCTAAGAAAATGATGTCTAATTTCGATATGTTTAGTACGAGAATAACATACAGGATTCTTAGTCAAATTAATGGTGCTCGTGTTATCACAGAAAATGGGAATATGTGTGAAAAATAAATCAAAGTCTTCTAGGGTTTGTTTCATCCACAAAATCTGAGTGCAACAACGTCCTGCGGCGATATACTCAGCCTCTGTTGTTGATAAGGCTACAGAATTTTGCTTTTTACTAAACCAAGAGACTAGAGCCTTGCCTAAGAAATGACATGTACCGCTAGTACTTTTTCTATCAACCTTGTATCCAGCAAAATCTGCATCCGAATAACCAATAAGGTCAAAGGATTTAGTTTTGGGATACCACAAGCCGACAGAAGAAGTGCCCTTAAGGTATCGGAAGATACGCTTAACTGCGGTCAGATGTGATTCCTTTGGGTTAGCTTGAAAACGTGCACACAGGCAAACACTAAACATTATATCTGGACGACTAGCAGTTAAGTAAAGTAAACTACCAATCATACCTCGATACTTACGTGTGTCGACTGGCTTGCCTTGTTCGTCAGAATCAAGTTTTGTTGAAGTTGCCATCGGAGTGCCAATAGGTTTGACATTGTCCAGATCGAACTTCTTTAGCAAATCTTTTGTGTACTTGGCTTGATTAATGAACGTCCCATTGTCGGTTTGTTTGATTTACAATCCAAGAAAGAACTTCAGCTCTCCCATCATGCTCATCTCAAACTCATTCTGCATACACTTAGAAAATTCTTGACAAAGAGATTCATCAGTGGATCCAAATATGATATCATCAACATAGATTTGAATTAAAAGCAGCTTGCCATTAAAAGATTTAATAAATAGTGTAGTGTCAACCTTTCCTTTTGAAAAAATGTTGTCAAGTAGAAAAGAGCTTAGACGGTCATACCAAGCACGAGGGGCTTGTTTCAAACCATATAAGGTTTTCTTCAACTTGAAAACATGGTCAGGATTTTTGAAATCCGTGAAACCCGGAGGTTGTGCTACAAAAACTTTTTCTTTTATAAAGCCATTTAGAAAAGCACTTTTTACATCCATTTGAAAAAGTTTGAAATCATGAAAACATGCAAATGCACATAACATTCGAATGGATTCTAATCTCGCAACTGGGGCATAAGTCTCATCGTAGTCGATACCCTCTTCTTGATTGTATCCTTGAGCTACGAGTCGAGCCTTGTTACGAGTTACTAAACCATCCTTATTTAGTTTGTTTCGAAATACCCAACGGGTGCCAATGACCGGATGATCAATAGGCTTGGGAACAAGTTTCCAAACTTGATTCCGTTCGAATTGGTTCAATTCCTCTTGCATGGCATCTATCCAGAAACTATCACTACATGCTTCATCAATAGATTTAGGTTCTAGCTGTGAAATAAATGCAACACTAGAAACAATATCTCTACTGGATGATCGAGTACTTACTCCTTTGGTAATGTCACCAATTACCAAATCTTGTGGATGATCAGCTGTGAATTTTAACCTCTTCGGTAGACTCTGTAGGTAGCTGGTTCCTGGATCTCCTCTAGGGGGTTCAGCTAGTGCAGAGCTTGGTTCAGGTTCAGCTGATGTTGAACTTGATGTAGGCAGATCTTCATCACTATCATCGTGAGTCATTTGGTTCATTTCATCAAAAGTGACGTTGATTGATTCTTCGATGATCATGGTACGTTTGTTGAAGACTCTGTACCCTTTGCTCTTGGCCGCATAACCTAGAAATATACCTTCATCGGCCTTTTCGTCAAACTTTCCCAAGTTGTCTTTAGTATTAAGAATAAAGGACTTACAGCCAAAATCTTAAAGTATGAAACTGAAGGAATTCTATCAAACCATAACTCAAATGGAATCTTCTTCGATTTGGGTCGAATTAGAACTCTATTGAGCACAAAGCAAGCTGTATTGACAGCTTCAGCCCAGAAGTATTTGGGTAGGCTAAATTGATTTAACATCACTCTGGCCATTTCGGTTAGAGTTCTGTTCTTACGTTCCACAACTCCATTTTGTTGTGGAGTTCTAGGGCAGGAGAACTCGTGTATGAAACCGTGTGTGTCACAAAATTGCTCGAAATCAGCATTCTCGAATTCGCCTCCATGATCACTTCTAATTCGAGTGATCATGTAACCTTTTTCATTTTGTACTTTCTTGCAAAAGGCGACAAATTCGGATAATGCGTCATTCTTGCGTGTCAAGAAATATACCCACGTGTATCTAGAAAAATCATCTACAATAACAAATGTATATAATTTACCTCCGAGGCTAGCAACTCTGCTAGGATCGAATAAATTCATGTGTAGCAATTGTAGAGGTCTAGTAGTACATACTGCGTTTACAGACTTGAATGTGGATCTGGTAGCCTTGTTCTTTTCACATTGGCTGCATACCGAATCCTTCTTGAATGTTATGTCTGGTAAACCGCATACTATCTTCTTTGTGGAATCTTGAAATTGTATCCATGTTTGCATGACCGAGTCTCATATGCCATAGATGACTCTCATCACTTTTGGCCATTAAGCATCTACCTGAAATGTTAGCTTCTTCCAGCAGATAGAAAATATATATATTGTCTTCCCTGATTTCTTCAAAGATAGTACTACCAGTTGAGCTATCAACTATAGTACATTTGTCTTTGCCAAAGTTGATACCATAACCATGATCAGCTAGATGACTTATGCTGAGTAGATTATGTTTTAACTCGGTAACCAGACAGACATCTTTAATCACGGGATAGGGAGACTTACCAATATCACTGATACCAATAATATACCCTTTCAAATTATTACCGAAGGAAACATAACCTTCCTTCTTCTTCTTCGACAGTGTTGCAAATAGGGTAGCGTCACCGGTCATATGCCGTGAGCAACCGCTGTCGAGGATCCATTTGCTTCTAGCATGTAAAGGGTGTTCCACCTACAAAACAGTTTGCAGATGAAACCTTTGGTACCCATTTCTTGTAGGGTCCTGAATTGTTAGCTTTAGGTATCCAAGCATAAACATTTAAATCTACAATCTTTCTCATTCTACATGCAGATGATATATGACCAATGAGGCCACAATAATGACATTGTGTATGTCGAGTGTTGAAAGCTGAGTGGTGTGCATGGTTGGTAGGTTTGGATTTTCTAGTATAGAAGAATGCATACCTATGATCATGTTTGGGCTTAACCTTTTGGGGTAAAGGTTTTATATGGTTTGGTCTGACAGTGTTTGGCTTGGGAATGTTCCGAATTCTCGGTAAGTGACACGTGTTAGGATAGGAAGTAGCATGCTCAGGCTGTTTTCCTAACCTAATTTCCAACCTTTTGGAGGTGTCATATAACTTAGTATAATCAGAAGTGAGTGATTCCATTCTGATTTGTGCAGATTGAAGACTTTTCTTTTCTCTAGAAAGATCTTCTCTCAATTGGTCTATAATCTTGTCTTTCTCTTCGGATGACTGTTTAGTCTCGTGTAATAAGAGCTTTATAGAGAAAAGCTCACCAGACTCACTAACATTAGCTCTAACCTCAGCTAGTAGGTCGGTAAGTCTTCCTATTTCTCCTTTGTACTCTTTGAGTACCTTCTTAGTGGTCTGATATTTACTATGCAGTTTCCTGTAGTCAAGCATCAGGTCACTGAAGGCATCTCCTAATTGCTCAAAGGTGAAGTCATCATATGTTTCTATAGGTTCAGTAGGTACCTGATCGATTGCCATGAAGCAGATGTTTGCAGCGTCCTCTGAATGTTCATCTTCTGAGTCGCTAGCTTCACTCTCATGCCATATGCTGGTGTTGGCATATTTTCGAGACGTTGATCTTTTCAGGTTGCCTTTTTCATACCTGTTGTTCTTCTTGCTCGATGATGAGTTGATGGGACAGTCCTTCTTCATATGTTCCTTCTTCTTACAGCCATAGCAGACAGCATCTTCTTGATACCGGTTGTTGCTGTTGTTCTCTTTGACTCTCTTCTCATGTCTCATGAATCTTTTGAACTTCTTTGCTAGGAGAGCTTGATCTTCAGCGTCAGATCCACTGCTGTCTGAGTCATCTTCAGCAGCTTTTCTGTGCTGAGCCTTGAGGGCGATAGTCTTCTCCTTTGGAGCAGGCTCTTCAAAATCTTGTAGCTCCAGTTCATGAGTGAGTAGTTTACCCATGAGTACTTCAAGTGACATTGTGGTGAGGTCGTTTCCTTCAATGATAGCTGTAGCCTTTGGAATCCAGTTCTTGGTGAGAGCTCGCAGGAGTTTGCGAATCTTTTCGTGGTTACTGTAATCTTTGCCTAAGGAGGACAAAGGGTTTACAATATCCAAGAACCTCTCGAACATTTGTGTGACTGTTTCATTTGGCTTCATTTTGAACGCCTCGTACTCTTGAGTAAGTCTGCTGACTTTTGACTCCTTGACTTGAGTCGTGCCTTCATGTGTAACTTCGAGAAGCTTCCACACACCATTTGTCGTTATGCATGTAGATACCCTGTTAAATTCTGTTCTGTCTAAGGCACAAAAAAGAGCATTAATGGCACGTGCGTCAAGACTGACCTTTTTCTTTTCTTCCTCTGTATAACTGCTTTGGGGTTTTTCAACCAAAACTCCCTCGACATTTATACGAGGTGGCTTCTGATAGCCATCAAGAACAATAGCCCATAAGTCAAAATTAAGAGATTTCAAGAAGAAACTCATCCGTGTTTTCCAATAAGTGTAGTTAGTACCATCAAACAGAGGGGGTCTGTTTGTGGCCTGACCTTCACTTGTGAATTTTATAGTAGCCATGTGATGTGCTGTGATCTAATAAATAATAAATAAATAATAGCACTGTTACCTCATTTTACCTGTAACACCCGCTCTGATACCAATTGTAGGAACGATATAGTAAAGCGTAATACTCTAGAGGGGGGTGAATAGAGTTGGCAGCGGAATAATGCTAATTAAAAAAATGTTAGCAACACAATCACAGTATATAATCACAGTTAAAATAATGTAAAGGCAGAGTTCAGAAAGCAAACGCAAAGACAGCGATGTATACTGGTATCCCTCTGTTGAGGACTAATCCAGTCGATAGAACTCTTGCTACCAGTTGAATCCACTATAGGAAAAACTGCAAGTTTTCTTACGAAGTCCTTGCAACTTCTACAACGCGAGCTTTGATACGAAGAACTCGTCCAACTTCAAATGCGAAGAGGTATTCTTCAATCAAGCCTTCTGAATACAATCTCTCAGAACCTTCTAGACCGTACCGCACTGGCAAATCGACTAGAGGATTGTAACTGGCTTGGGATCTGAAATTGAAAGCTCTAGAAAACTCTTTGGAAGGCAGAAAGCTTTTTAGATAGAGAGAAGATTGAAAGTGAATGAGTGAATTGAAATGATCGAAATCCATCTCTATTTATAGGAATTCCAAAGGGAGAACTCTGTCAGAATTCGGGCAGAATTCGGGCAGAACTCGATGAGCAAATCTCGGTCAAATCTGCAACTGCAGGAGGACCAAGTTCCAGAGAATTTCAAAAATCAAACAGCCACCAACCGAACTCTGGCCGAACTCTGGCCAAGTTCTGTCAGGGTTAGGTTAGGGTTTTAAAATAGATTTTTGGTGATTTTTGAAAACCTTTTTGAAAACCTTTTTGTAAATATTTTGATAGGTCATTTTAAAAACATTTTGAACTATTTTGGGGATAGCCTATTTGCCAGTACGACTCGGTGTACAACGTATTCCTAGACTCAAATAAAGTGAAAAATTACATTGCATAGGAAGTACAGACTCAAGTAGGCAAACAGATCTTCAGTCTTGAACGGAGTGAATATCCAATCTTGCTAATGTCCAAGAAGCTGAGATGTCCCAACAAGCTTCGTATATCCAGACAGAGTTTTGATCAATTATTAAAATCAGGTTGACCATATGACCAATGGGCTAACATGTAGTGCCCCGTCCCTACATCGTGCCCCGTTCTCTGTCCACGGCGTGTGCGAAAAAGGAACACTGTCGCTATCGACTCGGTCGGGACCGATAGGTCGGGATCGATCGAACAGGAACGATTGAATTAAGATCTATTCTTCGTTATGGAATGGCTTCTACGGAACCAAGTCCCATATTCAGCGGGTTGCGCCTCAAGGATTGACTCTGCGGCTGAGTCGGGAGAGACCTCCCGTTGCTCTGCTTTTCATGCCGCTTGCGTTGGTTTTGGCTTTGTTTTCTGAATGCGTTTTCGTGAATTTTTTCGATGGTTTTCATGGCTTGCATTTCTAACTCGCATTTTCTATCGAACTTCTTGAATAATGCAGTGTTCTAATCGATTGCTTGTACGATTTCAGGTAATCGTGTAGGCGACGTCTAGCGCGACCAACAAGTTCTCTCGCCTGAAGTAAACTCAAGGTGAGTGGCTGACCCTTCTCTTCTCGACACCCTTCCTAGGTAAATCGATAATGTTGTTGCGAATGAAAGGATAAATGCAAGGGCACGAACACGGGAAAAAGGATTGAGTTTTCAAAAAGAATGTAGGCTATGTCTTAATAACTAAAATAGAAAATATGTCTTCGTACGGTTATGGACAACTTGTCGACAAGGCGATAGTTTCCTCGAGCGACAACTCGAGGCTACGAGACCGCTTCGGCCTAGAAGGAAACAGGGTATAGTCGTGCATAAGGTTTCAGCACAGGTTAAGCGGGGACTTGCAACGGAGCTAGCTACTTGCGTTGAAAGGATCTCGATTAACAAAGCTATACGTCCAGGATGGCTTGTGATGCCAGTGACCAATCACACGTACATTTTGTACTTGATATGAAAAATGTTAATAATTGACAGGGAAGAACATGGTAAGTTTCATAAGGCGCAGCGCGGTCCGCCGCGGGTAAGTTCAACGTAAATTTTATTATGCTAGACATATGCTTGTTGAAATCCATTAGGATGGCTAGAAACATTCATACATTAATTCATATAAACTCTTTAACCAAATAAGAGCTTGGAACTTAAATAACCACGCACCAGTACAAAGAGTAATGTACTGATCCTCGCTCTCCACACAGGTACCCCAAATTATGAAGGGCGTGCCGCTTAAAATCTCAAGACGGCGTGGACACTTTTGAAGCCTCGTCCGCTTGTGAAGGCTTGTTTTTGGATTCCTTTTGAAGAAGACCCCGCACTCAGTCCAAAAGAAGATGACTACTCGACTCGCCTTGATAGCAGGTGGAAAGAGTTATATTTTGCTTGTAAAAAGGGATGTAATGTATGGAACGACTATCTCATCGGCGTTCGTTTTGTAAGTCGAGTCATGTTGTAGCACGCGCGACAATGAATGTAATGAAGTCAATGTAAATGAAGTTTTATTATCAATAAAAAAGTCTAGTTCTATTTCAATGTGTCAATTAATTTCTCTGCGTACTCTAACTTGATGTTGTGTTTCGGATGACCTTATGACTACGCCTTGTGCGATCGCAACTTAGGTTCGCACGGCATCACGCCCGGGGGACGACTATCGATTCTACGGAATCGGGGTGTGACATAATGGTATCAGAGCACGGCTTTACATCCTTTGACCTTGCATCGATGAGATAAGTTGTTCCACACAATGAGTCCATAATAATTTGTGACTAGTGCATTTGCCTTCGTATCGCAGAAGTGACAGAACCCACGGTCGAGCGAGAGCAGAGCACTTCTAGCGGCTCTAGTAGTTCGCGTCGTTCGCGGGCCGGACCTTCTAACGATACCATCGAAAGGATGCTGCGCATGATGGAGGCACGGCGGAACCAGTCCGAGAATCGACATCAACAGACAGATGAACGACAGGCCCAATTCGAAGCTTGCTTCGACGCACATGCAAAACTTTAACAAAAGCAGCTGGATACCCTACAGCAGATCGTCCAGACAATGGCGGCCAACAAAAATTCTGTGACTGCACCTACCGTCGCCGTACCTACTGCCACCGTGACGACGATTCAACCCATTGAAGTCGACACGGAGGAGCCCGAGCGTCAACCAGCGGCACCGAAAAAGTACAACTTTGAAGTGTCAGAATTCAAGAAAGTGTGCCGCACTTTCTTCAGCGGCACCGAAGGCCCTTCTATGGCGATCGACTGGTTGGAAGAGCTGGAAGATCATTTCGAGCTCCTCGGCATTGAAGAATCAAAGCAAGTCGCCTGTGCACAATTTCAACTACGGTTGAACGTGCACGACTGGTGGACCGTGCACAAGCGAGCAATCCGACG
This sequence comes from Iris pallida, assembly GCA_029216955.1. Taxonomy (NCBI): domain Eukaryota; kingdom Viridiplantae; phylum Streptophyta; class Magnoliopsida; order Asparagales; family Iridaceae; genus Iris; species Iris pallida. The sequence continues at coordinate 47,637,299 of JANAVB010016197.1, read as the reverse complement.
CGACAACAACACAGCACCGATCTCTTGGGCCACGTTCCACAAGGCTTTTGAAGTCGAGTACCTTCCGTCAGCCGTTCGTCAAGTGAAAGAAAACGAATTCATACAATTGAAGTAAGGGAATCGGACAGTAGAACAGTATGTCGCAGAATTCAACAAGTTATCGAAGTTTGCTGGTCAGTTTCTGCCTACAGAAGAGTGCCGTATACGACGGTTCGAAGTGGGTCTACGACACTCTATCGGTGCACATGTCGGGGTCCCGGAGTACAAGACCGTGGACGAGGCTCTGAATCACGCTCTTCGTCTTAAGAGCGAATACCCTTTCGGTGCTGCCGATATTGTGCGCCACTCCAATCACAAATGTCCTAGCTATACGGAAGGCAACAATCACGCATCAAAGCGTCCGAACCATGGCGGTTACCGGGGACCTAACCCATCATCGCGATGTGCCAAGTACGGTTTCCTTGGGCATGAGGTGAGCAAGTGCTTTGTACTCGATGGGGGATACTTCTTTTGCGGATAGAAGGGTCACTATAAACAAGATTGCCCCCGTAAATAGAATCGTAACGCCCCGCCACAACAACACCGTCAAGAGAATCGAGGACAGGCGCCCCGACCTGCTCTTCCCCCTCAACCCGTACCGTAAAATGGCCAAGATCGTCGCCCCAACACTCAGGGCCGCGTCTACGCCATGAGATGAAGCGCTGGCAACAGATACAGTAGTGTCAGGTATACTAAATTTCAATAATGTGCCTGCTCGTGTGTTATTTGATTCAGGCACTTTGTATAGTTTTATATCGGCGAACTTTGCCGTCGAGCACAAATTTCCTGTAATATCATTAGATCTCGACCTTAGCGTAAGTACACCTTCGGGCACACCAATACTCACAAACTTAGCCTGCGCCGGCGGGATTATCTGTATCGACGGTCAAAAGATCGGTCTTGACGTGATAGTTCTAGACATGATGGACTTTAACATCATTCTGGGAATGGATTGGCTCGGGCCGTACAACGAAACCATAGACTGCACCGAAAAGATGGTCACCTTTCGTATACCAGGAGTGCCTGAATTCTGCTTTTCGTGTGGTGAGGCGTCGTCGACCTGCATGCTGATCTCGGCAATCTCCGCTCGGAGGATGCTGTATTCTGGATGCGAAGGCTATTTGGCGTCCGTCCGAGACATACGACAGGATGGTACAAACACGGATCAGACCGACGTTGTGGCAGAATTCTCCGATGTGTTCTCAGACGAGCTACCCGGCATGCCCTTCGACCGAGAAATCGAGTTCAGCATCGATACATTCCCCGATACCCGACCGATTTCCAAGGCCCCGTGCAGAATGGCCCCCGCCGAGCTGAAGGAACTCAAGGTCCAGTTACAAGAGTTACTCGACAGAGAATTTATTCGGCCTAGTGTTTCACCGTGGGGAGCGTCCGTGTTGTTCGTAAAGAAGAAGGATGGGTCCATGCGTCTGTGCGTCGATTACCGAGAGCTGAACAAGGCCACCATTAGGAACAAGTATCCATTGCCCCGCATAGACGACTTATTCGATCAACTTTAAGGCACCTCGGTATTTTCGAAGATTGATCTCCGCTCGGGCTATCATCAACTCAAGATCAAGTCAGACGACGTGCAAAAGTTAGCCTTTCGCACTCGGTACAGCCACTACGAGTTCCTGGTGATGCCATTCGGCCTAACAAATGCCCCTGCCATCTTCATGGATCTAATAAATCAAGTGTTCCATCTGTTCGTTGACAAGTTCGTAGTAGTCTTCATCGATGACATCATCGTTTACTCGAAGGATCGAGCGCAACATGCAGAGCATCTGCGGACGGTACTCCAAACCCTTCGAGAGAATGAGTTGTATGCAAAGCGGAGTAAGTACGAATTTTGGCTAAGCAGCGTATCCTTTCTTGGTCACATTATTTCGTCCGAAGGCATTGCGTTCGATTCGAAGAAAGTGGAAGCTGTTGCTGATTGGAAGCGGCCTGTATCTACTAGTGATATTCGAAGCTTTCTTGGTTTGACGGGATACTATCGACGCTTCGTGAAAGACTTTGCGAAGATTGCATCACCATTGACTCGCCTCACTCAAAAGGGAGTCGTGTATGAGTGGTCGGATGACTGTGAAGCTTCCTTCCAGGAGCTAAAACAGCGACTAATTTCGGCCCCTATACTCGCACTTCCGGATGGGCCAGAGGGTTTTCAGATATTCAGCGATGCTTCAGGCCAGGGCTTGGGATGTTTGCTGATACAGCAAAACAAGGTGATATCCTTCGCCTCCAGACAATTGAAGCCGTACGAGAAGAACTATCCTACGCACGACTTGGAGTTAGCAGCGATTGTGTTTGCATTAAAATTATGGCATCACTATCTATACGGCGTGGCGTGCACGATCTATACCGACCACAAGAGCCTCAAGTATCTCTTCACCCAGAAGGAATTGAACTTACGACAGAGGTGCTGGCTCGAACTGATCAAAGACTATGACTTGACGATCGACTACACTCCGGGCAAGGGAAATGTTGTGGCGGATGCTCTGAGTCGAAAATATCTTGCCTCGCTATCCATCAACCGCAGACTACTACAAGATCTAGAAGAAATAGGAATCGACCTCCGGGTTCGATTCAGGGATATACGGTTGGCGCAGCTGCAGTTAGAGCCGATTTTGCTGGAAAAGATCATGACCGCTCAGAAGGATGATCCGTACTTGAAGAAGATGCACGATCAAATTTTAACAGGTAGTGCGACCGACTTTGTGGAAGATAAGACCGGCGTGCTGAGATTGAATGGCCGACTATGTGTTCCGGATGATTCAGAACTACAAAAGGAGATATTGGCGGAGGCACATTATACGAAATATACCTTGCATCCAGGTAGTACCAAGATGTATAAGGACCTCCGTATGACCTTCTGGTGGCATGGGATGAAAAGAGATGTGGCGCTCTTCGTGTCACAATGCATGGCCTGTCAGCAGGTGAAAGCTGAGCATCAGCGGCCGGGCGGGGAGATGCAGAACCCTGCTATTCCAGAGTAGAAATGGGATCACGTCACCGTAGACTTTATTATTGGCCTGCCGAAGACACCACGGGGGAGCGATGCCATCTGGATCATCGTCGATCGATTAACCAAGTCAGCGCACTTTCTAGCCATCAAAGTTACTTAGAGCGTTGATCGCCTGGCGCAGATTTATATTGAGGAGATAGTACGGCTGCACAGAGTTCCAGTATCTATCGTCTCTGATCGGGATTTACGGTTCATGTCGTGATTCTGGAGTAGCCTTCAGTCGGCGCTGGGAACCAATCAGTTTAGCTCAGCTTACCATCAGCAGACCGACGGCCAAACAGAGCACGTTAATCAGATTCTCGAAGACATGCTATGACTCTGCGCAATTGACTTCAAATCAAGCTGGGACGTCCACCTACCGCTGGCAGAATTTACATACAATAATAGCTACCAGTCCAGCATCCAAATGGCGCCGTATGAAGCTTTGTATGGCCGAAAGTGCAGATCGCCCATTTGCTGGGATAAAGTCGGGGAGTGGCAGATACTCGGCCCGGAGCTGGTAGAACAGACTGGGAAAAAGGTCAAGCTAATTCGGAAAAGACTGAAGATTGTACAGAGTCGGCAAAAGAGCTACGCCGACACCCATCGAAGACCGCTTGAGTTCCAAGTGGGCGATCACGTGTTCCTGAAGGTGTCGCCCATGCGAGGAGTTACTCGGTTCGGCGCATAAGGAAAGCTGAGTCCGAGATTCGTTGGGCCATTCGAAATACTCGAGTGGGTCGCCCAGTAGCCTATAAAATTGCCCTACAGTCGGCGCTTAAAGGTGTGCACAATGTCTTCCACGTCTCTCAATTACGGAAGTACATGCACGACCCTAGCCACGTGGTAGATTTTGGCCAGGTGGAGCTGAAGTCCGACTTATCCTACGTTGAAGAGCCAATTCAAATCTTAGAACGCAAGGATAAGCTACTGTGGAATCGAGCGATCCCTCTTGTTCGCATCCTCTGGAGAAACCATTCAGTCGAAGAGTCGACATGGGAGATTGAGTCAGAAATAAAGGAGAAGTTCCCTTCATTATTCTCATAGAGGTAGGTTCTATTCTTAAGTTTCGAGGATGAAACTTTTTCTTAGTTGGTTATGGTGTAGTGCCCCATCCCTACATCGTGCCCCATTCTCTGTCTACGGGGTGCGCAAGAAAGGAACATTGTCGCTATCGACTCGGTCGGGACCGATACGTCGGGATTGATCGAATCGATCGAACGGGAACGGTTGAATTAAGATCCATTTCTCGTTATGGAATGGCTTCTTCAGAACCAAGTCCCATATTCAGCGTGTTGCGTCTCAAGGATTGACTCTGCGGCTGAGTCGGGAGAGTCCTCCCGTTGCTCTGCTTTTCACGCCGCTTGCGTTGGTTTTGGCGTTGTTTTCTGAATATGTTTTCGTGAATGTTTTCGATGGTTTTCATGGCTTGTATTTCGAACTCACATTTCCTATTGAACTTCTTGAATAATGCAGTGTTCTAATCGGTTGCTTGTACGATTTCAGGTAATCGCGTAGGCGACGTCTAGTACGACCAACAAGTTCTCTCGCCTGAAGTAAACTCAAGGTGAGTGGCTGACCCTTCTCTTCTCGACCCCCTTCCTAGGTAAATCGATAATGTTGTTGCGAATGAAAGGATAAATGCAAGGGCATGAACACGGGAAAAAGGATTGAGTTTTCAAAGAGAATGTAGGCTATGTCTTAATAACTAAAAAAGAAAATATGTCTTCGTACGGTTATGGACAACTTGTCGACAAGGCGATAGTTTCCTCGAGCGACAACCCGAGGCCATGGGACCGTTTCGGCCTAGGAGGAAACAGGGTATAGTCGTGCATAAGGTTTCAGCACAGGTTAAGCGGGGACTTGCAACGGAGCTAGCTACTTGCGTTAAAAGGATCTCGATTAACAAAGCTATACGTCCAGGATGGCTTGTGATGCCAGTGACCAATCATACGTACATTTTGCACTTGATATGAAAAATGTTAACAATTGACAGGAAAGAACATGGTAAGTTTCATAAGGCGCGGCGCGGTCCGCCGTGGGTAAGTTCAACGTTAATTTTATTATGCTAGACATATGCTTGTTGAAATCTATTAGGATGGTTAGAAACATTCATACATTAAGTCATATAAACTCTTCAACCAAATGAGAGCTTTGAACTTAAATAGCCACGCACCAGTACAAAGTGTAATGTACTGATCCTCGCTCTCCACGCAGGTACCCCAAATTACGAAGGGCGTGCCGCTTAAAATCTTAAGGCGGCGTGGACACTTTTGAAGCCTCGTCCGCTTGTGAAGGCTTGTTTCTGGATTTCTTTTGAAGAAGACCCCGCACTCAGTCCAAAAGAAGATGACGACTCGACTCGCCTCGATAGCAGGTGGAAAGTGTTATGTTTTACTTGTAAAAAGGGATGTAATGTATGGAACGACTATCTCATCGGCGTTCGTTTTGTAAGTCGAGTCATGTTGTAGCCCATGCGACAATAAATGTAATGAAGTCAATGTAAATGAAGTTTTATTATCAAAGAAAAAGTCTACTTCTATTTTAATGTGTCAATTAATTTCTCTGCGTACTCTAACTTGATGTTGTGTTTCGGATGACCTTATGACTACGCCTTGTGTGATCTCAACTTAGGTTCGCACGGCATCACGCCTGGGGGACGACTATCGATTCTACAGAATCGGGGCGTGATAATACGGGAGAGACATGGGTATATACGAAGGTCAACTTTGGAAGACTAGTTAGATGTGTTGGTAGTTTTTTTAATATTTGTAAGACATTATATTTTGATTAACTGTAAAACTTGTAAATATTGTAAATTGATTTAGTTGTTGTGAATGAGCAATAAAGATAGTATTTTAAAAGCATTTTGTTTATTGCGGGCTAGACAATGTACTATTGCCGACACTGCGACATACGCTGGACTTGGACATGCATTCGTATTCCGAAAAGCGGGTGCATATCGTGACAAGTTTTTTGGTGGCCCATACAGGTCTATTTTTGCAAAAGTATGCAAACTCGTGATAGTACTTAAGTTAGTCGTACTATTGCGAGTTTGTGACTATGAAGTGCTCATTCATAATTAGGATTGATTTGATTTTTTGGAGGATGACTAGGAGTATGAGTCCCTTATCCAATTTGACTGATTGGGTAGTTAAGGTTGTTATGTAGGCCATATGATTTAGCCAAGGATTCATTAAATTGTAAAACCCTATTATATGATTTTCATAGAAGGATACACTATTGTATTCTAATATGATGGTATGACCAAAAGTGGGTAGAATATTTGCCTAGACTGTCTAAGATTCAATTCATAATCTTGATCATTTGTGCATTCTTATTTTCTGCCTTCTCTAATCATCGTCATATCGTAAGTTCGTATTGCTTATTAATTTTTTCCTTTGGACATAAGGAATTATTTTTCGAAATAATTTTTGATTCAATTATCCATATATCCTTAGTCGTCTTTATTCACTTTTTGATTGTCTTATTGATACTTCCACTTCAAGGAAAGATACTTACATTTTTCTATCATGATCAGCTTATTTGAATTTATAAAAGCTTCTTTGAAATTCTTATGAATGCAGTTGGAATAATTTTCCATGACTTATAATGGCAAGGCAGGCGCACACTGTCCTTATTTATTTGAATTATTGAGACTGTGGGTTCACTGCAGCCAGCAGCGCACTGGCAAGGCATGACCCCTAAGTTGAAATAATTTTAAGTAAGCATAGTTTATCGAATATTATTAAAAACTATATCCTATTGTCCTATTTGATTTTCTAGTTATTATGTCAATATTAGATAAAGTTAATAGAATATTCGATACCATATTCTTATTTGAGTCGTGAAACCAAAGAGTTTACTGCAGCCAGATGTATACTGACGAGGCATAAATTCTCGATAAAATGACTTCGGATATGCTTACGGTTTTGGATATTATAGAGGCTATATCATTTATTGGCATATGACTATTAATTTTTTCAATTTGATTTAATGTCTTATTTCTTATTACCATCTTCTCTATTAATTGGTCATTCTTCTCTCCTTATATTTTTCTATTCGAGAATCGTCATTTAGTTTTTTTCTTCCTAGTAATTGTTTAGAACCGATTACTATATTTTGATCCTATTCCACTAGATTCATAATCATACCTAGATTATGATTCTATGATCGTGCCTAAATAATTAATCGTGCTAAAACAATTTTCATTTGATTATTCTTAAACATTTTTGATCACGACTAGACTATTTTGATCGTACCAATTCGAATTTTCCTATACTTGATTCGCTGACCAATTTGATCATCAATCACATCTTATCTTGATTATATTCATAAATCGTGCCTAATCGTATTCTTTGAAATTTCGAGGACAAAATTTTCTAATCTGGGTAGATTTGTAAGCACACTTTCCAAAAAATTTTAAAAAATTTATTTGATTATGAATAACTTTTATGAACATTGGAAGTCATGCCTAAGCTCATAAGGAAGCTATGACCATATTATGGTCGTATGGCCTCTAGATAGGTCGTATACGCCTTATATAGCTATTTCCTATTTTTTCATATTTTTTGGATTTTTTTGTATTTATTTATAAAGCTTCATATATTTTTATGACTTCCAAAATTTACTGTAGGGTCATTAAAGACTATTTTGAGACTTGGTATTTTTCTTTTGGATCTAGGAGGTTAGAAATATTTTCTATATTTTTCTAGAATTTTTCTAAAATTTTTAGATATTTATTTGAATTTATTTGGCCTAAAACTGATTTTTAAATTAATTTCTATAATTAAATACACGGGCATATACCCAATCAATCACCAAGTCAGCGCTGCGGGACCATATGTCAGCCGCACAGCACTGACCAGGGGACCCAGCTATTAGCGGCACAGCCGCTGACTCATTGGTTTCCTAATTATGAAGCATAGTTTCTTAGCCGACTTAGCCCCAAGTCGGGCCAGCATCTGGCCGGCCATGCTTTGAGCAGGACCGCCAGGATGTTGACACGTGGCGTAGCCGCGGCGCACAATCGCATCCCTGTAGCTGCTTTTCCATATATATATATATATATATATATATATATATATATATATATATATATTAATCCAGAAACCCTAGTTAAACCCTTGATCGATTTTGAGGAGTTTTCTTTCTTGGAGAATTCCGATTTCCCGAAGCGATTGCGGACAGCCCGTCCTCGTTTTTGCTTGTATTTTTTTGTTGGATTCGTCTCGAGGTTAGATTTTAGAATATATATTTTATTTTCTGAGTTTTTGCTTCTGAATTTCTGGAGAATTATTTTACTGATGTTTGTCCAAAACTCGACACGTCGCATGGTTTTCGAGTTCCCAAGAGATTTCAAACTCCGATTCGTGATTCGTTTGACGTTTTGGAAAGCTGACACGACGATCTTCAACATATAATTTTTTTAGAATTTTAGAGGTTCGTTTACCATTTTATTTATTAAGTTAAACTCAGATTTGATCGATAAATCATCGATTTGGTCACGGTTAGCCATAATGGCGATATCTTTTTTATCAAAGCACGATTTTGTGGCACGGACAATTCCGGTGCACTCGTGGTACTGAAATCTACTAATATGCACTTTCAAGATCTCGAGGCCATAACGTTTGACTATATAGTCAACGGTACGCCTCGATTTGCATGCCATGGTTTCAAAAATTGGAAACGTGACTTTCTATGACCAAAATTTTCTATTTGAATTATATTTCATATTATTATTAGGTTAAATTAGATTTTTAAGTTATTTATTTCAGAATTAAATATTATTATTATTATTTTTGGTATTTAAATGATAGCTCAGACTTAAATGTGATTCTTCTATAGTTTCCAAAATATTTAGAGAAAATTTGAATCGCACCCCACTTTATTGGTCATATTTCAAGGTACACCCTACTGCTTTATCTTAATGTAAGTTATCCCCATATTTTACGAATTCCGTCCAAGACCGACGGTCAACGCGTTTGACCAAATTTTTAGGACAAAAATAACCTCGACCTCATGGGGGGGATGGAGGAGCACCGTGGGGGAGTGTGGGAGCAGGGGCAGCGCAATGGGGGAGCGTAGGCACGAGGGAGGAGGGCGGCGCCATGGGGTGCAGGGGAGGGGGGCGGCGCCATGCACGAGCGGGGGAGTGGAGGCGGCGGGGGATGATGGTGGTGGTGTTGGTGTTGATTTGGGTGAAGGTGGTGGTGAAGGTGGTGAGGGTGAAGGTGGTGGTGGTTGTGGTGAAGGTCGTGATGTTGATGGTGATGGTGTTGGTGTTGGTGTTGGTGAAGATGGGGGTGATGGTGATGTTGGTGGTGGTGAAGGTGGTGGTGATGGTAAAGGCAGTGGTGATGATGGAAGTGATGTTGGTGGTGGTTATGCCAAAGGGCTGAGCGAGGCAGGAGAGGGGGCCGAACACGGAGGGAGAGGCAAGGCTGCTGTGAAGAAGAAGAGAAAAATTTTGTCCTAAAATTCTGGCCAAATGTGTTGACCGTCGGTCTTGGACGGAATCCGTAAAATGTGAGGGTAACTTACAATAAGGTAAAGCAGTGGAGTGCACCTTGAAATATGACCAATAAAGTTGGGTGCGACTCAAAATTTTTTAAATATTTACTAAAATATTTCATTAATAAGTTTTCAAGTATCAAAACGTATTTTCTAAAAATAGTTATAAGTATATATATATATATATATATATATATATATATATATATATATATATATATATATAATTAAAAAACCTTCCTTCATGGCCCCGAGCTCTCCAGCTCCGAGCCCCCCAACCCTCCCCTCAACGCCCCCCCCTCATGGCCCGCCTCCCGCCGCCGTTAGCCGGGCGGAAGCCCCACATCCCCCTCCCCTCCTCGCTCATGTCCCCCTCCCGCCCCCCGCCGACGCTCCCGGACCGCCCCCTCGGCCTCTCCTCGGAGCCCTCCCTCTCCCGTCCGTCGACTGGTCCTCGGCGCAGCTGTCGCTCGTTGGGTGCAGCCTTGCCGCGGTGGCCTCCTCGCCCTCCGGCTTCGGGTCGGCCGTCGCCTCCGGCCAGACCATCCTGTCTCCGACTCCGAGGCAGCCCCGTGCCGGAGCCGCGAGACCCCCCTCCCCCCCCGCCAGGCCGGACGTCGGCCAGGATATTTCCCGCCCTTCCCCCTTTGTGATTCGTATTTCAAATTCCTCTCTCCCGCCCTCAGGTCTGGTTGAGCCCAGGCTATGCGCCCGCTGTGAAAGACATGCACCCTCGGGTCCTCTCTCTCCATTCCTCCGGGGCATGCGTCCGCTGTGAGGGACATGCGCCCGTGAGGCCTCCTACGGAGCCTCGCTTCTCCCATGCGCCGCCGGGCCACGCATCGCACCCAGGCGGTGGGGCTGCTTATGCGCCCGGCCCCCTTCTATACACCCGCTTCCCGTGTGCCAGCAGTGCCGCTGGATCATGCGACGCACCCTGAAGATGGGGCAGTATATGCGCCCGGTTCCCCCATCTTTGTGCTCGATGGCATCTGGGGAGCCTTGCGTCCGGTTCTCCCGTCGATGCGGGCTTTGTGCCCTTCCCCCCCGTCCGGTATATGCGCCGTCTGTAGGGGATCCTGTTGGCCGGCTGCGTCTCCCCCGCGGCCGCACTCAATGCCCCTCCTCCCCTCGCCCATGCGCCCGACTCCCCCATCTTCCTTAGCACCTCTTGCGCCCCTATCTCGCAGCGAGTTGCCGACCTAGGTGTGGTCACCCCCCTTCTCAACGCCGGGAGTGAGCCCGGGGGCATTCCGACTTCCTCTCCAGGCCCGTCCATCCTTCGCGGATCCTCCTTCAGCGCTGCTATTTCCGGAGGTCCAAGGCTCTGCCCCCGCCTCCAGGCGTTGTCAGGACCCCTCCATCTCCTGTTGGCCCCACCTCCACCTCTCCCTCGGGCGCGCCAGCTGCTTCCGGGACCCCCCGTTGTCTCTTTCACTGACTTGGTACAACCCGACCATGTGGCCCTGAAGCTCCCGATCCTTTTCGACGTCCCGCTCCCAGAGATTGACTATCCCCCGCCTCCAAAGGGACAACCTTTATCGATCCCCTTCTCCGATGCCGACCTGTCCTCCCTGCATCAGCGGTTCTCCTTTACCTTTGTGCTCCAATTCTCCTCTGGGTGCCACAAACTCGCCAGAGTCCAAAAATTATTGCCAAATGGCACTTCATCTCGACATACAGAGTCGCCCCCTGGACCCAAAAAACATTCTGCTTCTTCTCTCTTCGAAAGAAGACCAAAGGATTGCCCTGACCCATGGCACCAGCAAGGTGGATTCCAAAACCATGACAGTTGTCAGATGGTCTCAGACCCTCAATCCTAGAGAGGACTCGCCCATCGTGGCAGCTTGGGTCATACTCCCCAACCCCCCTCTGATCTGCTTTATCCCAGCGGCTCTCAAAAGAATTGTCAACTCGTTTGGCACTTTTGTGGCAATGGCGGAGGAAACCAAGAATCTCACCAGAGCCAACTACGCTAAAGTCTTCATGGAACTATACATCTCCAAAGATCTTCCCAAATCGATTAACATTGAGTTAGGGAGCCAGACCCATATCCAACCCCTCATCTACGACAACAACGTCATCTTTTGCAATCACTGCCACATCAGAGGACACCTCACCAAGTTCTGCTACAAAGCTCACCCAGAGTTGAAACAAAAAAAACAACTTGCCCCCAAGGATCTACCCGACAGAAGCAACTAGAGGAGTTGCACCACAACCAACCCCCCTCAAACTCATACCTCAGATTCGAGGATAGTCCAGACACAACCCTGGCAATCACCTCCTCTCCCTCCGAATAAGGCAATCCCATATCTCCAAAACCAAATTTGATATCAACCACTAGCAATTTCGAACCTCTGAACTTGGAAGACATTAACGATGCTGAGGCACAAGAGAACCTACCCCCCATCATCACAACACAACCGCTCAGCAACCCAGAAGCTGGCTCGGCCAAGAGCATCACAACACCCGGCAAATCGAAGCATGCCACAAAACAAACATCAAGCACAAAGGTCCCAAGTCCTGAGGGAGGAACAAAAGCCCCGCTATCCGTAGAACCAGTGATCGAAATCCCCTACCTGCCAAACCCTGCTGACTCCAGCAGAGCCTTTCAGCCCCCCTTAGACCAAGAGGTCTCGGATAGGCTGAGGCTAGCTTAGGAAGCCGGCTTCCTGGACCCCAACAACCCTATGTGCGCTCTTGCTGAATCCGATGGATCCGAAGATGCAATCATCTCCGACCCGATAGAAGACTCCTGGACCAGTTCTTTTGTCCCCCTGGGGTAGCGCCAGACCCCTCCAGTGACAGCAACAACACCTCCAAAAAATCTCTCAAGAAGAAGAAAAAGAACAACCAAGGACAACATTCGACAAGGACCACGAGGTCTGCCGCGAAGCTCCATAACCTCGATCCCCTCCCCTTTCTATATGCTTAACATCCTTTCATGGAACGTGAGAAGGCTAGCTAATAAACCAACGCTGAATAGAATCATCAGCCTCACGAAAACACACCAAATCGACATCTTAGTGGTCATTAAACCCAAAATTCTGCAGAAGAGACTCAAAGGCATCCATCTTCAATTCGGATTCCAGGCCACTGTTGCCGGATGCCACGACATCTGAATTTTCTTCGCTACCGGGATCAAGTTCGGCCTTGTCCAGGACTCGAGACATGCTCTCTCTTGCTGGGTGGAGCACTAGGAGCTTCGGTCTCGTTCCGTCCTCTCTGCTGTCTACGACAGCTGCGACATTCCTGAGCGTTGGCTCCTCTGGGAACACCTTTTAGCCTCTCACCTCCCCTACAACAACCTTCCATGGATATGCTTCAGCGACATCAACTCGATCTCTTGCAGTTCCGAGAAGTTAGGGGGCCGCCCGCCCCTGCTCCCGGCCATGGAAGACTTTAACAACTTATTTTCAACGCCCAACTTAACCCCCTCCCCTTCTCCGACAACGCTTTCATCTGATACAACATGCAGGAAGGAGCCCGTCGGCAATACTCCCGTCTGGATCGTGCTCTGATCAACGGCCTCTGGTCAGACATGGGCCTCATCTCTAACCTCTCTCACCTTAACTCCACAGAATCGGATCATTCCCCTCTCCTTATCGTGATCAGCAGTAATTTCCATCACATCAAAAAACCATTCCAATTTTTAGATTTTTGGAGACATCATCCCTAATTCAGATCTGTTGTGACAGCTGCTTGGAGCTCCGCAGATGATCTAGACCCCCTGTTCAGAGTTACGGCCAAACTAAGAGCTACTAGTATGGCGCTTTCTTCTTGGAGCAAGGCCGCTTTCGGCAACATCTTCCAGGCGATCAGAAATACGGAGGATGACGTGACCAGAGCGAAAACTCGGTTCGCTTTGGACCGCACTCCGGAGGCACGGGCTTCGCTCAATCTTGCCAAAGCTATTCTCAAGTCACGCCTGAAGGTCGAGACGGAATGCTGGAAGCAAAAGCCAGATTAGCCTGGGACCTCGAGGGGGATCGCAACTCTGGTTTTTTCCACACTTGTGTCAAGGGGCGAAGACAACAGCTCAACCTTCACCGTATCTCGACCATCAATGGCACCCAACTGCAGGACCAGAAGAGCATTCAGGAGGCCGCGGCGTTGTTCTACTCGTCCCTCTTCGCCAAAGAGGTGATCGTCAAGGACGACGAGTTTCTCTCCAAGGTCCCCAACATCATCACCGAAAGAGAGAATGATCTGCTGCTAGTCACTCCATCCGCGGAAGAAGTCAAGTCTGCGATCTGGGCACTTGACGAACACAGTGCTCCCGGGCCGGATGGGTTCTCCGGGGTATTTTTCAGATCGTGTTGGGACATCATCACCCCTGACTTACTTGAGGCCACCACTTCTTTCTTCGAAGGGGCGAGATATCCGAAATCCATATCCAGGGCCAACCTCATCCTCATTTCCAAAAAAGATAATCCGGAGACCTTCAGAGACTTTCGGTCCATAAGCTTATGCAACTTCACCAACAAGATCATCTCGAAGATCATCGCCAATCGAATGTCTGACCTCCTACCTAGGATCATCACTGAAGAGCATAGCAGCTTTGTCAAGGGGCAGAACATCATCGACAACATCCTCCTCGGACAAGAAATGGTCACTTATATAAAATTCCCGACCAGAGGTGGTAACGTCGCCATCAAACTTGACATGGAGAAAGCTTACGATCGCCTGGACTTGCAATTCATGATCTGGGTGTTCAGAGCCTTTAGTTTCTCCGAACCTTGGATTGACATTGTCTTCAGATCCATCAACAACTCCTGGTTCTCTACCGTCATCAACGGTCAAACGGAGGGCTTCTTCCCTTCCAGCCGCGGCGTGCGCCAGGAAGACCCTCTGTCTGCCACAATTTTCATCATCGCCGCCGAAGCCCTCAGCAGAAACCTTAAAAGCATGATCAACAACCCACAATTCCATCACTTCCACACCACCACTGGTTGCCCCATCATCACTCACCTCGTTTACGCCGATGATGTCCTCATTTTCTCTTCTGGAGACATCGGATCAGTTGAGGTTGTCCACAGAACGCTGGAGAGATACGCTAAATGCTCAGGTCAGCGTGTCAATAGCAACAAAAGCATCATCTATACCCACCACAAAGCGGATAAGAACCACTCTACAAGGCTCGCCAATCTGACTTTATTCGCCACCACGTATCCTCCGTTCTTCTACTTAGGTTGCCCGTTAGTTTACAGCAAGTCCAACTCGAGCATTTTCGAGTCCCTGGTGACCTCTATCAGGAAGAAGATCGAAGGCTGGCACAACGTGACCATTTCCCCTGACGGGAAGATGATTCTGATCAAACACGTTCTCTCCTCCATCCATATTCACATCATGGCCGTCTGCGCCCCCCCCCCCCCCCCAAGAAGGTTCTCTCTTCGCTCGAATCCCTTTTCGCCAGATTCTTTTGGGGTCATAATCATGGTGAAGACAAGCACCACTGGGCCAGTTGGATCACCATAGTCAAACCCACCGAGGAGGGTGGGCTAGGATTTGGTAGATTGGAGCACTTAGTGGACGCATGCTCCATGAAGTTATGGTGGAAGCTACGCACAAACAACTTTCTCTAGTCCAGGTTCATGAAGGCCAGATACTTCAGATTCGCCCACCCATCCACGGCCTTAGTAAACAATAGATCCTCGGCCTGGCGACGCATCTTCCGCGACCGCGACCTCGCCAAACCCCTTATCTGCTTGCAGCTGGGCAATGGTCACTCTTCGGTGAGTAACGAGCGTTGGCTGGGAGACACGCTACTCACCGTCAACAATCCTCACATCGGGGAGATCCGCGACCCGTGGGACACCGCTTCTGCATGGATTTGGAATAGAGTCAGAGACTGGCTCGGGCAGGAGGCGACCGCGTGTCTAGCAGCCGTTAATTTGCAGATCTCCAACGAACCGGACTCCCTGCAGTGAACCCCCAATCCAAGCGGCAAGTTCTTGCTGGCATCAGCCAGGATCGTCGCTAAAGGGACCGACACCCCGTCCCCTTTTATTGTCCCTTACTGGCAATCATGCATCCCAAACAAATGGTCGATCCTGATTCGGAGATCCTAAAGACGGAAACTTTCCACTGACGACTCCATCACCTCTTTCGGCTATAGCCTCGCATCGAGATGTCATTGCTGTGCCTCCCCCCACGAGGAGTCGATATAGCACGTCCTCCTATCCGGTGACCTAGTATCGCAGTTGTGGACATGCCTCAACATCAAGCTCCAGCAGATACATCATCTCGGGGGCTTCAATGATCTCCTTGCCAGCTGGGGACGCTCCCACGGGCGTCAGATCGTCGCAGCCGCCGGTATTTGGGTTTTATGGAAGAATCGAAACAAGTATAGGGGTCAATTCCTTCATGTCACGACCCGCACCCAGTGTAGGATCACGAGAAGTGGGTACGTCCAGCCTACGCCGTAATGTCGGCGGTAGAATGCTGTTCTAGGTCACTATCTAATCAACAACTCACGCAATTATATAATATACCTGTCACAATCTCAACTCTGAATGGAGGACAAGTATAAGATACGATAATACTCAATCACAATCTAAGCATGATAAGATAACACATGAGTCTAACAACTATATGAAACTCAAGTAACTTAAATAAACTTCTAAACAAACATCTCAAATAATCTCAAATACAACTCAATCTCTACTTATTACAAACAAGTTCTAAAAGTGAAACTAAACCATAAACTAGTAATCTACTCCAAGCTCTAGTGGTCCTCTAGGCTAGCTGTGAATCTCCAAGTTACCTGTAATATTTTCAACAGGTCCAGTCAGGATAGGAGCGAACACAATACATCTCATGCAGTTCATAACATGTTAAGAAATATAAAACATGCAAAAGAGTAAGATACATGAACTGTAAGAAGATGTACATGAAAACGAGAGAGAATTTATAACTGAAAAAAAAAAAAAATATATATATATATATATATATATATATATATATATATATATATATATATATATATATATATATATATATATACGATAAGTAAAACTGCAAGTACTAGTGATTTAGAGCACAATATGATTATGTAAACGGATTAGGTTATACAATAACAATGGTAACTCCATTATACGTGAGTGTATAATGGACATATACAATAGTTATACAAGATGGGATTTTGATCACATAACCATTTCCTACTCACCCTCTCCAATCAATACACAAGGATCCAATCCAGTTACGTTACCTTGTACAATAGTTTCTCCATGAAGCTCATGTGATCATGAGAGTACAAGATGCACAATGAGTATACATGAATAGGGGTGTACAATAAATACAATATGTTCATGAAACGCACATCACAATATGTATCTGTTGAACACAATGGGGATAACATTGCAAGAGAAGATCCATATAGTACCAATCCGTGATAACAAGCGTGCCAGTATCAAGTAAGTAATCTAGAGCAAGAATATAAGTCCTTACAAGTATGAAATGATCAGAGAATGTACTCGTCTGTCACCCTGAATGACTGATATGAATAGATGTGCGAACTGGTGTCACAGAGTCCTATTTAGAGAAACACAAGTTATAAAGAGTTTAATTTATATGGCAATTGAAATTATAATGCAATCTATATAAGTCTAAGTCAATCTAGGTCAAAGTCAACTCTTGGTCAACTCTGGTCAACTATAAAGTCAAACTAGGTTAACTCTAGTCAACTGTGGTCAAACTAGCTAGGGTTGGGTCAACAATGGTCAACTAGTCTAGGTTAGTCAATTCTAGGTCTAAACAAACTAAGTATATGCAAATCAAGTATCCAAGATAGCTACTAACTCATAGCCTAAGTCACTTGCTAAACCAAGTACAAAACTAAGCCATAAGCTAACAAGGCACACAAACTTAGTCATATAATATATATATTATTCACATTCACATATTCATATACATAGATATATATAGGAAAGCTATATATATAGGCACATACATATATATACATAGAGAGAGCGAAGGAGAGGTAAAAGAGTAAGTGGGTGTGTGTGTGACATGTGTGTGAAAGGATATGTGTTAATGTTCTCAGATTTAGTGATAGGTAGGTATATGTGACATGGGTTACATAGTGTCAAAGGATGTATGAATGCATGTGTGTAAAAGGTTATAGGTTAACTCAGTTTATAGAAATACATACATACATACTTACATTATATACATGCATACATACATATCATATATACATACATACATTGCATACATGCCTATATACATATCACATATGCATACTTGCATTCATTCATGCACCTATACATACATACATAGATGGATACATACATATTTGAATACATTATATACTTGCATATATTATATTTCATATATGCATACTCTACATTATATTACATTCACATATCATTAAGTTGCATACATATACTTATTTTTATTACATACATGCCATTCATGTATATTACATAAATACATGCATCTATACATTATATACATTGTATAAAACATGAAAAAATAGAAGAGGAAAAAAGAGAGAAAACTAAAATGGAAAGGGAAGGAAAGGAAAAATGTAAGGAAAAGAGAAAACAGTAGACATATACATACTTGCATCATATATTCTACATTACCATACATGCTATCATTATATATTGTATTACATTATGTATACATTATACATTCATATCTATCATTACATGTATACCATGCATTCATATCTAGCATTCATTATATACTTTCATGCATACATTGTATATCATTCTTTCATTCATGCATTTATGCATTGCTTACATACAGTACATTAATTGCATTCCTACATGCTTGCATTCAACCATATATATATATATATATATATATATATATATATATATATATATATATATATATATATATATATATATATATATATATATATATATATATATATATATTTATATATATATATATATATATATATATATATATATATATATATATATTAATGTATATATAAATATATATATATATATATATATATATATATATATATATATATATATATATATATATATATATATTATATATATATTTATATATATATATATATATATATATATATATATATTAATGTAAAGAGGATACATATCATATCATATATATATATATATATATATATATATTATTTTATTCATTTAACATATCATGCATTATATACTCTACATTCATTTAATATCCATACTACATAGGCTCATAGGTTACACAAAATGCCTATATCGTATAGTCACTCTTCTACTTAAAACCAATACTGTACCAATTGGGCCTTCACTAAATTCTAGGATTAAAGTATGTCGTAGCCCTTTGTGTTAGCTTTCCGAAACTTTAAAAGGATCGCATTTTCGTGTCCGAAAGCTCCCGGAATCGCAAAAATACCGAAACGCGTTCGTCTTTCGTACAGCTGACACTCAAATAATTTTACAGAAAGGTTCAGAACGAATTTGGCTTATAAAAATATATATCTTTGGAAAGCTAACTTCGATACGCTTCTTTTAAAAAAACGGAAGATAAATCGGAGTTCTAAGCTAAAAGTTATGACATTTCTAAGTTATTTTGGTTAATAAAAACGTGCATGAATATATATTATGACGAATTTGAGTTGTTTTGGACAAAAGAAACACATGTAGGCCAAGATACTTGGATACTGTTTCACTTAACAAAATGCCTAAATTAGCTTTGAAAGAAAACGAGAAAAAGTACAAATTATTTCTGGAAAGTATTGCTATGGAAGTCTGATCTGAGAGCAATCACTTTATTCCTTGGACCATACGATGATAATGAAGAAAACTGCTTGAAGAAGACGAACAATCGGAAGAACTAAGTCACCAGAAAGGTATCAAACAACGGCACTGATGGCACAGTCGAATGCTTTCCTGCTTTGCTTCACCCTGTTCTTGAGAAAAAATTGAAGAAATGCTTCTGGGAATATCACTCTGAAAGTATGAATTTTTTCAGAATCTCCTCTTCTGTATATCTCTCTTGATGATTTTTGTGTTAAAAATTAGTCTATTTATAGACTAGACCCTCTGTGCATAAAAAGCAACAAAGTTGGGTCTCTACGCAAGTAACTGTCACCCACGATGAAAATCAACCTCTACGCGTGATGACACGTGTCCCATGTAGAGTTTCGGTCTCTACGCATGGTGACACGTGTCCCACAACTTCATCAAAATAGGGAGAGCACATACACACGTTCCTCGATAAGTGTGGCATGAAAGCCACGTAAGCAGACCACGTTCTCATGTAGCCAGAAAAGATTGGGCAAAAAAATGACCCAAAATATACTTCCTGCGTAAAGTAGCAGACTGGGCGTAAAATAGCCCAAAATAAACTTCCTGCGTAAAGTGGCTGAAAAGTAGCCTTGAGCGTATAATTAGCTCAAATAAACTTTATGCGCACAAAAGCCTTAAGCGTAAAAGCTCGAATAGCTTTCGTGCGTAAAAGAAGCAGTCTTTTGAGCGTAAATTAGCCCATCTGCACATTAAACGACAAGTGTTAGGTTTGGTGCAAATCAAATCTTCTCGGCTTTTGTGCAATTCGCTGTCAGAAAATCATTATGTCAGAACAGTATCACGCACATTAAATGCGATGTGGACAGCCTGTCTCCCACGTAAAGTTTTGAGGATGGCTCTCGCGTAAAGTAACTCGCGTAGAGTTTTACTCGCGTAGAGTTTTACTTTGTTTGATTTCTGCATAAAGTCTGTCTTTGCGTGAAATCCTCAACTTCTTTGACTTGGCTTATGAAGTACTTTTTACGCTCCTACAAGACCCCCTTCAAAGTTTTCAAATTTTTTTCAAAATTTGAAATACTTTGAACAGAAGCGTAAAATCCTGGATATTCAACAATCCGCGTAGAATTCGGGATACCCAACAGTCCGCGTAAAAGTCGAGATATCCAATAGTCAGCGTAAATTTCAGGAATTTGAACCGTTTTCAAAAATTCTCTATAAATAGAGCTTTACGAGTAGAGAGAGAACTTTACTCGTCCTTGCAATCTCTAACTTCTTTTATTCTCTTTCTTTGAAATCTCAATTCAAATCAATGGCCCCCAAGAGCAAGACCGCCGCCGGCACCAAGGGCAAGAAGCCCGTCGTTGCTTCGTCGACGGCTGATCGCGCAGAAACCAACATTCCATCATCGGTGGCACCCCGACAGACCAACCCCGCTGTGGCTCCGGCCATGAAAGGTATAACACTACCTTTCGGCCGTGAGTTCGCCGAAGAAGAAGAAGAAAACTCGAACCTTAAAACTTCACGCCCACGTTTATACGTGTCAGCATAGAAATTGAAATAACAAAATATGCCCACGTTATACGTGTCAGCGTAAAAATAAAAACATACGCCCACGTCTATATGTGTCAGCGTAAAAACAAAATATGCTCAAGTCAATACGTGCCAGCGTAAAAATTAAAAAACGCTCACGTCAATACGTGCCAGCATAAAAATCAAAATACGCTCACGTCAATACGTGCCAGCGTAAAAATTTGAATACGCTCACGTCAATACATACCAGCGTAAAAATCAAAATACGCTCACATCTATACGTGCCGGCGTAAAATTCACAAGTGAAAGACTTTGCGTAAAACAAAGAACTTTTATACTTTTAAAAATTTTATCAACTTAATTTTTGCGCATAAGCGTAAAGTTTTGCATAGTCAAGCTCTCTAGTATAGAGTCTTTAATCTTTATGCATAAATTTCAGACTAAGTCATCTGCGTAAAAATTCAAATTAGATTTTTACTAACTTGATTTTTCTTTTTCTTTTGGCAGTGGACTTGCAAATTCATCCGCTTGCAGAAATATTCGGCTCGCCAGCTGGTATGATGGTCTCAAACTACTTGAAGAATTTGTCCCATGTGGAATTCCCTCAATCAAATCCAGAATACCCTGAAGGGAGACAACAGCCAATAGCTGCTCAGGGGGACAGAATGCTGTTGTCAATGATAAATGAAGAATTGTTGGTATCGCTAGATGACCAACAATTTTTGAAGCCAGCTTTCTTGTTCGGGGATGCTATAGATTTTCAATCACAAACACACCCCAAGAAGGAGGCTTGGGTGTTTAAGTTTGGAGAGAGGGCAATGTATCTCCCCGACATGGCCAGAGATTATCCCTTATCTGCATTCGTCCATGCCATCTATCCCCGACAGATGCTATGGAACCTGAATTCCAGCAGTCATGGTAGGCCGGGCAGAATTATTTTTAAGAGGGATAGGGCCAACGAAATGGGATACCACATCAGTACTCCTAGTGGTGGTGTCGTCCCTTTCTCCGGTCTATTGCCTGGATTCACACCGAGCGAAGATTCAGCTCTGATCTAACCGGTGCAGACCCCAATACTCATTAACAAGTTCATGGGGGCTTCAGTATTATATCCTCAGGCCAACCCTAGGCTACCAGGGTGGCTGACTCCTTATAATCAGAACTGGATCCAACTTAGTGCCTGGATCATAAAGAACTTCAAGACGGACCTGGAAGCCATCGGCCTTTATGAAGCTGTAGCCTCTACGAGCCAGGGTATACCGATGAACAGTAACCTGTTCTTGGCTTTGATGGAGTTGTATATTAGTTCAACACGAACTTTTGTAACCCCACTAGGTGAGATGGGTCTTGCACTGCACGAGATGCAATTCATCTCTAAGCTGCTGATGGGTGAAGCTCCCTATGAAGAGTATGTTCCCTCCAACCAGGAACTAGCAGAAATCAGAGAGAAAAATCCTTAATTGGTTGAGGTCTACCAAGAACTGATGTGCCATTACCTAATTTGCACCACTATGTATGACAGTGGGTCGCATTTGGCATATACTAATAAATGGATGTAAAACTCCTAAATTTCTACTATATTTTTAGTACTGATTTTTTTTTTGTATTTATACATCGCATAGTCGTATTGTACGTCGCGCGGGAATTTACGTTTTTCGTATTTACTCGTCGAGTGCGAATATGTGCGAGGTACATATTTTTAGGAAAAATGTTTCTATTTTATTATCGGTGATGGTTTCAAAATATATATATAATAATTATTTTTATTAAAAGTTGTGAAAAGTATCTATCGAGATTGCCAAACTTATTATTTTAGTTATTTATAAAATGCTATTTTATTTTAGTAGTGATAATCTAGAAACTAGATTTATGTGAATATTCTACTCGTGTAAAGCACATGAAAATTATTTCATGAATATTTTCAAAATTAATTTTATTATTTATGATAAATTATTTAGCAAGAAGATATTTTAAAGATTCTATTATTTATGTTACTTTCGTAATTTTTTTATCTAAATTATTAAAAATGTAGTTTAAAATTATTTCCTACTAATACTTAAATATTTATTATAATTTTCGAAATTAATTATTATATAAATTCTATAAAAAAATATTTTGATTTATTTATGATAAATTAAATGGTGATTAGATTTATTTGTTTAAATTAAATAGTTTAATTTAAATGTGTTATTTATCTATATTTAAATTGGATTTGGATTTAGATTTAGATATGAATATATTGGTTTAAATTTAATAGTAAAATTATCTATTTGGGTTTTAAAAATTGTAATCCTTATCTAACTGGAAATTCTCACATCCTATAAATAGGCAGGTACTCGTCCATAAATTTCTCACATCCATAAAATCCTTCACAAACGTGAGTGCATCGTGTCCATGTCCCTCTCCCAGTCCAAAATCTTATTCCAATCTTTTACATATACATTTTTCTCGTGTCGGACACACCCCCGGCACAATCAATTCTCTAACCTAACCCTATCCCAATCCCCTAATCCATCTGCCGTCGTGCCGCGTCATTGTCGCCATGGCAGAGTTTCGTCGAGCAACCCTCGCTACGTCCTATCGAACAACAGCCGTACCATCACCTGCCGCCTCTCCCGCCAACACCAGACACCGTCGAGGCCATCCTGGCCAATGGCAGCCCTGTCTCCACCATTACCGTAACCGCACTCTGCCACCCGTCATCACCACTAATTGCCTCGACTGACCACCAATGTCGATGTCCACCGACCACCACCTACGGCCACCACCTCGTTACCACCAACGTCACCGCACCCAAAACTCTATACCAACATCCCGTCCACATCCCCCGATATCACCGGCCTTCGCCAACACAGACCCAACACTCCCCACCGGAGCCACCCACCTGCACCAGAACCGCACACCCAAACCACCACCGTAGGCCGGCCTACCACCACCACCAAAAATTGGCCACCACCTAAAAAACCCAAATTTCTCCAAAAAACAAACAAACACCACCGCCGCCCTTACCTCGGCATCGTCGGTGATCCGCTGCCGCGCACGCGGCTACCTTTCTCCTGCGTCTTCCCAGCCTCCCCATCCGAAGCACGCCACCACATCACCCCACCGCTGAACCCTTTCCACCGCGCCCGCCGGTCGCGTGACGCGGAGACCCCAGCATCGATCCGCCATGGCCGTGCATCGCACGGCACTCACAAATCCTCCATGGCCGAGCCACGCCATAAGCTCTTCCCCGCCGCCTCCTTCCCGGCCGGCGACGCCCGCTTTCCACTGCCACGCAAGCAGCGCTCCACCAAACGTCGGCACCGCGTCTCCCGACCACTTTTCCTCTTCCTTCCTCCGCCTCTCCTCCCCGTCCGCAACCGCCAGTCACGCCACCCGCCACCCGCGACAAGCCGCGGCGGCCAAACCCCCGACCATCGGCTGCGCCGCATCCCCCCTTCCTCTCTCCTCCCGATCTTCCCGCTCCCTCTCTCCCTTCCCCTTCCTTCCCCTCTCTCTCCCGCTCCGCTCGTCTTCTCCTTCTCTCCGTCTCACACTCTCTCTTACCTCTCTTTTGCTTCTCACTCTCTCTCTCCCTCCTTTCTATAGGGAGAAGCAATCTTGCTATTTGTCTTATAGTTATTTTTTTATTATTTTATTATTTTATTATTATTATTTTGTCTTTTTCTTTTCTTTTTCTTTCTCTGTTGTTGTTTTATTATCATAATAATAATAGTTATTATTATTATCATTATTATTATTATTATTATTGTTATTATAAACTTTTTATTATTATTATTATTATTATTATTATTATTATTATTATTATTATTATTATTATTATTATTATTATTATTATTATTATTATTATTACTGTTACTTTCATTGTTATAATTATTATTAGTACTGCTACTTTCATTATTATAATTATTATTACTACTTTCATTAACTTATTAATTATGTATACAAGTACTTCCAAAGTCTTGTTTACTTATATATTATCAATAGCATCATTATTATTATTCTGATTATTTTTATTATGGGTACTATTGTTGTTATAAAAAAAACATCTATTTGCTTCTATTATTGTTTTTGAAAACTTATGAACATATTATTTTGTAACCGCTTTCGAAGATAGTTTTCTCTAAGAAAATTTTGCTTCAACAAAATTAGCTCGTGCCTTAAACTGGTTTTCTAGATTGATAAATATTTATCAATAATTAATTTTACTAATAAAATATAGTTTTCTACCAATAAATTCTAATTTTACAAACTTAGAGTTTTGGCTTAAAACGATTTTATTTATCAAGTATTTAGCTAAAAATATTTTTTATTACTAGCATATATTTTTCAAGTATTATAAAATAATTTCTAAAATAGCATAGGTATTATTCACGCCAATTCCTTAGATTATCATCTTGAATGTGACTAAGCGCATTACTCATAATTCCTTGGCAATTCTAGACTTCTTTATATCGCCCTAACTAATTTGTTCGCCCTGACCAATTGGACTGTTCTGGACCCGATGGAACCGTCTGTGTCGTCAACAGAGGCTCCCTTGCGTAGTTGTAACACCGAAGTCAATCTTGTGCCACCTTTATTGTACCACACCAGGAAGCTCACCAGACGTCACAACAGGCAAGTATACCTTGCTAATTAACTGTCATATTATTTATTTTCAGCATTTATTTACTTGTTTCATAATTATTATTTTTATTTGTTATAAGTTGTGCGTCCAAGCCACACATGGGTGCAAGCGACTCTATTAGTCATTTTACTTTACTATATGCATGTTAACTTAGTGTTAGCGGACTACCTTCTTGTTGGGGGATATCCTTATATCTCCTTGGCCATAACACACACACTACACGGTTGGAGACATGTTGCTAGGGGCACGACTTATGGACTGGCCCTCTCCAAAGTCGTGTGACGGATAGATGATCGTAACTGCTGTGACTAGGGTTTTAGAGACTCAAGCAGTTATAAAATTGGACGAGCCATGGACATGACTTGAACAGTGTGGGAAATATTGGGGGAGCACAGTCGCTAGTGCGTATGGGAATCCAAACAGGTAAACCACAGTCTCCGGATGGAACTGTGGTAATTTATTTGCAGATGTCCTCTGACGTTTTGGACGTTACGGACGGATACGGATGACTGGATGCCAGTTACGTACACATAGCCTAAAATCCCACCCATGCGCATGAAAGTTGTCCTCTAAATTGTACATTAGGCGGTTAGAATCTCCTTTGCATATTTGTATCTAGAATACTTTTATATATTATTTTATTATTCTGATAGTTCATATTAGCATGTTCTTCCTGTATCTTGCTACGTTCGTCTGAGGACCTGGTTATTCCCTTGGTGTGTGCTCATGTCTTCCGCAGGTATTCTAGTCGAGATCGTGGTCTTCTCCATTATTTCGAAGATGACGTGACTTGGTTCCTCCTTGCTACTTCCACTTAGTCCTTTTATATATCAGGTACTTCTTTATTTTTATTTTGGTTGGTAGTGGACGTGTCTCCACCCAACATATTGTATCAAGACTATTCATTTTATGATATCTTTTACTCTTTATTTTGTGGATGAGATTATTTAGTTGTGGTTTATTACATTTTAGAGCTTATATATACATACAAGGCTCATGTACTTCATATGTATACAGCTGGCATGTCTACGTTTCTAGTCCTACGTATTTTGGGACTGGGGCGTTACAATGGACAACCTATTTATTCTACCACGAGAATAGGATACCCAAAAATGAGAAGGGGAGATTCCAGGAAAACAAGGCTCCAACCATCAACCCTTGTTCAATAATTCCTTCAGATCTAATCCATAGTTTGATGATCTCACATAAGTCTCCGGACCAGTATCTGTCCACTTAGACTGGAGACATCCATGCGGGGACTGAAACCTTAAGCTACCTGAGGCATGGCAGTCAGAAGATCTCAAGGGAAGCCTTGCTGGCAAGCTTTCTGTCTCTGTGGCTGCGGAGGTGGATCGTGCCAGGGATAGGCACAACTGACAGAATTTACCGAAATGTATTATGGCCGGCAGTACGTTTGGTGTTCAAGGTCAGAATCAACCTGCTATCGGCAATGGTGTGTCGAATAAACGCAGGTTTGCGGACCTTTGGTGAGGAACTAATCAACAATGCTCCTCACCGAAAAGATTTCCCTAGGGTAGAGATGCCCTATACTTATTTGATGGGCTAG
Organism: Iris pallida; assembly: GCA_029216955.1. Lineage (NCBI taxonomy): Eukaryota > Viridiplantae > Streptophyta > Magnoliopsida > Asparagales > Iridaceae > Iris > Iris pallida. The sequence goes on along the minus strand of JANAVB010016197.1, from coordinate 47,610,291 downwards.
CTATTGCATCATAACTGTAGTTTGTCGGCACCAGGCCCGGGTGATAATGCAGAGGTCTTCCTCTAGAAATTCAATAAAGCCACGTGGACTGCAACTACGGTGGCAGACACTCGAGCAGTACTGAACTACTCTCATGGATGGAACTTTTTTTGCACAAGACCACAAGTTCCAGCCGACTGCCTCGGTGTTCAATTTGAAGATAGAGGGGAAGGGGGGACTTCATTACCTGTGTCAGTTTTCAAATGGCTAATGTGCATCATACCCTTCCATCTGATGTATAGGAATGAAGACAACTGTGCGTTCGAACCGTACCTACCAAGTCTATTTGCTCGTCAGTTTGGATATGACCAACTTCACGTTGGTAATCCCTCCACCAGCTTCTACCATTATGGGAAGTAAATTGATGGTACAAGAGCATGGAGATACTTTAGCACAGCTTGTACCGGTGCTAAATTTTGGGTATCAACTGTTACAAGTACAACCGAGCTACGAATACTTCGTACGTATGGTCGCTTTTATGCACCCATTCGCTCTTTCGCACATGGCTACAATATGAAGGGGAGTCTTCGATGGCCCAAGGAAGGGAATGTCGAAGAACCAGTCAGGGTACCTTCAGACATACCCGATGACGTTGCTGTTCCAGATGAATATCTGGAAGTAATCCCTACGGGAGTTAGGAAAATAGCTGCAGGACCAATTATTATCAGTAAAACCCGGAAGCGAAAATCAGGTGCAGTTGTTACCCTCCCAGAGAAGAAGAAGAAGAAGGTCACTGTCAAAGGGCCTTCTAGACAGAGAGCCTCTACTCCAGAGGGCGAAACTCCAGTCGAGGAGCCTCAACACATTGCATCTTCTTCAGCTCATCCTAGAGAAGGGTCCTCGGCATCCCAACCAGCAGCATCAACAGAAGCTGTGGGGCTCCTATCTCCTGGACGTCTCAGCTCATCACTTCATCTGACTTGCCACAGAAAGCTATTGAGGATGCCGTCACTACACATATTGTTGATCCAGAGCTCATCCCATCAGATGAACCGGCTCTTGCCTTCGATGATGATGACTGGGATCAAGACTATGACGAACTTTTGGTACGTCCTGCACCTACTCCAGGTAAATATAAATTACACAAAATCTATACAAATTATGTATTATGATTTTGTATATTAACTTATTTTGCTTAATTTTTGTAGGTGTTATAATTGCAGTAAAGCCTGTGGCTCCTCCTCCTCCTCAAGAAGCTATTTATGATGAAAACATGGAATCTAAGGAAGAGAGTTCTTCTTCAAAAGAAGATTCAGCTTCTAAGGAAGACTCTCCATCCAATAAGGTACAGCAAGAGCCTGAAGTAGAGGCCCAGCCAGAATTGTCTTCTCTTGCTGAGGACGGAGAAAAAGAACAAACTGCAGAAGAACCAACTGCAGATGAAGAAACAGCTGCTGCAGAAGAAACAGACTTCAATGAGGAAACAGTTGTAGAAGAACCAACTACAACTAAAGTACTCCCAGAGCTTGAAGAGCCGGTAGCCCATGAAGGTGATGAAGATATGGTCAACTCATCAACTGAAGCTGGACACGTTGTAATAGCATCCTCCGTTATTGCTATTGATCCAGAACAAGTTCCTGAGAAGATAGCGTCTGAACCGGAGTTAATTACAATGATCACCATTCCTCCCACAATAATTACCGCCACTGAAACTCAAGTAGTTTCGACTCCAGAAACGGCTGGAGTAAAAAGTGCTGAAGACATTGTCCCTGAAGCTCCTGGGAATCAGTTAGCCATGGTAGCAGTATCAAAAATGGCTTTAACTCAACTTGCTACCAAGGCCACAACAATATCCACTCCTAGCCTTCAGTAGAGGGACTTGGTAGACATTGCTGCTACGCCAAGCTCAAATGCAGAAATGAATCTTCTAGTTGAGATTCATACTGAAACTTTCTACAAAACTCTGGCAACTCTGATCAAGATGGTCCTGAAGAAGGGCCTTAATTATGAAAGCTTGAAGGCTACGATTGCTCTCACAATCAGAAATTTTGCCATGTTCAAAGACACTGAGAGAGCAGCGGCGCTGGAGAAGGTAGTTGAGGGACTTGAACAGCCTATTAGAGAATATCTAAAGCTGTCAAGTAAAACTATTGAAAGTCTCATCCAAAGCGAGTATGATGCTTTATCAGCTGAATACATCACTCGGGAGACTACTTTCAATGAATCTCTCATGAACTATAGCAGTGAAATTGCCAGAGAGAAAGCTTTACTGAATGAAAGAAAACCTCTGCTGGAGATGCATAAAGAAGCCTATAAGACTTCAAACATGAGGATTCATCAGCAAGATGATAGAATCCGTGAAGTTGATGCGAAGTTGGCTCGTTTGAAAGCTGAAAAGGAGCAAATAATTGCGGATCGATATCAACATTTGACGCAGAGTTCAATTTTGAAAGAGAAGGTTTTCGGTGTTGAAGCTGTCATTAAAACCCTTGATGATGCCAAGGATAAAATGATAGCTACTTTCGCCAAATTCTTCCATCTTTGTACTCTAGAGGCTCAACGCACCATAGCTACTGCAACTGTGCTGAGCTCTCGTGAGAAGCGTCTAGCAGAGTTACAAAAACTGCTCAAAGATGTATCTGCTCTGCCTTAGGCATTTTTGTATTTAATACAGAATTTTGTATTCTTCTGTCTTTTTCATTCTGTAATATTTTCAAGAAATGAATGAAATATTTGTTTTGTGACCCTATCATTTATTTTGAATTTAAACAATAGGTATGAGAAAACACTTATCAGAGGTAATATGGACATGACAAGTCTTCTAAACTCAATAAATTATATCTATCCAGAGGTAATGTGGATATGATAGATAATGAATCTTGTTTTCTTTTTAGAGTGTACAATACTATCAGAGGTAATATGAACGTGACAGATCGTAATAACTCAAAGAAAAATAGATTAATATCTATTCAAAGGCCATATGGACATGATAGATAAGAAAAGAAGTAGACTTAATATTTATTCAGAGGTCATGAGAACATGATAAATAATAAATCTTTTTTTAATCAGCTGGTAAGGCAGAAGATCAAAATTCTCTTTTAGGAGACAAATAATCAGCTTAACCAAACATTGGTAGCTGGAGAATAAAGAAAAAATTCAGACAGAATATTTCTTCAGGAATTTGCCATTAATTGGCATCATGAGCAAATCTTCATTAGGTTTAGACAACCTATAGGCACCATTGGAGAAGACTGTCTCGACTACATAAGGACATTCCTATTTTGCTTGGAATTTCTTTTTGCTCTTATGAGTCATCACCATCGATCTTCGGACAGCTAGAACTAGATCACCAACTTTAAATACCCTCTCTTTAACTTTACGATTAAAAGCTCGAGATATGCGGGCTTGATATAGCTCAATATGATGTTGCGCTTGAAGACACTTTTTGTCCAATCCTTCAAGTTCTTGAAGTCTCAACCGATCATTATTCTCTGTATTTAGCTCATTAGCAATGGCTATTCTAAGAGATGGAATCTGGATTTCTAATGGAAGAACGGCCTCACATCCGTAAACCAGTAAGAATGGTGTAAAATCAGTAGGAGTTCGGACTGTCGTTCGGTAAGCCCATAAATATTCTCCAAGTTTCTCATTCCAATCACGTTTATTAGAAAAGACAAACTTTTTGAGAAGTTTAATGATTGTCTTGTTGAAAGCTTCGGCCAAACCATTAGCAGCTGGATTATAAGCCATAGAAGCTAGATTTTGGATCCGATTCTTATCGCAGAATCGATAAAACGCCTGACTGGCAAATTGTGGTCCATTGTCATGAATTATCCTTCGGGGAATCCCTAAACGATAAATGACATGGTGTTTAATGAAGCTAACTACATTAGATATTTTTACTTCAACAAGGGGAACCGCTTTCACCCATTTAGAGAAATAATCCGTTATGGCTAGGATAAACTGATGTCCCTTGACAGAAGGAGGGTTAATCGGCCCAATAATATCCATATCCCAAGCTTCGAAGGGCCAAGAAGCTGCCGTAGTATGTAAGAATTCAGATGGTTGATGAATAAAATCAGCATGAATCTGACATGCTTTACATCGTCTGGCGTAATCCACAGCATCTGCTATCATGGAAGGCCAATAATACCCCATTTTTCGAATACGGACCTGTAATTTTGGACCCGGTTGATGAGCACCGCAGACACCATCATGAGCTTCACGGAGTGTTTGCTTAGCTTCACTCTCGGAGAGACAACGCAGCAAAAATCCGTCATAAGAACGACGATATAACATATGCAAAGAAGAATCGTAGTAGAATCGAAATGATCGTCTCTTGATTGATGCAGCTTCTTTTGGATCTTCAGGTAAAATCCCATGAACCGCATAATCAATAAATGGACTTCTCCAATCCCTTTGTTGAGAACTTGATTCTGTAGTATAACTCTGTTCGATATGCAAATTATTCTTGACACAGAATAAGTCTCGATCCAATAAAGTAATGGTATTTTGTCTTCTAATTGGAACAGCTAAGTCTGCAGCTAAACTAGCAAGAGCATCAGCTTCCAAATTTTGAGAACGTGGTACAAATTCGATAAAGAATCCTTTGAATAAAAGGACCAATTCGATTACCACTTGATGATAGGGAATGAGGTCAGGATTTCTGACTTCATATGTCCCTCTGACCTGATTAACAATCAGTTAAGAGTCTCCATAAGCTTCCAGGAACTCAATGTCTAATTGTTTTGCTACTTGAAGACCAATTAGCAGAGCATTATATTCTGCCACATTGTTGGAGCATGGTTCATTGAGAGAATAAGCTCGATATATGACCATTTTATCAAGAGAGACCAAGACGATGCTTACTCCTGAGACAATATTGCTTTTAGGTCCAATTCGCAATGCTCTATCAAAGTATAGTTGTCAAATGTCCTCCCTTAAAGTCATGTTACAATCCACGACTTCATCTGGAATGTCCTCATAAAGCTTAGATATTTTAGGTATAGGGTGAGCTGCTAAGAAATCAGCTAATGCTTGACCCTTCACTGATTTTTGAGGTACATAGACCATATCATAAGGAGTAAGCAACATTGCCCAGGTGGCTAATCTGGAGTTAAGAATGCTCGGTTTTCTCATCAATACCCGAATAGGATTTATTCTGAAGATGACATGAATAGTCTGTCCTGACACATAATATCGTATCTTTTGAACGGCAAAAACTAAGGCCAGACATTCCTTTTCCACAGGAGTATACCTGTGTTCAGCTCCAACCATCATTCGGCTAAGATAATAAATTGCATGTTCATGACCCTTATCACTTTTCTGTGCAAGAAGAGCACCAAGCGAATGATCTAAGGCTCGAACATATAGCAAAAATGGTCTTCCTACTACTGGAGGTTCCAGAACAGGTGGATTTGTAAGGTATTGCTTGATGTCATTAAAGACTTTCTGACATGCTTCATCCCAAACAAATGATACACCTTTCTTTAATAGACGAGAGAAGGGTAGACATCTCCCAGAAAGATTTGATATAAATCTCCTGATATAAGAAATGCGACCTTGGAAGCCACGAAGTTCTTTTAGATTGTGTGGAGGACGTATTTCAAGAATTGCTTTGATTTTATCAGGATCAACGTGGATACCTTGAGAAGTAATGACAAATCCCAAAAACTTGCCACTAGAAACCCCTAAGAAAGACTTAGAAGGATTCATCTTCAGTTGATGTTGACGCATCAACTCAAATACTGTCTTTAAGTCTTGAATATGATCATCTTTTGATCGACTTTTGACAGCAATATCATCCACATAACATTCAACTGTTTTTCGTAGATGTTCTTGAAAAATATTGCTCATGGCCCGTTGATACGTAGCACCGACATTTTTCAGACCAAACGGCATAACCGTATAGCAGTAAACTCCAAGGGGTGTACGGAAAGCGATATGCTTTTTATCTCATGGATATATCTTAATTTGATTGTATCCTGAAAATACGTCCATGAAAGACATGCGTTCAAAACCACATGTATTGTCTATCATAACATCGATAATCGGAAGTAGAAATTCGTCTTTTAGACAAGCTGCATTAAGATCCCGAAAATCTATACAAACTCGGACTTTTCCATTCTTCTTCATAACAAGAACAATGTTGGCAATCCAGTCTGGGTGTTGTTCTTCACGAACAAAGCCACATGTGATCAGCTTTTTGACTTCTGCTTCAATTGCATCCATCATATCTGGTCGAAAATATCGCTGCTGTTATTTTACAGGTTTGGCATTAGGAAGAATATTGAATTTATGAGTAGCTACTTTAGGATCTAGACCCGGCATATCCTCATAACTCCATGCAAAGATATCAATATATTCTTTAATTAGTTTTATCAACTCTTTCTTTTCATCTTCAGAAAGGTTTTTACTGATGAATATCGGCTTAGACGTAGTTCCGTCTCCAACGTCAATCTGGACGATTTCATCTTCTGTAGGTGGCTGTCGCTGTTCAAAACGAAGCTCCTATTGAGTGTCCATTTGTTGAGCCCAAGGGTCATTTTCAAATGGCTCAGATTCACCATCAGTTTGAACCATGTTGACTGAAAATACGCACTCAGATTCATCATAATGGTTTCCTCCAGAATATGAGAATTGTAAAAATCTGGAAGAAAATTCTTCTTCCATATCTTCTTTGTACATGTGGGATGTATTAGATTCGATGAACTGGATTTCTTCAGAATCTGAGGATTGTGAAGAACTGGAAGAAAATTCTTCTTGTATATCTTCATTAAACATGTGGGATGGATCGTACCCCAACCCATGATGAGTTTTCTGGTAAAATGGATCACCACATAATGGTAACCGTCTACCTTTGCCTTGATTGAGACCTTGCATCGTCTTCAAATCATATCCCATATTCTGGATAATCTTAAGAGATTATTGACTATATTTGTCAATTCGGATTCTTCATTTATCTTTCTCTCTGAGATCATCTGTCTGAGTAGCAGGGATATTTCTAGCCAGACCAAACACAATTTGGCGCTTGTTTTTTTATTAGACGGAATCACAAAATAAGATTCTTCGTGACGTCTATAAGTTACACAAGCTTGTGATGATGAGGCTACAGGAAGAAGATATGGAGAAGATGTTAAGAACCTTTGAGCATAAGGTCCAACATCGACATGAGGAGGAAAAGAATTTTCCTTATGATTAATATATAAAGTTTCCTCTGTATTTATGTCATTTTTATGTTGATGACTTTGATGATCAGCAGATAAAGTCATTTTTTCAATAAATTTGACAGCCATATACTCCAAAAGGAAATCTTTATTAATATGAGAAAGTACAGAATGATCAATATTTATATTATTTACATACTGACTACTACGCTTTGGATTGATCATTAACGGACCGTCATCCGTCTTCTGCGTAGATTTGCCAAGGTTGATAATCAGTGGTTCTGGATCATTCGTACGAGAAGTACGTCCTTTGACTTTGATCATGAGAGGTTAAACTTGGCTCTTGGCTGGAATACTCACTGATTCCTCAGACGAAGCTCGAGTTCTTCCTTTAACCCTGATCATCAGAGGTTGGTCATTGACAGGTTGGGGTTGGATTTGACCTTTGACTTTAATCTTCAAAGGTTGCTCTTCTGGAGGATCTTCATTGACAGATTGATCTTCTGCAGGTGCACGATCTTCGGCCATATCCGATATCTTCTGCACATGCTCCTGTTTGTAGAGTATTGAATCAGAGAAATAGGCTTCAACACCCTTAAAAAGATTGATATCTGCGAACTCAGTCTTCACAATCCCTTGAGAGTCCACATACTTGAAGCATTGGTGGAGAGTTGAAGGCACAATATTATGCTCATGTATCCATGGTCTTCCAAGAAGGATGTTGTAAGATACATCTGAGTTGATAACATAAAAGGTCGCCATAGTTCGAAGATCACCTATCTGAATCTTCAGACGAATCTTCCACAATGGTTTACTCTTTCCAGAGTTGAAACCAACTATTATTGTACTAGTGTAAGTCAAATCACTAGTAGGAATCCTATAGGGTCATAGCATACTCTGAAGAATAATGCTAATAGAAGACCCAGGATCAATATAAATCCTGTCAATTTCAGTAGATTTAATATACCCTGTATAACACAGAGGCCTGTCGTGCTTATTATGCTTCAGCAGCATATCTTCTTGTGTGAAGGTAATGTTAGGAATTACTTCCATCATACTATGACATTGTGGATACAACACTGGTATATTGTCAGGACTCTTGAGTTGAGCTAAGCATGAATCTGCTTGTAGCAAAGCTTCGCTCAAAGTTTCTCGACTTTCTTTAGAAAGACGAAGCAGTTCAAAGATAGAAAGTCTAGCCGGAGTATTAGCTAATTGGGCTAGAATATCAAACTTATAGGGCTTCATCACTACCCCTTGATTTGAAGCAGGTTTCAATGGGACGTCAAAGCGTACTGCTTTCTGTTTTCCTTTCTCAACCATAGATGGTTTGGAAGGTTTTGTCTCAGCAGGAACAGGAGATGGTTGAGCTGGTAGTGTTTCAGCAACGTCCTCCGCTTCTTTATAAGTTTTTTCATAATCTTTGTGGTACTCTTTCCCAGATCTCGTACCAGCAAAGGTTTCTTCTTCTGACTCAGGAGAATGAAGTACCATATTACAAGTTTTAATCTTCTTTCCCTTAATCTTCTTCTTGCGAGGATTTTTATGAGGGACCTCAAATCCCAATCCAACAGTGGATTTTTGACCTTGAATCTGTAAAGGAAGTCGCATTCCTTTATCATAGTTCAAGCCTTCCGTCTTTTGAAAGTCATAGCCCATCTTTTTTATGAGATGGACTGATTGTTGACTGTACATGTGAGTGGGTAGCGGACTTTCAATAGATGATTCAATAGAGGAAGAAGAAACAGAAATCTCTATAGTCACAGGAGAAGGAGGAATAGAGACCTTTGTAGCCACAGGAGGAAGAGGAATAAAAACCTCTGTAGCCACAGGAGAAGGAGGAATAGAAACCTATGTAGCCACAGAAGAAGGAGTATTCGGGATAAGAGGAAAAATCTCTACAGGACCTTTCTCATAAGCAGCAAAGACCTATTGTGCCCTGTGTAAGGGGACACTACTCATTGCTAACCATTGCTGATGAGTAAGTTTAAGTTTGGTAGGAGGAGCCAAACTTGGAGGGCATATATTCAAACCCCTCAGCCTATCCTCCAAAGGAATGCCGTCCCAAAGATGATCCAAATCATCATGATCTGGAGTAACAACATGAGAAATCATATTGCAGGTCTTGACTTTTCGACCTTTCTTGGATTTTGAAGTTTTACCTTCATCTTCCATTTCAGGTACTAAATCAGGATGTACCCACATGATTTTACCATTTTTTAATGTGAGAGGCAATAATCCTTCACTTTGCTCTCTAGCTGGCGGGAGATTTACAATCTTCATTGTCGCCTTAGGAATTGGGACAATCCCATCTGGAACTTGTTGTGGAGAAAAACCTCCAAATTGAAGAGAAATTATATTAGTTGTAACTGTATGCTCATCATTGATTAAAGCGATGGCATTAGCATTTATCAACTCTTGGATTTTATTCTTTAAGACATAGCAAGCCTTGGTAGGATGATTTATGTATCTATGATAGATACAATACTTGGGTTGTTAGTCAGATTTACCTCATTAGGTCTTTTTGGCTCTGGAATCTGGAGTTTGCCACTCTTTACAAGACATTAGAATATCCCAGGGATATCACTGTCATCAAAAGAGTATTCTTCTTTTGGTTTGGAAGACTCCGGATTATTTGACATCGTTTTGGATTTTGAAAGATTAACCACTAGGGTTTTCTTCCCTTTTCCATTGCGATTGTCAGAATTATTACCTGAAGAGCCTTTCTTTCCTTTGTCTTCTGAGGCAAAGATCATCCCATGTTCACGAGCCAACCTATCATTGGTCTCGGCTGAAACTACTGCTATAATGAACGAGGCCCAATCTATAAATTGAGAGCCCGTAAAGACAGCAATAGTTGGTCGCAGATTCATTTTACATGTATCAATCAATGCTGAATCTGGCATACCATGAGGCATTTTCAAAGTTGCCTGTCGGAAATGTTCGATAAACGTCCGGGTATCTTCCTTCTCCTTTTGTTTGATCTCTATTAAGGAGGAGATATTCATGTCTATGCCTCCTTCATAGAAACGGAAAAGAAATATTGCTTTAAACTCGTCAAAAGACGATATACAATTGTCGGGTAGACTGCGATACCAGTCATATGCTGAACCCGTCAAACATTCGATAAAAACTCGGGTAAGAAGAGCATCATTCTTCTACCGATGCACAGTCATAATATCAAAATAATTGATATATTGACTGGGAGAAGCCTTTCCATCAAATAACACCATCGATTGTGGCTTAAATTTTGGAAAAAAGGGTACATCATTCCAATGAGGAGGATAAGGTTGCTTAATCCCTAACCTCTGGAGCTGATCCTTGTGCTTCAGAACTTCAAACTGTGCTTTTAGCTCACGTACTGCTTGAATAGCTTCACTAGTTTGAGGAAGCACATTCGATTGAATAGTTGCTGGATGTACCGTAACAACCACCGGAGGTGGTACATCTTCTGGAATGAGAGGATCAGGAGATGCAGAATTTTGATTGACAGCAGGCTCTTGACTAAGATTATTCAAAGGTACATCAACCCCTTGACTATCTTGAGTTTGTGCTGCTACCTGTACCGGTGTTACTACTGCCGGCTGAACAGTTTGCTGAGTCATTATTATTTGATGCATACTTTTGCATCATGGCAAGCATGTCCTTCAGTGATTGCTCAACTGCAGAGAGACGTTGTTCTGTATTAGTAGTTGACGTCTCCGATTCATCTCCGATAGCATATAATTCAACCTCCCTTGAACATACAGAGGGATTGGTGTAGAGGTATAAATCAACGCTATCAGTTTCGGACTCCAAAGACTGGGTACCCCCAGCTTCTGAATCTGAAGATTGCAATGATCTTTGACTTCTTGACCGGGTATGCTATATACCCCTTCAAAAGTATCAAGGAGTCGGTTGAATTATTGTTGGCTTGGAGTCCGGGACAAATTACGCCTTGGACGTCGTCCTCTATTGATATGAGATGCCATATTGACTGATGCATATGACAACTCATGTTCTTCGTCATCAACTAATTGCTGAGGTACATTGTAGCTTAGTCGGTCAAAAACTGACCGTTTAGAAGCCAAACAGCAACATTTGATTACAATCTGGTGACACACGCAATGGTGATTTTCTTGGGGGAGTGTCACAGGAGATTTTCTATTTTTACGCAGAGCAACTCGCGTAAATCAGAAGGAGTAGAAGGAGTCGTCTTCTTTATTATATTTGGGACAAAGAAACGTTTAGTCCCTTACGTATAAAGAAGATTACTGGCTGCATTAGCAGAACCAAACTGCACATTTTTACATGCCTGGAGTTGCGTGTGTAAATCCTGAGATTTTTGTGCACAAAGGACTCCATCAGCATTACGCGTAATCTGAAGGTTTGGTACCTTGCGTAAAGCAGTGTAAGAAGGTTGTTGGTGGAAAACTGAAGTTTTGCCAACAACAGAATTCTTGTTTTTATGCTGCATGCGTGCAGGAAAATTCACTTTAGATGCAAAGGCATCATTGTAAATTTTATCTATTCTGTCACCGACATGAGATTTACCTTTACGCGTAGAGCGCAAAACATGAATATCTGCCACGTCACAGACGGGAGATTTTCCTTTACGCGTAGAGCGCAAGGCTTGAGTGTCTACTACGTCACTGACGAGAGACTGATTTTTACGCGCAGAGCATAAAACTTGGGTGTCTACCACGTCACAGACGGGAGACTGATTTTTATGCGCAGAGCGTAAAACTTGGGAGTCTTCCACATCACAGACGGGAGACTAATTTTTACGCCCGGGGCGCATCATTAAAGTAGAGACTGCCTCGTCACAGACGGGAGCCTCCACAACAGGAGTGGAAATGATTCCTTTGCCTTCAGAGACAGCAGGGAGATCCGAGGATGTTTTGGACTTAGGAATCCAAACTTTTCGTGCCTTCCGCAATTTTTGAACATTGGAGCAGCGAGTACTACCCCCAGTTAAGAGCATTTCTTCGTAAGCAGTCTGATCGAAGTGAACAACCAGAGTCTTCTTTGTCGATCCGACCGACACATCATCATATTGAGAAATTGCTTTCTCATCAGAGGAAAAAACCTTCCCCAGCAGAGTCGTCATTTTGTTTTACTTAACAAAATGCCTAAAATTGGCTTTTGAAAGAAAACGAGAAAAAGTACAAAAGTACAAATTATTTTTGGGAAGTATTGCTATGGAAGTCTGATCTGAGAGCAATCACTTTGTTCCTTGGACCACACGATGATAATAAAGAAAACTGCTTGAAGAAGACGAACAATCGGAAGAACTAAATTACCAGAAAGGTATCGAACAACGGCACTGATGGCACAGTCGAATGCTTTCCTGCTTTGCTTCACCCTGTTCTTGAGAAAAAGTTAAAGAAATGCTTCTGGGAATATCACTCTGAAAGTATGAATTTTCTCAGAATCTCCTCTTCTGTATATCTCTCTTGATGATTTCTGTGTTAAAAATAAGTCTATTTATAGACTAGACCCTCTGTGCGTAAAAAGCAACAAAGTTGGGTCTCTACACAAGTAACTGTCACCCACGATGAAAATCAACCTCTACGTGTGATGACACGTGTCCCATGTAGAGTTTTGGTCTCTATGCATGGTGACACATGTCCCACAACTTCAACAAAATGGGAAGAGCACATACACACGTTCCTCGATAAGTGTGGCATGAAAGCCACGTAAGCAGACCACGTTCTCATGTAGCCAGAAAAGATTAGGCAAAAAAATGACCCAAAATATACTTCCTGCGTAAAGTAGCAGACTGGGCGTAAAATAGTCCAAAATAAACTTCCTGCGTAAAGTGGCTGAAAAGTAGCCTTGAGCATATAATTAGCTCAAATAAACTTTACGCGCACAAAAGCCTTAAGCGTAAAAGCTCGAATAGCTTTCGTGTGTAAAAGAAGCAGTCTTTTGAGTGTAAAGTAGCCCATCTACACATTAAACGACAAGTGTTGGGTTTGGTGCAAATCAAATCTTCTCGGCTTCTGTGCAATCCGCTGTCAGAAAATCATTATGTCAGAACAGTATCACGCGCATTAAATGCGATGTGGACAGCCTGTCTCCCGCGTAAAGTTTTGAGGATGGCTCTCGCGTAGAGTTTTACTTTGTTTGATTTTTGCGTAAAGTCTGTCTTTGTGTGAAATCCTTAACTTCTTTGACTTGGCTTATGATGTACTTTTTACGCTCCTACAGATACCAACATAGGTATCCAAATGAAACTCATTCTAACCATCCTAACTAAGATCAATCCACTCTCTAACAATTCTAAAACTAAATTTAAATATCTATTTAAACTATTATCATACATACATACACATGGGGTGTCCTAATTTGGGATCTATCAAGTAGGACACAAGACACATATCTAAAATCCTCAAGAGAGCTCCAAATGGCCTCAAATTAAAATCTAATAGTTGTACATGCATGGGGGTGGATCCTATGGATTCAAATCTAACTAAAATGCAAGGAAAATTGAAATAGAGAGATGGTTATACCTATTGGAAGTGGGATCCCAATGATACATTCAAAGGACACAGTTTCGATACGAAAGCTCCTCCAAAATGGACACCCTTCCTTGCTCCTTGCTCCCAATCCTTGCTAGCACCTCCTCCTTGGTTGAATGAGAAGAAATGATGGAAGATTGGAAGAAGAATTGAGGAATTTGGAGATCAAAATCAAGAGAAAAGCTCTCAAGTTTGGGGAAGAACAAATTAGGGTTCTATATAGAGGTAAAAAGAGGCAAGGGTTTTCTTAAGGATTTTTTATAGGAAGGGGAAAACACTTGATGGCTGGTCATTAGATGAATTAGGGTTAGTTTTACATGTAGATGAGTGGCTAGGACTTGTCCACCCAATTCCAAGCCTTCATATTGGTTCAATTAGTCATAAGGCTTTCTTTTTCACAAATATCCCAATAGGTAAATATCCTACTATGAAATATCTAGATATTGTTAATCTAACTTAACCATTAAGTCTCTAACCTTCTAACTAAACCTCCATGAGCATCATTAACATCTAGGTTTAGTCAAAACTAGGTTAGTCTCTAACAATTCAATTAGCACAATATTAATTAATCAAAATTCATTTTCATTAATAAGTCAAAAATGACCAAAATATCCTTCGGCTAAAAAATCACAATTAGTCATCCTAATCACATGGTTAGGTCCCCATGGTCATGGTTAGTCTCTAGGTCATGCAGTCTCTAGGGTTACACTAGTTAACCATCAAAATCACAATTCAACATTTTAAATAGTTTTAAAATAATTAAAAATCACCAAAAATCATAACATGGTTTAAATATCATTATTAAATGATTCTAACTACAAAATTTTAAAATTATCCTTATTTTAGAAACTGGGTGTTATACTTCCTCACCAACTGCTTAGCGAAGTCCTCCGTCAGATCCACAAAGTTCGGAGGCGCTGCTCCCACTCCGAGGACAGCTTTTGGGAAGCCCTGGCCTGGCCTCCGCCCTTCTTCGCACGGTTTTTTGTTGACGCGCTGCGTCCTTTTGTCGTTGTTCTTTTCTTTTGCGCGTGGCACTTTTACTTGTATAGGCATCGGCATTTTGCGCCTGATACTTCAATAAACTTTCCCTTTAATATATATATATATATATATATATATATATATATATATATATATATATATATATATATATATATATATTATTAGGGATTTCTTTAAACGAATTTCCTTCGACTATCGAATCTTAATCATGACTAGTCATACGTCTTATTTCTCATGATTCTGACTACTTCACATCGACGCTAGGCTAACTGGCCGTTCTGGACCCAATGGCATGATCAGTTCCATCATTTGAGGTCGTCTTGCATAGTTATGACATCCGTGACTATTCTTTTCCAACATGATCAAGTCACAAGTCAACTGCAACTAACTGAGGCAAGTACAGTATTGCATTATGTTTTGGTACATCATGATGCTTTCTTTATCATTTTTTTGTTTGATATTCCGTTGAGACACGATGGTGACACGGTAGGCTTATTGTATCATTGACTGTTATTAATTATTAGTGAGTCAGGAGGGAAAATACTCGGTAAATACGTAAATAAACCCAAATATCGTTACCGAATGATAGCTAAGTCATACACCTCAGATATGAGTTAGCCGTACCAATTACCGAATGATAGCCATCTATGATGTACCGTATTAGCCCAGTCGTTCACGTATTAAAAGGTATTTCACACACACAGTCGTTTATATTGTACTTGATCATAGTTCAGTTCTTTATCTTTATGTTTCTTTTCTATTAGCTTACTCGTTCATGATTATTGTTTTCCATGTCTTGTTCATATCTTGCTAGTTCTTTATATGTTCTTTACCGTTACTGTTTTTCATTGTTCTAGCTTATTTTGTGCTAACAACATTAAATACAATACGGTCGTACTTTGTTCCTTTCCTAACTGAATCGTTGCAGGTGACTTGCCGTGCTTCCTACTTTTGTGCTATGGACTATACGGGGGAGACATGGGTATATGCGAAGGTCAACCCTAGAAGACTAGTTAGATGTGTTGGTAGTTTTTTAATATTGTAAGACATTGTATTTTGATTAACTATAAAACTTGTGAATATTATAAATTGATTTTGTTGTTGTGGATGAGCAATAAAGATAGTATTTCATCAGGATTTTGTTTATTGTGGGCTAGACAGCGTACTACCGTCGACACTGCGGCGTAGGCTGGACTTGGATACTCCCGAAAAGCGGGTCCGGGTCGTGACATGCAATTCTTCTCTTTTAGCAGCATACGATATATAGTATAAGCAATCATTCTTTCTTATCTTTCTTAGTAGTAAAGCATGTATTCATTCTTCATATATTCATTATTAAGTGAAAAATTAGAAAGTGAAGTCTTGCCTACTCACTCATGATGAATCGTCTTCTTGTTCCAACAATGGAGCTCTTATTGAAGGCTTTTCTTACATGAGCCAGCAAACCGACATCGATATCAATGATACCGTAAAAAATGGGGCATTAGATAACACCCAACTCAGAAAAAGTTTCGTTCTCGAAACTTACCAATAAGCTTACCAATATCCCAAGCATCGATGGTCCTCTTCCTAGCGCATCACCAATCAATAAAACTCACAATCGATAAAACATATGCTAATATCATAGAAAATATTTACGGACTTATTGTATGAAACTTTCATCTTATCAACAATGTCAAGGACGCCAAGAAATATCAAGAAGGCATCTTCATATTGAAACGAATCAAGGGAGGGCCAAATGAAATGAACATAGCACTATGATATCAATATGTTATATCCCGGTTCTGGAGGATCGATAAGTCGTCACCGGACGTGATACCATACGAGCCTAAATTGTACTTGTAACAAGGCACAAACTTGAACATTAACAAAATAGACTGAATCAAAACTAGACCTGTCAATTTGCCCGAGCCGGCCCAACCATGCTAAAAAAAATTAGCCCATGTGCCGGCCCGAATAATTCGGGGGCCGGAGCGACCCCGTATATTGGGTTGTGTCGGGCCACGTATATCGGCCCATAATATTGGCCCATCCTGAAGCCCAAGCCCTACTCGACCCGGCCCGGCCCGGCCTAAATACAGAAAACCAAATAAGCACAATGACTCAATGAGACGAACAAAACCTCTTTTTTACTTATACTATCAATGATTACAAAAATGGGCTCTTTCAGCACATGTGGGGGTCAGTAGAGAGTGGAATGCACTGGTGAGTGACAAAAAATACACTCAACTAAAAGCAGCCATTAAGTAATCATGTGAGAAAATATTTTTTAATGGTGGTCTTTCTACTTTTACCTACTTTCATTTAATGCAAATACAATTTAAGAGTCATATTTTGTTTTTCGAAAACTTAACCAAGCATACATTCTTCTTTCATTCATGTAGAGACTAATCCATGCACAATAATCATTTCTTTCTATCTTTAATAAACATATCATCTTTCTTAAGCCAAATTCTTCATTAGAAATATGATAGCAGTATTTCACGTAAAACACATCATTTCTTATAGCAATTCATAATAAGAAACATAAAACATAGAAACATCACTTGTACAGTGATTCTTACCCACGGTCGGCTCTCGATCCTTGCAACGAACAAGGATTATATATATATATATATATATATATATATATATATATATATATATATATATATATATATATATATACAACGAACAAGGATTATATATATATATATATATATATATATATATATATATATATATATATATATATATATATATATATATATATATATAATCCTTGTTCGTTGTATATATATATATACATATATATATATATATATATATATATATATATATATATATATATATATATATATATATATATATATATATATATATTTATATATATATATATATATATATATATATATATATATACAACGAGCAAGGATTATATATATATTTTTATTTATATATATATATATATAAAAATATATATATATATATATATATATATATATATATATATATATATATATATATATATATATAATGGAAAAACTTGATGGTGAAACTTTTGAATTCCAAAAATACCCTTACATGTCTATACTAATTAAAAATGGTTCACCTATTCTACTATATAATGGAAAACTTGATGGTGAAACTTTTGAATTCCAAAAATACCCTTATCTATTCTACTATATAATGGAAAAACTTGATGGTGAAACTTTTGAATTCCAAAAATACCCTTACATGTCTATACTAATTAAAAATGGTTCATTAATTTTAATAAGGACAACTTAATAATTATGAAGACTACCCCTTGATCTTCCTAAAGAGTTTTACTAAATTAACTAAGGCTGTGTTTGATTGGGCTTTTTTTCCTTGGAAAATATTTTCATCACAAATTTTCCACCATTTGTAGTGTTTGATAGCTTATATTTTCCATGGAATTATTTTTCAAAAAACTATCATTTTCTATATTTTCATCTACAATGGTGGAAAATGAAACTTGTCCAACCATAGGAAAACATCATTTTCCATGGAAATAACTATTTTTCATGGAAAATAATGGCAGTCAAACACCCAAGTTAAATTTTCCATGGATTTTTTTAAAAATTTCATGAAACTTTTTCCTAGAAAAATAATTCCATGGAATTAATTCTTTTCCACATATTTTCCCACCTTGCAATCAAACGCACCCTAAAAGAATATTAAAATACGTGCAAGGCACGTGCACATATGCTAATATATATATATATATATATATATATATATATATATATATATATATATATATATATATATATATATATATAGCAAATGAGCTCTAGCCTAGTGGTTAAGAGAGATGCATGCGGCCCGAGTGGTCAGGAGTTCGAATCCTAGTAGGAGCGATTCCAGAAACAATTTACCTGGTTCCAAAAAAAAAAAAAATATATATATATATATATATATATATATATATATATATATATATATATATATATATATATATATATATAGTTTCACGTCCGTCTCTATATCAAACTGTTAGGCTTGCAATAATATTATTCCTAGTATATATATATATATTTTTTTATTTTTTTTAATATATATATATATATATATATATATATATATATATATATATATATATATATATATATATATATATATAGTTTCATGTCCGTCTCTATATCAAACTGTTAGGCTTGCAATAATATTATTCCTAGCATACGGCCTAACTACATGCACGATGCTAATGACCTCTTTGTTATGAGATAACTAGATAGCCCAATAGATGTTGTGAAGCTCCATCATAGCCATTGAAGATAGCAACATACTATTCAGAATTGAAACCAAGTTATCATAATGCCAATAACACAAGGGTCTTAGAAAAGAAAATTGATTGAGCATCGACGAGAACTACAGAGATCCAAACACATTTGGGTTTGAGACATTTCCTGAGGACATGAAGCTCTGTTTTAGAAGTTAAACTGCACATTTCCGAAATGTCAAAGACTGGTAGGTATATCGTGAGAGAATCTCAGTTTTCTTGTGTGGAGTTTGTGAGATAGTTGCAACTTGTAGATTCGAGTAACATACAAAACTGAATTTGAGTCAATCCAACAGAATGACAACAGACACGATAGGATACAAACATTTTCAAATAGGTGCAAAAGTAGTCACCTATGTTGCAGGAATACTGGTACTCATACAAAGACGATACAGATAAATACACTATCTTGTTGTGTCCGTGAAATATAGATTAAACCATTAACAGATAGCAAATAAGAAGCTTACTCAGTGCGCCAACCTAACTGGATTTCACTCCATAACTCATAAGCGAATAAATGACGGTGTGAAGAAACAACATAACGAAATGAAGATGTTCAAATAAGACATCCATGAGTGCAAACTAGCAAGTAAAGCTGCAAATACGCGAGCGACATTTGCTTATAGGAATCACAATTCATAACAAATTAACCATTTCAAAAGCACTTGTACTATTAGGCTCATCGGGATGAAAAATCGACATATACAGTTAAATCTGAGAAGTTACTGACTCATGACGAAGTGAAGACATTGATTCATAAAAGGACTACTTCGAAAAAAGAACAAGTTCGCTAGATCAGAGGGTCCTTTGGACCAGTCATTAATCAAAAGGCCAAACTGAGAGTAACTTAAGAATAGGTCAACCAAAAGATGATAACATGCTGCTGAGATGACATCAACCTAGGGTCTGAAAATTATAACTGAACTCACTCAGGTTCAAAATTTTCACAGCTCAAGTCCTAACTTTTGCTGCTGCTAGTATCCTAAGTCTCCCTCCTAGACTTCCTGGGCCGTGGTGCAGCTGTGTCTTCTTTCTTAGTGTCTTCCTTCTCCTCGCTGCTTCCTGGTTCATCCGCCTCTGTAGTTTCTGATTTCTTGGCTTTGGCAGAAACTCTAGCTGGGACCTGCAGTGAAGAAATTTACTATGAGGTCAAGGTTTGCAGAGTTGCAAAACTCTAATGCTAACTAATATTCTAACAAAGGCAAAAAAAACCTACCGCAGGTTTTTTCCCGCCAAAAAGGATCTTGAAGATGATCGTAGCAATAACCACCACAACAGATACCAAGATGCCAATTGTCAAGTTTGGCTGCTGCTCACCCTTCTCAATAATATCCTGCAATACCAGAAATATAATTAACCTTGGTAAACACAACGAAGGTGAGATAAAAAAAGTGATATTAGGCATTGTTTTTTATCTGCTAAATTGGAAGAAACTGTACGAAAACTCGGGAGAAATTTTCAAGCAACAATTTACTTACCATTCACTTTATGCAACAAGCACAGGCTACTAAATAGTATTTAAAAGGAAAAAAATAACAGCCGAAATATTTATAAGAAATTTACACAAACTGTTTAGAAATAATTTCTTAGAAGTTGTTTCGGTGTGTCTTGAATCTCTAGGTTCATCTAAGAATTTACTGCAAATTGATGTACTACTTACTATGATCTTCATCTTGTATGCTTCCAAGAAAGGTAAGTCTGCCACTTTGTACAGAAGATCAAATAACTTCTTCTGAAATCATCAGAAAACTTTGTTAGGAAGAAATGAAATAAGCGGTCTCAATAACTGGGGAATTCATATATAGACAAGCAAACGAAGACTAACCTGGAAAGTAGCAAGACTGTTCGGAAGTCTGTTAGCTCCTTCTTCAGCCTTTTGATTCTCCTTCTCCGCCTCGTACTTCGGTTTCCATGTCTTCTCCCTGTATGACTCGGCAACCATCTCGTCACCGGCTATCAAAATGTTATCAAACAATATTCCCTCCTGCATTGTCCAGATCTCAATACCAATAGCAGCAATAGGCTCAAATTCAGGTCTGTCAAGCTCAAAATAGTTGGGGTTTGGTATCTGCTGCGGCTTCCAAATACCCTTGTAGCTGGGGTTGTCAATCAAAGGAGCGTGCCATTTTCCTTTGTAAGCTGGATTCTTCTTTGTCGGTCTAATCCACTCACCACATCCAGATGCCTCCTCCACACACTTGGGGTTAGGCATCTTCGGTGGTTCCCATAACCCATCCTCCTCGTCATCCCAATCTTCTGGTTTAGTGGCTCCGGGTTCATCAATTTCTTCAGGCTCATCGTCTAACCAGTCCTCCGGCTTAACAGCCTCCTCATCTTCAATTTCTTCAGGAGCATCCTCATCCCAGTCGTCTGGCTTCACTGCATCCGGATCTGGGATTTTGGCCCTCTCATCCCAGTCCTCCGGCTTCTTATCATCCGGATCAGCGATCTTCTTGGGTGGGATGAGTGCCGGCTCAAAGTCATCGCCAGATAGAAAGTTCCCTTTCTTCTTTTCTTCCCCATCTATCAAAATCTGCACTTCATTATCAGGTTTCAGAATGGCAGTGTAGACATGAGAGAGTTTGTCGGATGGGACAGTCGGTGGGAACTTGAGGTGATGCTCAACGTAAGCTCCAGATTTGGGATTCTTGTGCTTAAGGATGAAGTGTACTTTGTTTGTAGACCCACACTTGTCAGGGCCAAACATGATAGAGTAGGGGGAGTCATTGTCGAACTCCTTAGGGACCCAACCGGCATCTTGAGGTCGGAGATACTTCAGATAAGCACCTCCGCATTGAAGTCCATTTTGGAATCGTGCCTCAAACTGTAAAACGATAGTTCCATCCTTAAGTTTGACTGGTGCATCAAGTTCTTTCACGATTGCATATTTCCTCGCCTGCTCACTCACAAGGAGCCCATAATCCTCATGCCCCTCACTTTTTGAATGTTTCCATATACCTGCAACCGGAATTTCAAGATATGTAAGGCCAAAACATCTACTAAAGAATAAATGGTGCTAAGGTCCATTATACAGACTGCAACAGAACTATGGAAAGGATGGCTATTACATTGTGCCATAGCTCCTAAGCACACAAGGTATATATATGATGGCAACATGTTCTACAATATGGTACCATATATAATTGTAATAGTAAATGCAGTTTACTAGTATTACCGCTACAAAGCCAAAAGGAAGAGCTTGATGAACTATTTTTTAGTGGAACTTAAAAGTGGAATTGTAACAGTTGAAGACAATGCAATTCTGTGTCCGGTGGTGTTGGTTAGTTGGTTGTGTGTGTGTGGGTGGGTTGGGGGTTGGGGGGGGGGGGGGGGGGGGGGGGGGGGGGGGGGGGGGGGGGTTGAGGTTTTCTTTCTAGATCACAGAAAGTTACG
This sequence comes from Iris pallida, assembly GCA_029216955.1. Taxonomy (NCBI): domain Eukaryota; kingdom Viridiplantae; phylum Streptophyta; class Magnoliopsida; order Asparagales; family Iridaceae; genus Iris; species Iris pallida. The sequence continues at coordinate 47,587,963 of JANAVB010016197.1, read as the reverse complement.
GAACAAGGAACTGAAATGGGAACAAAGTATGCCACTTGGTATGGAATGGGGAAAGCGATGGATAGGCTTCTTCGGAATGCTTAGGTGGAATAGTGTGTGGCTAGGAGTATTTTTTCCTTGATGAACAGTTAGAAATGTTGTTGAATCATGTACCTTTTCCAATCATAACAATTAGAAATGTGCAACTAGGGGTAATTTCGATGGGCTTGGCAATGGATTTTGGGAATGCAAATTTCTTAGGGTCAAGCGATTTATCATAACTCTGGTCACAAGGATATAATTCATATGAAAATAAGAAGCGATTGCAATTTCATCTACTAAAGAATAAATGGTGCTAAGGTCCATTATACAGACTGGAACATAACTAAGAAAGGATGGCTATTACAATGTGCCATAGCTCCTAAGCACACAAGGGATTATATATGACGGCAACATGTTTTACAATATGGAACCATATATAATTGTAATAGTAACTGCAGTTTACTAGTATTACCGCTACGAAGTTGAAAATCGTGTGGCTTGGAATGTTTGCCAAAAGGAAGAGCTTGATGAACTATTTTAGAGTGGAACTTAAAATAATACTTGATATTAAAGCTAGAGAATCTGAGGTGCTGATTGAACTTTACACAGTAATTGAAATGGGAACAAAGTATGCCACTTGGTATGGAATGGGGAAAGCGATGGATAGGCGTCTTCGGAATGCTTGGGTGGAATAGTGCGTAACTAGGAGTATTTTTCCTTGATGAGCAATTGGGTAGCCTCTTGATTGCTGCAAATGCACGATGAAGTTTTCCTTCAGTAATGGTGTTGAATCATGTACCTTTTCCAATCATAACAATTAGAAATGTAAAACTAGGAGTACTTTTTGATGGGCTTGGCTATGGATTTTGGGAATGCAAAATTCTTAGGGTTGAGCAATTTATCATAACTCTGTTCACGAGGATAGAAATCGTATGAAAATAAGCAGCAGTTGCAATTTCATGATGGTTTGTACAACTGACATGTAATAATTGATTTGAGGATTATTATCCATCTAATAAATAATGGTGTTATTCCAGCCATTCTCTTCAGCCTAAGTATGTCAATTGAAACCAACTCCTCAAGTTACAGCCAATGCTTCCATGGTTGGAAGAAAGCACCTTGCTGTTTGGATAAGTGAACTCTGATGTCCATCCCTTATATGAATTATACTTCGGTTACAATAGAAGACGCCCATGTTGTACCATCAACATTGTCACTTAGGAGCATACCAGCTACATCAGAATATAGTCCTAGGACATTGGTTTGAAAGAATTTGAGAAAACAAGAAATGGTATCAAATTGTCTTTTTCTGTTTCTTTCTAATGAAGAGATGGTGTCAAAAGTATACGAATCGTGCAGGTTGACCCCAAACATTTCAGATTCTTGGCCCAATGATTTGATAAATATGCTTATGGGCATGTTACATTGGTAAATATTTGGGTTTAGTACAGAACTACAATCTCGTCTTCTTCCCATCTCTTTCCAGTGAGGCTGACATGTCCTCCGCCACCACCAGTCACCAACTTGACGGCTACTCAACCAATATTACTCGTGCATCCTCCACCATTTAGCCTTTTCTGTTCCACCATTCGAAGCCTCCAAACACTTCACCCCATTCCTAACCACAAAACTCTGTCCACTTCTTCCGTGTTTCCTCGATACATATCGGACACGACTTGACACCTACACGACACAGATCTTCCATGCTTACTACAACACTGACACGAATTCCAAAAAATTACTATATATGGCCATACAGATTATAAGGGAATAAATATAAGATTATCAAATGATAACCCCCCCTACTTTACTTAAAAAAAATTACATGATCACTCAACTAACATTCAGTTCAAAATAATAATAATAATAATAAACAAAACAAAGATCAATAATTACATGAGCAATCTCATTAATTCTCTCAGAATAGAATACCTTTGTAATCTTCTTTCTCGGAGACGATCCATTTTCCTTCGAACGATTCCTCGAACGACTCGTAGAAAATCTACAGCATCGATCAAAAATCAATCAAATGGAACAAAAATGGAGATTGGAGAGAGAGGAAAACAAAACAAAAAGTACCGGATCCGAAGCGTAGATCTGGATCGCGAGGCACGCGAGCACCATCGCCAGAAGAAAGTTCATCGCCATTCTTCTTCTCCTCTCCATCATCATAGAGAAATCAAACGAACTGTGATTCTTTTCATTTTAAACTGGGGTGGGGGGGGGGGGGGGGGGGGGGGGGGGGGGGGGCGGAGTTGAATCCGTCCGTCCGTGCTGGTTTGGCGGAGTGTGTATTGAACCGGCTTTGTGGAGCGTGTATTAGGTTGGGTTGCCATTTGTCAACCAGAGGCATTAACCTCACTTGCTTCAACTTATTCTGCATAGGAATGTTAGAAGGAAAACAAAAACATTTTATAAGAATTTACAATAAGTCTTGATTCCTTCGGAATTGCCGTCCCAAATTCCAACTTTTCCGGTGAAATTATCCCATATTTAACAATAGCCACTAACTTAGAATCAAGGAAAATTTTGCAAAAATTCTAAACGAACTCACTGTTGGAGTTTGGTCCTTTTCTATGTGAATTTTAGTCCCACATCGGTGAGACCAAAGGAGTTGTATCTCTATATAATAGGTTTTCTATTTTAGAGATGCACATGTGGTGTAGAGGTGCACATGGGTGTGCCATGTGGGGTTATTTTTCTAATGGGAAAAGGGCTAAATCAACAATAAAAGTATTCATGCTTTTTGCTATTGGAAAATTCATTTCCATGGGAGCGACTCGGACTCGGGCTCGGGCTCGGGCTCATGAGGCGTAATGTGGCGTTTTGTTGGCGCACTTTACACTTAGCACGTCAGCATCGTCGCTAGGCGCATAGTGCGCTTTAGTTGTGCTCGTTGCGCGAGCCACTTGCGCTGTCGCGTGCAGTGTGCGCAGATCAGTGCGCGCTCTGTCGCGCAGAGTGCAAGGAGCGCTGGGTGTGCGCAGTTGGCAGCAGAACGTGCGTTTGCATGTTCTGGGCAGAACGTGCGTTTGCATGTTCTAGACGGTTGCTACATGTTCGGGGTGGTTATTACCACGTTCCTAACTTTGTGGCAACCAACCAGTTGCTGCAGGGCCTATATAAGGCATCCTCTCTCTCAAGGCTAATTAAAAAGAAAAGAAAGAGAAGCCACCAGAAAGTTTACGAAGTGTTCTTTAGCACAAGTAAACAGAGTTTTCAGACGTGTTCTTTAACACAGTTCTGATCTGCAGCCTTCGAGAGAGAGAGGAAAGGCGCCGCACCAGCGTTGCTTTTGCACAAGAGTTCGTGTCCATCCGAGGAGTCAGAAGAGCAGGAGTGTTCCAAGTTCTCCGACGAACTTGCTGGTTCCTGGAAGCTGTTCGTGTAGGGCGAATAAAGCTTTGAGCAACGGTGATCATTCATCCCAGCAGGCCATCTTCCACCTTTCGCCTGTCATCTTCTTCGCTGCTGTGATTACGTAATCTTTTTAGATTCTCGTAATACTTTAAACGAGATCTTTTTAGATCTTCGTTTTACTCGCGCAACCTTCCTAGAAGTGTTGCGTTGGAACATTGTTTTTACAATTGTTTCATATTCTCAGTTTTCTATCGAAAAAAATTGTGCCCCGGCACTAACAATCTCAAAGCTTTATAGCTACGATGGAAAACATTAATGCTTCACTCCTAAACACTAACTTCTGTAAGTTAGAGAAGTTTGATGGAGAGCATTATCAAGTCTGGAAGAGGAAGGTTTATCTCACTCTTCAACTCAGAGACGTTGATCACGTGCTGCTTGAAGAGGAACCTACTGTTCCAGATACTGGGTCTGCTGCCGCCATTACTGCGGCTACTAAACTTCAGGCCAAGTGGAGAAGAGAGAATAGCATTTGCATGTTGCTTATCCTGAATGCTATGGAGGATTTCCTAGCAGAATCCTACAGTAAGAAACCAATTGCCAGAGACATATGGGAGTCTCTGGAAAAACTGTACGAAGAAGACAAGAACAGGAGCAAGATATTTGTGGTTAAAAAATATCACAAATGGCTCTTTGAGGACGAGAAGTCCATGCTGCCGCAGGTAAAAGAATTTCTGAAGCTGCGACAGAAGTTGGAAGACGAGGCGATGCCCCTCCCTGACAAGTTTGTTGTTGGAGGGATTGTCTCAAAGCTCCCCGCTGGGTGGAGTAAGTTCTATGCAAACATGCATAGGAAGAAGTTAGAGATCAGCCTTGAAGATCTCTTACAAGAAATCTATGTTGAGGACCAGATGCGGACTCAACTGAAGGTGGACACACTGTCCAAGCAATTGGCTAACGCCAATTTGGTTCATACCAAGGAACCAAGGGGAAAGCAGGCGGCTTCCCACAGCAAGAAGAAGGACCCTAACAATTTGAACGTGAAGGGGTCTTCCTTCAAGCGAAAGAAGGCAAAGTCACAGATGCCTTGTTTCAAGTATGACAAGAAGGGCCACTTCAAGAATAAATGCAAAGCAAAACCCAAGCAATCAGAGCAAGGAGAGCCTAGTAAGGTATCCATGATCACTGACATTGTCGCTATGATTGCCCAGGTTGATGCCGTAAGGACTGACTCTGACTGGTGGGTAGACACTGGAGCCTCCTGCCATGTCTGCTCCAGTAAGGAGTGGTTCACCACCTACACCCCTACTTCTGAAGTGGTTATGATGGCGAACCAGGCACAAGCTGAAGTGCTCGGGATCGGGACGGTGGTGTTGAAGCTGACTTCGGGGAAGTCTCTGACGCTTCAAGGCGTGAAGCACGTACCTGCTATCGCCAAGAACCTGATCTCGGGAGGCCTACTCTGCAATACAGGCCTCAGGATGGACATCAATGCTGGCCAGATGGTGATGTCTATCAAGGGAACATATTTCGGGAAAGCTTTTTATACCGAAGGAATGTTCAAAATTCAGCTTGTAAATCAGTCCAATATAATTAATGTGATTAATGAAATCACTCCTTCTGCTTATACTCTTGAGTTGTGGCATAATAGGCTAGGACATGTTCATTGTAAACGAATAAACAGAATGTCTAGTCTAGGACTTATCTCCAAATGTGGGGGTAAGGTAGAGAAATGTGAAGTTTGTGCTCAAACAAAGATCACAAGGAAACCCTTTCCTCGGGTTAATCGAAGTACAGATCTTTTGGAGTTGGTACACTCAGATATCTGTGACTTCAAACAGTTCTCTACAAAGGCCGGGATGAAGTATTTCATAACCTTCATCGATAACTTCTCAAAGTATGCGTTTGTCTACTTGCTGAAGGCTAAAGACGAAGCATTCGAGAAGTTCAAGGAGTTCAGAGCTGAAGCTGAGCGGCAGACTGGACAACAACTAAAAAGGATAAGAAGTGATCGAGGTGGGGAGTACAGGTCTCATGAATTCGCATCGTTCTGCAAAGAACATGGAATTGTCAATGAGACTACGGCTCCGTACTCTCCTCAATCAAATGGAGTAGCAGAGAGGAAGAACAGAACGTTAACAGAAATGATTAACTCAATGTTGTTGACTACTGGTCTTCCTAAGTGCTACTGGGGAGAAGCTGCATTGACGGCCACTTTTATTCTAAATAGAGTGCCTCATGCACCTTCAGACGTTACTCCTCATGAACTCTGGTTCAAGGTCAGACCTAACTTGAATGTCATTCGAGTGTGGGGGTGTCTGACATATGTCAAGCTTCCATATCTGAAGATTCAGAAGCTTGGGACAAGGACTACTAAGACGATCTTCTTGGGGTATGCCAAGAAGAGTGATGCTCGAAGATTTCTTGATATTGAGTCAAATCATATCATTGAATCTCGCGACGCAGAATATTTTGAAGACAAATTTGCAAGGCACAAGAATATTGTTCTTGCGGATGTTCCGGAGAACAATGAGGGTGCGCAGGTCTTCAATGAAGATGTGGTCCAAGAAGATGTTGTTGTTGAAACAACGGTTGAACCAGAACAAGCTGAGCCGTCAGCTAAGCGTGTGAGGAGGCCGAAGGACTTCGAAAGTGACTTTGTCACCTATCATGTGGAAGCAGATCTGCTTACCTATGATGAGGTGATGAAGACCAGAGACGCGGTTTTCTGGAAGGAGACGATTGACAATGAAATTGATTCCATCACCTCAAATAACACTTGGGTGTTGGTTGATCTTCCTGAAGGAGCGAAATCCATCGGATGCAAATGGATCTTCAAGAAGAAGATGAAAGCAGACGGAACTATTGACAAGTTCAAGGCTAGGTTGGTAGCCAAGGGGTTTTCTCAGAAGTAGGGGATTGACTATTTTGACACATATGCTCCAGTAGCCCGGATGACCACCATCAGAATGTTGATTGCTCTCGCAGCAATACATAAGATGGTGATACATCAGATGGATGTGAATACGACTTTCTTAAATGGCGAGCTGACCGAAGAGATTTACATGCAACAGCCAGAGAGATTTGTCATCAGGGGTCTTGAAGACAAAGTTTGCAAGTTGGTGAAATCCTTGTACGGTCTTAAACAGGCTCCCAAGATGTGGCATGAGAAATTTGACAAAGTTATAAGGTCAAATGGCTACATGGTCAGCGATACGGACAAGTGTGTTTACACGAAGTTCGCTGATGGAAGAGGTGCGATCGTTTGTCTGTACGTAGACGACATGCTTATCCTAGGTAAGGATATTAGCTGTGTCACGGAGACAAAGAAGTTCATCTCAAGAAAGTTCAGTATGAAGGACTTGGGGGAAGCTGATGTGATCTTAGGGATCAAGATCATCCGGACAGACACTGGACTAGCGCTGTCACAGTCTCATTATATTGAGAAAATGATCACTCGTTATGGGTATCGGGATCTTCCAGGGATCGATACGCCGTATAGGTGTGATCTGAAGCTGAAGCCTAATTCAGGGGAAAGCGTCAGACAGCTGGAGTATGCAAGCATAATCGGAAGTTTGATGTATGCTACTAATGCCACAAGGCCTGACATAGCTTTCGTCGTGGAAATGCTGAGTCGTTTCACGAGCAACCCAGGTGCTGAATACTGGAAAGCTGTGAAAAGGGTTATGAGATATCTCAAGAAGACTCAGACATATGCACTGTACTACAGCGGAGATCCGTCGGTAGTGGAAGGCTTCAGTGATGCCAGCTGGTGCTCAGAGGTGGAGAGCGAGAGGTCCACAGGTGGATTCATTTTCACAATGGGTGGAGCTGCTATATCGTAGAAGTCGAAGAAGCAGACTATGCTCTCGCGGTCATCCATGGAATCTGAGTTCTTTGCACTTGATACCGCAGCCGAGGAAGCAGAATGGCTTCGGGAGCTCATGTATGATCTTCCAATGGTTGGGGCTCAAATACCGACGATACCGATATATTGCGACAACCAGGCGACTGCGGCGGTGGCATCAAATGATCTCTTCAACGGAAAGAAGAGGACTATGCGGTTAAAGCACAGGGCAGTACACGAACTTATCAAGAGAGGTGTTTTTGCAGTTATTGATGTTCGGAGTCAGGAGAACCTGGCGGATCCGTTCACCAAGGGCCTCAAGCGCCAGCTGGTCGATGACACAGCTTGTAAAATGGGCTTGAAGGCATTCTGATATTGTATTATTGTATTCCTACCATAAAGTTTTATGCTATTAGTTCAAAGATTTATCTACTAGGCATCTAGATTTTGGTTCAAGGGATGACCACTAATCGAAAGAATATCAGGAATGGTGGGTACATGTTCTATTGGGCATGGAGAGGTTACGGACCTATAACCACTGTTGTCTACTGTTGTTTTCTGCGAAAAACGGTTCCTGTGGGAAGGTTGGCTTAATTGCCTTAGTGAGTTCTCAGGCAGAGTGAATGCCTGGTGTGCTTTACAGGAGGCACGGTAGAGCAGCACTACAAGGAGTGAAACTCCATGCTACAGTGGGGTGACTCCACAATGAGGTTCCTATATGTGGGGTGCTGCCCAGGAATAGGATAAAGCCTTGGCTTTGCATGCCAAGTCACAGCGGAGTAGCACCGCAAATAGGCAGTTAGCCTAATGTTGTATGTTAAATAAAGAGGGGTGTAGTCAGCACTACAAAGAGGAGGAGTTCCTCATGTTACAGTGGCACGACACCACGATGAGGTACCCGGTTAGGGATAAAGCCTCGGCCTAGCAAGCCATGTCGTTGCGGCGTAACACCGCAAGGGAGCTTAAGGCTTCATGCTGGGTAGTTTGGCACTACAAAGAGGCAGTTGTCTCGTGCTACAGTAGTATGATACTATAAAGGTTCCCAGATATGGGGTGATTCCCAGAGAGGGATAATGCCTTGGCTTTAAGTCATGTCATAGCGGCGTAGCACCGCAAGGGAAGCGCAAAGCGCTTCATGCCATGTCTCTTTATAATGAACTCACCTATAGTGTATGGACAAAGAGATATCAGGCCGTCTCTTGAGGGTAAACTTGTAGACGCCCAAAATTATACACTGAAATCAGGCTGGCACAGGGCCTTTAATGTGTAGCCAGAAGCACACGTAACTACATTATGCGAGTGGAAAGAATTTCAGCTATGATGCAGAATTCAAGGCTTAGTCCATTCTTGTATTATAGTTTGATTTTTCACCCATGCGGAAAGATTCAAGTCGTCAGCGACATCTCTCCTAATGCATGATGGACAGTTACTGTGGGGAACACTTATACCCATATATATAGAGATATGTGGGGGATTGTTGGAGTTTGGTCCTTTTCTATGTGAATTTTAGTCCCACATCGGTTAGACCAAAGGAGTTGTATCTCTATATAATAGGTTTCCTATTTTAGAGATGCACATGTGGTGTAGAGGTGCACATGGGTGTGCAATGTGGGGTTATTTTTCTAATAGAAAATGGGCTAAATCAACAATAAAAGCATTCATGCTTTTTGCTCTTGGGAAATTCATTTCCATGGGAGCTAAGCCCCGTAGGGGCTTAGCGACTTGGACTCGGACTCGAACTCGGACATGGTCTCAGACTCGGACTCGGACTCGGGCTCATGGGCTCATGAGGCGTAATGTGGCATTTTGTTGGCGCACTTTGCACTTAGCACGTCAGCATCGTCGCTAGGCGCATAGTACGCTTTAGTTGCGCTCGTTGCGCGAGCCACTTGCGCTGCCACGTTGCGCAAGCCCAGTTGCGCTGCCCAGTTGCGCATGCCCAGTTGCGCAAGCCCAGTTGTGCTACCCAGGTGTGCACCCAGGTTGCGCTCAGGTTGCGCTTGGGTGCGCTGGGTTGTGCTGGATTACGCAGGGTTGTGCGGGTTGCTCGAGTTGCGCAGTTTGCGCAGTGTGCGTAGTGTGTGCAGTGTGTGCAGTGCGTGCAGTGCGCACAGTGTGCGCAGATCAGTGCGCGCTCTGTCGCGCAGAGTGCAAGGAGCGCTGGATGTGCGCAGTTGGCAGCAGAACGTGCGTTTGCATGTTCTGGGCGGTTGCTACATGTTCGGGGTGGTTATTACCACGTCCCTAACTTTGTGGCAACCGACCAGTTGCTGCAGGACCTATATAAGGCATCATCTCTCTCAAGGCTAATTAAAAAGAAAAGAAAGAGAAGCCACCAGAAAGTTTTCGAAGTGTTCTTTAGCACAAGTAAACAGAGTTTTCAGACGTGTTCTTTAACACAGTTCTGATCTGCAGCCTTCGAGAGAGAGAGAAAAGGCGCCGCACCAGCGTTGCTTTTGCACGAGAGTTCGTGTCCATCCGAGGAGTCAGAAGAGCGGGAGTGTTCCAAGTTCTCCGACGAACTTGCTGGTTCCTGGAAGCTGTTCGTGTAGGGCGAATAAAGCTTTGAGCAACGGTGATCATTCACCCCAGCAGGCCATCTTCCACCTTTCGCCTGTCATCTTCTTCGCTGCTGTGATTACGTAATCTTTTTAGATTCTCGTAATACTTTAAACGAGATCTTTTTAGATCTTCATTTTACTCGCGCAACCTTCCTAGAAGTGTTGCGTTGGAACATTGTTTTTACAATTGTTTCATATTCTCAGTTTTCCATCGAAAAAAATTGTTCCCCGGCACTAACACTCACGAGTTCGTAATTTTAAAAAATCGATCATTAATAGTCGTTGGGTTACATGATTTTTTTCAAAGAACTAAATAAAAAAAAGTCAAGAGGTCTAAATGCAAAAAGTAATGCCACATGTTACAATTTGCAAGTTGCTATTTGAGTTTCATTAGTCGAACTCAAAAAATTTGGTAGGATTTGCTCCATTTGGTGGCGGTAGAGGCCCTTTTCAGTTTTTTTTATCAAGTTCTTATTATTAAATACCGCAATATAATCTTCAATTTGTACATACAATATATACTATCATAATAATTATTAGTAGAAGATATGAGAAAACTTTTTTTTTAAGTGTAGATTTACTCATCTATAAAATCCCATAACTATTAGTAGAATATATGAGAAAACCTTTTTTTAAAGTGTAAATTTATTCATCTATAAAATCCCAAGCCTACTATTCATTCACACCTCCCTACCCCCATCAATTGAGACACGTGTCTCAATTCTTGTTGTCCCTACACTTTCTAAAGAGTCCAAAAGTTTTTTTCCCCAAATTACAACTGCACCATCTTATTTTCTTTAAATTTTGGTTACACGTCAAGGTGTTTAGTAAGCCAGACGATCTGAATGTCACGGACTTAGTATTTTTGTCTATACTTCAATCTGTATGGCGCACTATCTTTCTACTCGAAAACTCGTGCAAGTCTTCCTGAATCCGCTTAGCTAGAATACTAACTAATTAACTAATTAGAGAAGAGTGGAGCAATATTGGGACTTGGTAACTATTCTTTCATTACATTGGAGAATGCTTAAAAGTTTTGGTAGTGAGGAACAAATGAGCCTCCACTTATTTATAATCACTTATTTATAATGCAACATAGGGCCTACAAGAAGCTTCTGGGATCGACATATTTTAGGGATTAGTCTAGAAAATTCTATAGCCTAAAGATTTACAAGGAAACTTACAGTATATCCAAAATGACCATGAGTCGTCTAAAAGATCTCAGATCTTCTGGAAGGTCTTGAGTCTTCTGGAGGATTCCACCATCTTTTAAAATATTTTGGGAGCTTTCCACGTAACCTTGGTCCGTTGAAGGTTATGCAAATCCGTCGCAGTGTGACGCAACATTGGGTTGGGTCGGCACGGTCTTAGGCCTAACTGCGAGCCAAATTGGGTTTTACATCATCGGCTTGCTCGGATCGGTCACGTCAAACCCGGTCTTAGGCCCGGTCGACCCCTCCCCCTGTAAATTAATGTTTGAGGGTGTTTTACCATTTACCCCTATGAACTGTTATTAAAACGTTGTTGGGATATTTTAGTTAAAATAAGAGAGCCAAATTCATATTTAAGGGTATTGTGGTCTTTTGGGGAAATTTCCCCCCAAAATATCCCCTATATTTTAATTGTTCCATGCGTAATAAGAGATAATTTGGTCATTTTGCTAAAAATGACTAAAATATCACTATAATATCTATATTATAAGGATATTTGTGGTCATTTTGTACAATAAAATTTCATATCACTAGGACTTAAATTATCAAATTTTAGCACAACAATTTTTTTTCCTCTCTTCTAGTACTTGCAATCAATCTTGTGTTCTATTCAGTGAAATAACTATTTTATGGGGATTGAAGTGCAAGAAAAATTACAAGAGTTCCCAAAATTTTGATGCTTCAACTTTATCGACCACCACCAAGTTGCAACAATTCTACATCTGACTTTGGAGAAAATCAAGTTGAGGATTAAGTTTTTTTTTATTATATTAGTATTATTTTTTTGAATTGGTATTATATTAAGGGTAAATTGCAAAAAAAACCCTCGTTAAATTTGCACCTTTTGCGTAGAAAAATATTTTAGTCAAATTTAGCAAATAAAGACCCCCGCAATTTATGACTTGCTCGAAAAGTCCCCTACCGTCTATTGACCGTTAGAAATGGCCATTAATGCCATTTTAAAAAAAATATACCTAAACTATCCTCTCCTCTTCCCTACCAGCCCCCTAACCTCTCCCCTCCTCCATCCGGCCAGCCCCTCCTCCTCCCTCCGGCCAGCCCCTCCCCCCTCCCCGCCCCCCTCCTCCTCCTCCCTGCTGGCCTCCTCCTCCCCGTCGGCCAGCCCCCTCCTCCTCCCCGCAGGCCAGCCCCCCCTCCTCCCCGCCGGCCTCCGCCTCCTCGCCGGCCAGCCCCCTCCACCTCCCCGCCCCCCCCTCCTCCTCCTTGTCGGCCAGCCTCCCTCCTTCCCGCCCCCCCTCCTCCTCCTCCCCGCGTTTCCCTCCTCCTTCCCGCCCCCTCCTCCTCCTCCCCACGTCTCCTCTTCCCCGTCCCCCTCCTCCTCCTCCCCGCACCACCGGAGAGAGAGGGGGAAGAGAGGGAGGGAGGGGTAAAATGGTCGTTACATATCCCACTTAACACCAATTAACGGAAAGGAGGCAAAATGAGCATATTTCATACTTTAATGAATTTTAAGAGCATGAGGTCTTTTAGTGCGAAAAGCGGGAATCTAACGAGAGATTTTTTGCACTTTATCCTTATATTAATAGTTAATTTTGATACTTTAAATTGATTTTTTTTATTACAAATTTTTGTTATAATTCTACATCGAGCTTTGGAGAAAATCAAGTTCAGCATTGAGCATGTCCTGGACCGGTTCCTTTAACTGGACTAGACCGGCCCAGGCTCGATCAAACTCGATCGAATCTGGGCCTGGGCTGGCCCAACCTGGCCCACATAACACCTTTATTTATACATATATAAATTGCCAAAGTTGTCCCTAGTTGTATAAAGCACAACAAACACAATTATTTCCTTTCAAAACCTATTTTTTGCACACCCATGGATATCACATATTAGAATTATATATCGCAAGTTAGGCCAATAGTAGAAGAATATAATTTAATTATAATAATTATTTATATTAATTCTACCTAAAAATATAATTTGTGTAGTATAAAGTAGGTTAAAAGAAACTAAATATCTTTGAATAATCTCAACTATAGAGAAAAAATTAAGGATATAAATATGAGATCCATTAGACAATTTTATTTTATAACAAAAAAAAATACTATAGGTTTAGGAATATTAGTCTAATATGGGTCACAACCAATAACCAAAGTAGACCCAGTAATTTCCAAAAGAAAATAAAACAATAAACATGAATACTTCAGAAATTAATTGATATATTTTTATAGTTTAAAATACATAAATATACAATACAAATTTTTATGGGTGTTATACATGAACAAGTAAACATCAACTTTGATTTCAAAAAAAAGAAGAAGTAAACATCAACTTAACCATTGTTCTTTTGAAGCCTACCTAACATACATTTCTCTAATATTACATATTTATTTTTGTTTATACATATAAGGTGAATATGTTACATCTACTTGTAACTTGTTACAGTCCGAACTCTCTAGCCTAGACACCCAGAGAGGCCGGCAAGGTTCGAGCCCCCCAAGTGTGTGCGTGTGTGGGATTTCAAAAAAAAAAATACTTGTAACTTGTTACATGTACTGCTATTTGTTACACATAATGGTAATATGTAACATCAACATGTAACTGTATTAGGTTACTGATATATGTTATATAATTTTAACTTGATACCTTCCACTATTTCTGTTTTTTAATTTGATATCTTAAACTTGTTTTTACAACTTGATATCATCAACTATTGAATTATTTTTAACTTAATACCCGAAAAAAAAGGACGAAACTACTCTTTCCCCAGCCAACACCCCCTCCACCTCCACCCTGCCCCGACTGCCAAACCCCTCCCAGCTTCCCCACCCCCTCCAACTGCCCCCCCTCCGTCCCTCTCATATTTCTTCCCGGGTAGCAGCGTTGACAACAAAGGCAGAAGGAGCAACAGGGAGGGAGGCAGCGGGGGCGAGGGGGACAGGGGAAGTAGCAGGATGGAGGGGCCCTGTGGGGGTGGGTGTGTAATGGGGTCGTGTGGGGGAGGGGCCGTTAGTGTAGTATCCCGCTCCTCGCAGTTTACTATGTAATACTCATGGCTTGTTGACTCAGCCTTGACTGAGTATTGGGAAAATCTTTCTCGGTATCGATTGATCACGGAAGAAATACAATAAACCTTTCCAACTGATGGATCGGCTTTTACTGAAATGAGTCCAAAACTTTTTGTTGGATGTTTTACGCTGCTTGATTTTGATGAATGTATTTTCGTGTTGTTTTTCGATGATTGGTTTTCAATGTTCGCTTTCATCGCATTTCTCGTTCATTCTGAATCTTGAGAGAAAGATATCGTAGTACGCTAATCAAATGTTGGTGCCAATGTAGGACCCGTAGGAGAGACGTGAAGTTCTTTCTTCTCTTAAATAAGATTCAATTTTGGTGAGTTGCTCTGACCGGGCTAGCTAATATTTATTTCCACGCCTTAATTAAAAGAGGCTATAATCCACTCTTTTGCGTTCCTCTGATCAATGATACCGTGACAATAATCGATAAAATAATATAAAAGAAATGAATCAGATGCTCAATCATAGAACTGTTGCTTAATTCACTCATTTTAATATTAATGGTTACATATTCTTTTACTATGCCTCATAGATATTTATGTTAATGTTACAAGAGTTATATGATAGAGATGATACTGCTTGCCGTATAGAGAAGGAAATGACAGTAAATGGAATGCTGAAAAGTTGCATATATTTGTTTACAATAGAGATTTATCTGATAGAGTTGCATTCACGCATCGATCTCAGACAACTTATGCACAAGGACGATCTCAAAGACCGATTCTGGGGCACTGGAACCGCTCGGCCTAGGTGAGATTAAAGGAACACCCTGAGGTAAAAAGACCTCACGATCAAGGGATGTTCATTGTCTATTAGTGAAGAGCTGAACTTTGAGTCACAGCTATTAATTACGGGAAGCAGCCCATGGACTACCATGTAGTTAGGTTCATACATATAATCAGAGTTTGTTACAAACCTAACGCTGAATGTAGAGACGGAACGTAAGTATATACATATATGCAAATTGTGCTAGTCCTTGTTTTGTGCAGGGATGATCGCTGATCGTGGATAAGATTTATATTAGTAGTGATGGTTTTACTGTTTATATGTCTTCTTATGAATTGCCTAAAAAGAACTTAGATAACTAGACAGATGACTCGTAATAAATGTTAGCTTCACTTGTTGATTTAGTGCAGATTTATGTGAGTTCGGCCGCAGCCACTCACCAATATGTGTTATGTATTGACCCAAGTTGTGGGCACCATTTCAGGTAAGCAAGAGACCAGAGGATTTTGAAAGGCGCTAGAAGTTTGTTCAATCATGTGGAGCATTATTCGACCGCATCGAAGCTTTCAATTTCAAGTCCACTAGTCATTCTGAATGTGTCTTTATCTTTATTTAATAAAGAGATATGATGTATGGGCATTGTGACTATTTTCAAAAGAGTTCTAAAAAGAATGATGTAAGCCAGTTAGGGCATTTTGAGTCGCAAGTAATGTACTCTTTATTCCTATCAAATTATCAATAAAAAAGAAGTCATTTTATTTTCTATCTCTGTGCCAATAATTGATTTTCTGGATTTAAAGTTCTGCTTGTGTTGTTGTGTGTTTAGTCTAGTTTGTTTTTGTGCAAGATCTGACCTTGTGCAAGTGCAACTTAGGTTTGGGCGATATCACGCCCAAGCGAGTACGATCGGTTCCGTAGAGATCTAAACGAGGACGAATGATTTTGCGGTTTCGAGACGTGACAGTGGTTGGGGCTGCCGAGAGGGGGTGCAGCGGGGACGGGGTGGTAGAGGCAGCGGGGTGGGGGTTAGGGCAGGGGAGGGTGTCGTGCGCCACCCAGCATCATTTGGTCCAGCGCCATTCTTGAGATAATACCCCTTATCCCATATCTCCATGCTTGTTCATATAGTTCTTAGTGTAATGTCTTGACCTTGCATGCATCTTATACTTAGCCTAACTTGCGGTGACCTAGCATGATAATTTATTAATATTGAGTACGATAGAGTTTGAGCATGTTTACGACTTGCTAGTATTGAACTTAACTTGACTTGAACATGATAATATGAACCCGTCTTGATATTCGTGATAGTGGCCCGTCGAGGCGCACTCTTGACAAGTACTCTTGACATGACAAGTAAACCTGACATGACATGTATAATCTTGATTGCTGTTGCGACATCTATTTCTGTCTTGCTAGTGTAACTCTTGTCTGGACACCGTGGTTGTTTTCTTGATTGTGCCTGTATAATGCTACCTGTCATGTCTTGCATCATGTCCAGGACATGGATTCCTGGTTACCACGGTCAGGGATTCGTACTGAATCTGACTAGGTTGACAACTAGATGGATTAAGTAGTTCATATAGAGATTTTTTTTCAGTTACAGACGATCCCGTTACCCCGGCCACGCCAGTGGACTTGTAGCCTACCGACGAGTATGACGTATTTCCAGCATATTGTCATGTGTTGCACTCTAAATCACTTAATAATTCTCTTGATTCTTGATAACTCTTGTAACCTTGCCTAGATAACCTGAATAGTCTGCAAAGCTTGTGACTGCGGAAATATCTCAACTGCATCTTGTTAGTAACTAGGCCTGTGATAACCCTAGTTAGCTAATGGTAGCAAGCCGTAAGACTTGATTGGCCGTGCCTGAATGATTGTCTCATGATTAACATGGGTATTATATTCTACCTCTTGATTTCTTTATGCAAGCTAGTATATTCTTCAAAGGATGTCTTTTATGTTATTTAATTATGCTCTCTTATTAGTTTTTTTTTTAAATTTATTCTTTATATGCTGGTTTTAGTTCCTAAGTGGAGCCTCCCTTGTGGCACTTGTTCTTTCTGGGGTCTGATCCAGCTGGTTTTGTATGACCAGATTTCGAAGAAGGCACCCGAGGATCTACCTGTTTACCAGCCAGATGGTGAACACCAGACGTAATCCTGGCAACGAGTGGGTTTCTTATTTTGCTCTCCCACTCTATTGTAAATTATTCTTTTGAGACGTTTAGCCGCCGAGCAAGTGTTAACTCGTATTGAAACTTACTCTGGTCTGCCTAAGGGCTGTAACATGATTGACAAATCTTATGGTTGATCATGTATGACTTAACTCTTGCTAGTCTCGCATTTTGTATAACTAGCTTCATGATCATCTGAATATGCAATGTTTGGGACGCCTTACTTTATATGTCTAATGATATAACATCTTGTAACAATTACTTGCTTGCTTGAGATTGAAACACTAGGCTTGTTATTGACCACAAAAGACTGTTGGCTTGTAGATAAACCCCCATGCATCTAGACAGCCGTGACCGTATTGCGAGGTGGGTTGCACTTCAATGTACATAGCTGGCTGTGTCTGTCCTCCGCTCTCCAGTATTCTGGTTCTGGGACGTGACAGAGGGGTGGCGGGGCAGACGGGTTGGGGAGAGAGAGGGATGGACATGAGTATTTTTGTCCTTTTTTTCGTGGTATAAGTTGTAAAAAAACAAAAGTTTAAGGTATCAAGTTAAAAAACTGAAATAGTTGAGAGTATCAAGTTGAAATTAAGCTTATATATAATGATCATATATGACATCTATCTATAACTTCTAACAGTTACCTAACTAGTGATCGTTGAATATAATTTGTGGCTTTGTTTTTGATTTTGTGATTTCTATACTTCACATGTTACTTTGTTTTTGAACTTGTGATTTCTATACTTCACATGCATTCGTTGTTGGAAAATGTGAATGTATATTTGTTATAATAATAATATCATTATTTTTCTATCAACGAATCTATGAAAAGATGTACGAATCTTTTCATTGGAAAAGGTGTACGAATCTATTTATTGGAAAGGTGTCCCCTTTCCATCGTGTCTCTTTATTTCTATAAATACAAATATGTTTGGAGCATTCAAGCATTCATTCAATTCATCCATATTGCATTAGTTAGTCTAAGAGAGAGAGACAACCAACGTTGCTTCGACAAGTTCCTTCGGTGTGAAGTGCTGCTACCGAAGGAAATAACCGTTGTATCCTGGGAGACTAATCGCCAAGTTCCTTCGGTGTGAAGTGCTGCTACCGAAGGAAATAACCGTTGTATCCTGGGAGACTAATCGCCATTAAACCGTAAGCACCAGTGCGGGGCGAATATTGTCTTAAGGACATTGAACCAAGTTCAAGCCTCGGTATCATTTATTTATTTATATTTATATTTTAATTTCAGAATCTGAATACAGAGTTGGAAATATTTCTGATAACAATCTTAAGACAATATATATTTTTTTAATTTTTTTCTCAACTGCTCTTTAAATGTAGATTTAAATCTACTGGAGTTTTTATTGTGTCTGCATTGTACACAGTCAAATATTCATTCATGTGGGGATTGTTGGAAAATGTGAATGTATATTTGTTATAATAATAATATCATTATTTTTCTATCAACGAATCTATGAAAAGATGTACGAATCTTTTCATTGGAAAAGGTGTACGAATCTATTTATTGGAAATGTGTCCCCTTTCCATCGTGTCTCTTTATTTCTATAAATACAAATATGTTTGGAGCATTCAAGCATTCATTCAATTCATCCATATTGCATTAGTTAGTCTAAGAGAGAGAGACAACCAACGTTGCTTCGACAAGTTCCTACGGTGTGAAGTGCTGCTACCGAAGGAAAGAACCGTTGTATCCTGGGAGACTAATCGCCATTAAACCGTAAGCACCAGTGCGGGGCGAATATTGTCTTAAGGACATTGAACCAAGTTCAAGCCTCGATATCATTTATTTATTTATATTTATATTTTAATTTCAGAATCTGAATACAGAGTTGGAAATATTTCTGATACATTCGTTTCATATTTGGCTTTTCTCTAACCAACTTCAGACATGGTTAAGGTCTGTGAACTTAACTGTCCGTTTGAATGGGTTTTAGTTCATTTGCTGGACTATGTTAAGGGATCTTTACGATATGGTTTCGGAACATATTTTGTCATATCTCCTTCTTGATTCTCCTCTTGCTTGCATCTTTTAGTCTTTTTAACATGTTGTTACGGTCATGGAGATTGATTTGGTACCATTTTTCACTTAATGAACTTCCAGTGTGATTTGTTACTGGTTACTGATGAGTAACATTGATGGATTGACGGTTGCAAATTAGATTGTTGTCGTCTGTACTAAAGATAATTCTTACTGAATGTGCTTAATCATGGTTCCAAGATGCAGATTGTTTTGGTAATTTGGTTTATTATTATTTTTTGAAGCGGCCATTTTGATTCATTTGTTGATGGGCCTTATTGCATTTTAATTAGGTGCTCGTTCGAAGAAAATAGGGAAAAATGGATTTGGGGAGTACTTTTCGTACCCAAGATTAGGGCTGGCGATTTTGTCCTGGTGCTCTCTACCCGAGCCGGGTACCCTGCACCCTCAGGTGCCCACGGGTACCCTCTACCCTAGGAGGGCAAGCCCTACCCTTACCCTCTTAGAATTAGGGTAGGGTAAGGGTTTTATCTTGTTACCCTAGTGCACTTACCCGGGTACCCGCCCTACCCTACCCTGAATCACTACCCTACCCACTACCCTTAACCCTCTAAAACCCTCGACCCTACCCATCTCCCAAACCTGATTACCCACACTCCCACTGCCATATTATTACTACTACATACTTGTATTTTTTTGTAATTAGTTAGTACTTAGGATTAGGAGAACTACATGGTGCTTGATCCAAAGGAGTCAGGTCTAGCCCCCTTCTTGGGTATGTAAACAGCTCAGGTTCCACTATATAACTCGGTTCAGCGCCTTTAGTAAAAAAAAAAATATCCCCCCTGTTATTTCTTATTAAGTTGTTATGATTTTTGAATGTTGTAAAAATCTTAAATATCAAGGTGTTTACTAGCAAAAAAAAATGATTTTCAAAGTTAAAAAAACTGAAATGGAAAGGGTAATACCCTTACCCTTCCTACCCTGACCCTCAGCTACCCTGTGAGGGTAAAGGGCAAGGACGGGTAATGGGTATTGGTTTTTTGGAAGAAGGCTACCCTACCCTACCCTCATGACTCCCCTAGGGTATCAAAAAAATGTTAATACCCTACCCTGCCCTGCCCTCTTCCTGCCCTTACCCTACCCTACCCTACCCATCGCCACCCCTACCCAAGATATCCTGATGATGCCTTGGGACTGTTGATTCCTTGCTCAACTTGGTAATTGGTATCATGATGTTTAATCTTTCTTATATATGGTATCCCTTTGTTGGGTTTACCATAGCTAGTATATTTGCACGATGCATCAGATATTACTAGGGAAGTCCCTCTCAAGTCGAACCGGCATTCGCGAAGTACTTTCAGACGTTCCTGGCTTATATTTCGCGGCAGCGTATGATGAAATTCCTGAAGGGACTTTTAGTCCCACATCGAAATATGTAGTATGTAGAGGAGCTAGACTCCCTATAAGTAGTGAAGTAGTCCATCAATAAAATCATCCAACCATTATTTTCTACATGGTATCAGAGCACGTGCAGAATCACCGGTGCCGGTTTGGGCAAAGTAAGTGACGGGATCTATACAGAGACTGATCATGCCTTCTCTGGTGTCCTGACGTGTTCGATGTGAGGGGGAGATAATAAGCCCAAATGTGGTCGTCGGATCGGTTCCGTGTCCGGTTGTAGAAAACTGGACGAAAGGGGGAGAGCACAGTGACTCAGATACAGAGAATGAAGAAGAAGATACATATGTTACGCAGGGGGAGCAGCAGACAAGGGAAAAAGAGCTCCAAGTCTACAGAAGGAGACAACAGAAGTCCAGTACTGTGCCTATGCCGTGCCATGTGCCTACTGTACCAAGTCCCTTGTCTACTCCTGCTCCAACTCTTGAAGATGTTGCCCCCGCACTGAATCACTCGGATTCTGATGTGGATCTCTCCGACTCGGATGGTATGATCTCTCCACCACCTATTGCTCCCTTAAGGAGATCTTCTCGCATCAATGCGGGTAAGGCTCCTAGTCGTTTTGATGATTATGAACATGACATTGCCAACTTCTTGTCTTATTCTAACATTTCTTCGAATTATCGAGCCTTCATTGCATCGTTAGACTCTACTTCGTTGCCCAAGTGTTGGCAGGAAGCAAAGAAAGATTCAAGGTGGAAAGCTGCAATGATGGAAGAACTTAGGGCACTGGAGAAAAATAAGACATGGGAGCTGGTTCCATTACCCAAAGGGAAGAAAGCTGTGGGATGCAAATGGGTGTACACAGTGAAAGAGACGCCAGAAGGAAAAGTAGAGCGGTATAAGGCGAGGTTGGTTGCAAAAGGATTCACACAGTCATATGGCATAGACTATGATGAGACGTTTGCCCCAGTAGCAAAAATGAGCACCGTGAGAACTCTGGTCTCTATTGCAGCGAACTATGGGTGGAAACTATACCAGCTGGATGTGAAGAATGCCTTTCTTCATGGGGACCTGCAAGAAGAAGTGTACATGGAGCTCCCGCCAGGGTGCTACGCGACGGAATCAAACGGAGGGACGTCGCAAGGAAAGGTGTGTAAACTGAAGAAGTCGCTATACGGGCTCAAGCAATCTCCTCGAACCTGGTTTGACAGATTCAGAAAGGCTATCACAGGCATAGGATACCGTCAAACAAATGCAGATCATACGGTCTTCCTCCAGCATGCAAGATGCCACATCACTATACTTGCTGTATATGTGGATGATATAGTGATCACAGGTGATGATGAAGTCGAGATCGCTAAGCTGAAGTCAAAACTCGCGAAGGAGTTTGAGGTGAAGGATTTAGGGTCGATGAGGTACTTTCTAGGTATCGAAGTGTGTGAAGGCGAACAGGGAATTGTTCTATCACAAAGAAAATACACACTAGATCTGCTGAAGGAGACAGGGATGCTGGGATGCAAAGCAGCAGTCACTCCAATTGACCAGAAGTGCAAGTTGGGAGCAGAAGCGGGAGAGCCAGTTGATCGTGAAAGATATCAACGACTTGTAGGAAGATTGATTTATCTGGGGCACACTCGTCCTGATATCTCATTTGCAGTAAGTGTAGTGAGTCGCTACATGCATGATCCAAGAAAGGGTCATATGGAAGCAGTATTTCAGATCTTGAGATATCTGAAAGGAACGCCGGAAAAGGGGCTATGGTTCAAGAAGAATGGACGTATAGAAGTTGAGGGATACTGTGATGCAGACTGGGCGAGCTGCATAGACGATAGAAGGTCTACCACGGGATATTGTGTTTTTGTAGGAGGAAATCTGGTCTCATGGAGAAGCAAGAAACAGTCAGTGGTAGCACGGTCGACAGCTGAAGCAGAATACAGAGCAATGGCTCTGGGAGTGTCAGAGTTGCTGTGGGTGAAAGCATTGCTGACAGAGTTGCAGCTGGATAAGGGAGCACCATTGCGTCTTCTGAGCGATAGTCAAGCTGCAATAAGTATAGCTAACAATCTAGTTCAGCACGACAGAACGAAGCACATCGAGATTGATCGATTCTTCATCAAGGAGAAGCTGGAACAAGGGATACTGAAGATTGACCATGTCCGCTCAGAAGAACAAGTTGCAGACTGTCTGACTAAGGGTCTTAGTTCATTAAGTCTGTCGAAGCTATGTAACAAGATGGGGATGATCAATATCTATCGCCCATCTTGAGGGGGAGTGTTGAGAATCAATAAAGGACTTTTAGTCCCACATCGGAATATGTAGTATGTAGAGGAGCTAGACTCCCTATAAGTAGTGAAGTAGTCCATCAATAAAATCATCCAACCATTATTTTCTACAGAAAGATCAAACAAAAGTATGTTAACTTTTTACTATATCCATACGTAATTACCCAAATACCTATGTTAAATTTAATGAACAATTTTAAACAATAAACACAGTTAATGATATTTTTCGAAAAAAAACTTTCATGATGAAGCCTTAAGTTTTCATATGATATAGTAGTATAGATAATGACCATGCAATGCGTCCTTGAGTACTAAATGTCCTTTGTACAAGGTCAAACGATATTTTGTCTATGCTAATAAAGTACATAAATCAAGTTCCTTGTTACTGAAAAGTGAATTAAATTGTTTTGGATCAATCAGTAATTTATCCGAAAGGTATTACTTCATACATTTATCTTTTGAGTTTTCTCTCAAGTTTTGATGTGCAAGTTTTGTTTGGTTAAATTTTGGTTAGTTGCTCCCTTAAAGTTCATCTTGACAATTCATTCCTGTGCCTGCTACCTTTTAATTATTTTTCCCTGTCTCCACCACTTTGTTTATAATGGGTCTGAATCTACTTACCTGAGCATACTAATATCCGAATGTAAACTTCGGTAAAAGCTGTCCCTGTAGTGATAAAAATATTTGGTATTATTGACAAAAAAAATTCTACTATTTCTTAATGAAATTCTGCAAAAGTATTGCTCAAACCAATGGCGATTAGTCCATTCTTGCTCAAATAAATAATTATGCAAAATTTACAGCCAGTTCTCATGAAGAAGGAATAATAACAAATGATATCCAGATGATGCTGTCCAAAATCTTGAGATGCCCAAACGATGGTTTCTCTTATGGGGCTATTTTTCAAACCTTATTTCTACAGTTCTACCAAGGCAACCACCTAAGAGAAGAAGTGTGGATCTTATTTCATTAACTCCTCCCTCATTTTCCTAAATACTTTTCTCCAGCATCTCTTGATACCTCTTGAAGGACTCTTGTTTTTGAATCAGCATTTGTGCACGGATCCTTCTAATGAACACTTCCGCAGCTCTGTCCACTTCATTCTCAAGGCCGAAGACTGACCCATCTTCCTCATAATCCTTTACGAAGTCTATAACTGAACCCGAGTCATCAATAGGATCATCCACATCTTCCTGCCCAAGCTCGAACTGGTGTTCATGTTCCTCGAACTCGATGCAGTTGAGGCCATATGGCACAGTGGTCTTGTTGTAGAAGTTTGCCTGCAGTTCATCGTCTTTGGCTGTGCGTCTTCTTTGAGAAACGGCACTCATCATCTCCTTCTTCTCGTGAAGAAGCTTGGAGATCGTCAGTTGGGCCTTTATGGCTCTGCTTCTGCTCTTCACTACCGTAGACTTGGCCTTGGCTATCGCCACAAGGATGGAGATGACTTGCTTGAGGCTCTTCATTCTGTAAAGGAAGATGTCTTTCTGGTAGGAAAGAAGAAATAAAGGGTTTAGAGGCCAATTAGGAAGAGAGATTTTTTTTTTGGCAGATTGAGAGATTCGTTGAAGAGGATGTAGGGATATGGAGGTTGTTAATGTTTTGGCATGGTAAAGGGAGGGGATGGTTTGATGGGTATATATAGAGGAAGAAGAGGAGTTATTTGTACAAAGTGTATGTGTGTACATAGCTTGATCTGGGGAGAGAGAAGACGAGAAGTAATGGGAGGCAAAGTATTAGCCAACCATAACATGAGGGGTAAAAAAAAAAAAAAAAATCAAGGAATCAGATTAGGTATCAAGGGCACTTTGCACAAAATGGTGGGTTGGATCCATTGATTTGGGGCCTTGTATTTACTGAATTTGGTCTATTATGGGATAAATTATTCAGTGGTCCAGCCTCACTACGTGACAGTGGCGAGGGCTTGCTCTCCTCCAATAGCAGTAGAACACACCACGGAAAGAGCAAGCAGCATCCTATTATGGGATTCACTCTCTGGACAGTTGTGCTACACAGTATTGTGAATTTGAGGAGAAGGTAGACATCTTAATGGAATGCAAGCACAGGAATCAACAACCGAAGTGGACTATGACCGGTAATTATTCTTTCTTGATCCCACAACATAATTAACATCCCTTAAAATCAACGGACAGTTCCTCAAAACACATTTTTGAACTACCAAAGCTTGGACAACCCAATGGTTGAGGCTTTGGTAGGGGATGGTCCTGTGTTCGAAAACCCAAAGCCTGAGCTGTGGCTTCCAGTGGGTCGACAATGTGTATTTGATAACCACAATCAAGTTCGAATGCTGAATAATTCATATTACACCATGTCTCCTTTCTTTCTAGTTTCTGATATAAATTTTCAAACAACATATTTACTATGAAGAATTTGGAGGGAATGCCATTACTTGCAGCCTTTCTCTCCAATTATATTCTCATGTAACCTTCCAGGAAGCATTCCATGGCATGTTACTTCTACATACTAAACTGCTTTCCTTCCTATAATCTATAGAGGAATCGTCAATAAGGGAGCCTTAGGTTCCTTATTTTTGAGCACTCTATATCTATTCTTCAAGCTTTATCGTCTCTCCCACTTTGTGAAGCATTTGAATGGCTTATGTTTGCTAGAGGGGAAAAAAACGGAATTGTCTACTCTCATGAAAAGTTTTAAAAAAAGGGTTTAATTTGAGCTTTTTCTAGTTGGCACAATCACATGGTGCAATTCTTATGAAGTAGAAGACATTTAACAATTAGAACAGGGCTGTAAAGTCTTGTTACAATACAATGTATGGTCCTTCCTTTCCCAATGCCTTCCTTTTGCTTTGGAGCTTAGGTATCTCTTCAAATCCCTGTTGCAGTTGGTTGAATTGATTTTTCGAATAACAACAGGCAATTGTATTAGTTGGCCAAGTTTATCAAAAACAACTCCTCTGATTATAAGGTATGTAACACTTTATTGTGAAGAATTGTGGTCTAAATCGTGGCAAACATAGTGAAATACTTAATATATGAATGGTTTATTACCTATACACGAATACAACATGACATGACACGGACATGACGATAAAGGTATGACATTGATTCTGGTTCATTCCAATGTATTTTGGAGTGTATTTGTCATGTCTCACATGACAAGGTACGAATTTTCGTAGTGTTCGTGCTTCCTATGAAGCTGTAATCAAACACGAATTAGTTATAACAATATCTCTCACTTCTGAAATATCCTCTTAGAGAAACTATTCTTCATTATCATGTATGCCATTCAAATGATATGATGCTTATACTAATCCCACCATTATCATCATTAGTAAGTATTTTTCCAGTCCTTCATCCTACTACAAAAATTTTACTCTGCCCTCGGTGCAAGATGTGAGGGACATCTAGATCTTTAAGGCCTATGGGCCTATCTGGTTACAGGGCCGGCCTGCGGTGGGGTTGTCATATCTAGAGCTAATTTTGGTTGCTCCATGACCTTTATTTTGGGCCGGTCCTGGGATCACTTGCGATCCCGACCTCTTGTGGGACCACGCTGAGCCTGGGAGGTTGCCCTAAGCAGAGGGGGATTGTCCAAGTCCAAAGTTTTGTCGGACTTACCCATGGGCGGGCCGGGCCTGGTTATCGGTTATCCCATCAAATTTTTTGTCTAAATCCTTGGAAAGTGAGCTTAATCTAAATGGCCAACTGCGTGACAAGATGTTTCTAGGATCCTAGTCTGAGTCCTCTCATATGGGATTTACTCACCCAACAGAACTGGTCTTTTTTTTTTTTTTTTTTTTTTTTTTTTTCAAGATGCAAGGGCATGTATTGCTGAAATGCAATTTCGATATGCACCTCCTTATAGACCTTGCTGCAATTCACCACTGAGTTTACCATAGCTACAAGAGAACTTGCATTGCAAATATCAGTTCATCAAGAAAGGGTTTCCGTCGTCGTCAGGACACCTCAAGCTGTTCAGATTAGTTGATAAAGAAGAGTCCTAACAGGAGGTTACTCCAACAGATACTTATTGATTCGTCTAAAAGAAATAAAAACCTATTGATGCCGTACTCGTTTTCTTGAATTGTGGGCTCTCCTAGTATGAATTGCCCCCATATCATCGAGCCCTTCCACTAATCATTGTTGGGAAGGTTTAGGATTTGGACAACCCTCCAAATACTTGCATAAAATGAGCATAATTGAGTATCCATAGTCATAACTAAACTAGAATATGTGGTACTTTTTTTTTTAGATGCCCGGCGACTTTGTGCACGCTACATTACATGCGTGTTGGGCCCACTGCCTCCAACTCCCACCAAATAAATGGAAGGAATAATGGAAGGAATAATACGCCCCCGTGGCTCGATCCATTGATCTTCTACCACCCAACCGGGGTCTTATATCTCTCCTTGGTAACCACAAGAGCCACTCGAGTTTGGTGAATCTGTCAGCAAATCTACTAGACAATTAATATATGTAGTAAATTTTTTTTCCGGTGACTTGATTTTCTTAGTCCATGGTCTTCTTCGAATGATTTATAGTATCAATTAATGTGACATACATATTTCATTAATTTTCTATGATAATTAGCTGAGGTCAATCTTCTGTTTGCAGTGATATTAACCAGTTATTAATTGTTGAGCTAACCCCATGATGACTTTTGTGGAGTTATATGATAAAGGAATGCCAAAGCCATCATCCCCACTTGAGTAAAGTAGGAAACTTGAGGAACGCCAAAGCCAAACTTTAAGATGGCTCAAGAGGAAAGCAAGGGACAATTTCTCCTGACTTGTCGAGCTCTCATTGGTGCCGGGACCAAAACATAGTTAAGCACTCGTTACTTAATCCCGATGGTCACGTTTTGCACTGCAAACCCATGTCTTCAGCAAAAATTTCCGCATGCGTTTAGTTGTTCCACTACACCCTCCCAACAAAAGCAAGATCATATGGGAAGTCCTTTATAAGGTGCTTGCCCTCCACTTTCTGTTAACATATCAAACAAAGATCACTAAGGAAAGTAGGAAAAATAAAGGTTGAGAGTACTCATAGTACTAAGCTTGAATCGTATCCTTTTGGCATCTCCACTTGAATCTCATCACTCACAAAGTCTTACTGTCACGGACTTAGTATTTTTCCAACACTTCGACCCATCGTAGAACTCTTCTATCCTCGTGTTGCTTTACTCCACGGAGCCCATACGCATCTCCATGTCCCTCGAACCCGTCTCTAAGACCCCAACACGTTCGGCAAGCCTACACTCCACCGTAAACTACTTGCTCCTGCTCCTCTTGTAAGTCTTGGCATGCCACTCCTTAGGTGACGTGCATGGCACAAACCGACCTTCGTTCTGATACCTCTTATCACGGACTTAGTATTTTTCCTACACTTCGATCCAAAAGTTCTAATCTTCCAATCTCTAGTAAATTGAAGTTCTAATCTTCCGGTCTCTCTTTCGTTCCACATTGTTCTCATTTACAGTTTAGCGGTCTAGCTAAGTGTCATGGGAAAAAGCTGGCACGGGTCTTCGAATAGAAAGCTTATGCACCGTACGGGTCGAAGTGTAGCCTAAAATACTAAGTCTGTGACATTACGCATGAAAAGGGAAGGAAAAGAGAACGAAACCATTACTAGTGTAGCACTAGCTAATCTATCAGTTGCTGCCAGCCTGTTTCTTGTAGCAATTGTCAAGCCAGTGTGGTTGGTACTGGTATCGGAAATTGAATGGCTCATATTTAGATACTACCTTTCCTCTTCGTTACCTATTTCCTTTAATGGAGCCATACTTTATAAAGCTCAAATTGGAGCAGCTCAGCTTGGCAGAAGTTGAGTCTAGATGCATTTCATAGTTGTGTGTATGAGCTTTTACAACTGGCTGTCAATTAATGGAGTGTAAGTCTGCTTTAAGTAGTACATTTTTGTCGTTTGTTAGCCAATTGCAGTTCTGGAGAAGATATGGAACTTCGTCTCTTTGGTTTTTGGATTGGCTTAGATTCATTGGCCTTTGTTAGATTGATATGCCAACTTGGGCATTGTTTCAGTTCTTATGTGCATCCAAGCAGTCAACAGCCACGGCCACGGCCACATACATAACACAGAAAAGAAAGATGCACAAAAGAAGACATTAATTCACACCCCCCAACATTGTCCGTTCCTTGAACAGAAATTTTCAAGTTAAAAGTAAATTGCATCCGGAGAAATAACTTTGTCAAAATTCTACTCAAAAGAAAACCAAACGTTCATAGTAAGGATTTTATAGTTGATTTCACGTTACACTACACCTAATCCAACTAAACATAACTAAACATCATTTAAGAACAAAAAGTACCTTTGCCAATGAGAAAACGTCTTTAGTTAAGGACGTTTTCATCCGGTTTAGAACCTTTTTTTAATAATAGTAATAAATAATAATAAGTCCTTACTAAGGACCTTTTTTTATACATGATGTGGAGATACGCCCTTAATAAGGGCGTATATGTAGCTGTTGGAAAAAAACAAATTAAAATAAAGACGACTTAACTAAGGACGTTTTGGTCACAAGCAGACCTAAAAACACCCTTGACAATGGCATTTTTGATTTTTGATTTATTTTCTTTTATTTAAAAAAGCACAACAGTACTTTATAAATAGAAAATAATTTTTTTTAAAACGTCATTATTAAGGCCGTTTCTACATAAAATTTCATACAGGGTGATTTTTTTTTAATCTAATTTGCGTAGAACGGGGCAATTTTAGGATATTTACAATAAACGGGAATTGGCCCCAGTGAAATTTAAAAAAAAATAGGCGCAAGTGACACTGGCGCCAGAGAAAAAACAATTAAAAAAATATATTCCCATTCCTGGCGCCGGTGCAACTGGCGCCAAACTCCTTTTTTCTTTTTTGGTTTTTGTTCGGTTTTCTTAGTTTGGTTTGTTTTAGATTGGTTTAATTTATTTTTTAGTTTAATTTGTTTAATCTTTTAGTTTAATTTAATTTATTAGTTACTTTGTTATTATCTATACTATGGATAATAACAAAATATATCCGTTAATATTTTTGTATATAATAATTTTGTATTAAGTAATAAATTTTGTTATTATCTATATCAGTTAATATACAAATTAATATATAAAAATAAATAAATATATGTATTTATAATTTGTATATTTTTATTTATTTATTTTTGAATTAATAACAAATTTCATATAGGGTTATAGGGTGAATTGAGCACATTTTTACTTGGTCATATATGTTATTGTTATATTACATATTAATTTATTGTTATTTATATTTATTTGTATACTAATATATTGGCTTGTTATTACCATATGAATTTGTTATTATCTATACTAATAAATATATTTATTGTTATTAATACAAATAAATAAATAAAAATGTACAAATTAATTTGCTTTAAATACATATATCTATTTATTTTATATATTTTGTAAATTAACTAATATGGTTAATAACAAAATCTATTAGTTATCATACATATTATATTAGTTTGTTATTATCCATACTAATTAGTATATTAATTTGTTATTATCTATACCACCATATTTATTTTTTCGTATGAAATTTGTTATAAATACAAAAAAAGTACAACTTAATTTGTTTATAAATACATGTAACTTTTTATTTTTATATACTAATTTGTATATTAACTAATATAGAATAAAAAAATTTATTAGTTAATATAAAATTATTGTATACAAAACAATATTAACTGATATATTTTGTTATTATCCATAGTATAGATAATAACAAATTAAAGAATAGATTAAACTAAACTAAAAGAATAAAAAAATCAACCTAAAAGATAAATCAAACCAATCTAAAACAAATCGAACTAAGAAAATCGAACCAAAAAAAACCAAAAAATGGAGTTTGGCACCAGTTGCACTGGTGCTGTGATTGGGAATATGTTTGGCGTCAGTGATGGGTTCTTTTGTATTTTTCTCTGGCGCCAGTCCGTTTATTGTAAATATTCCAAAATTGTCTTGTTCTGTGCAAATTAGATAAACACTTTCACCTTATATGAAATTTTTTGTTATTTCTATCACATTATACGACCTTGCTAAAGGCGTATATTTTTTTTAATTTTTTATTGTTAGAGAGTGCAGAAAAGGGGGAGGGTGTCACGACCTGATCCCGTAGGACCGAAAGTCACTACTGGGTGTGATGTCGTACAAGCCTAAATTGCACTTGTACAAGGCAACAAGAAAACACATCGATAGAACATCTCAGAATACAAGTCATTGTAGCAAAAATAAGCAGAAAAGTCGAATAGACACAAGATATAGAAAATAATTTTCTTTATTAATAATATTGCAGCAAAATTATAACGGCTCGAAGCCAAATAATAACTTGATTACAATGTCTCTCTCTCTATAATGAAATATGCCACAAAGCTTACAACTCAAAAACTATATAACAATGATGTTTTATACATTATATCCTTTATAAATCAAAAGACAACTAGCAACCCCAGCTTTAAACTCCAACCGGTCTTCAACGCCTCGGCACATCCAAGCAAGCTCTGCACATGGGAGTTGGGGGTCAATACATTGCCGTGTAGTGGTGAATGACCTCCAGCCAACTCAACCAAGAACCAACATGCATGCAGATATATGTGATCTTTCTAATCTTGCCTTATGATCAGTTAACATGGCATCGCAACATATGTATATAAATATGCATGTGTCACTCAATACAGTAAATCTTGCACAATACTTACCGTCCTTTTCCTGTCACTATCATTACAATGATATCATTCATAAGACATAAACATGTCATGAGTGTGTTCCTACACACGACATTCGTTATGTAATGCCCCACTCTGCGCAAGGCATTTGGGTTGGTTTGTTGGATGCGATCAGAATATTGAACCGTGACTTGTGTTGAAAATCAAAAGAATTGAGACTGATGCAGTCTCTTAACTTGCTAGACGGATGAGTATTGGAGCGTGGCTCGCTGGTGGAGATACATCTAGTGGGAGTACGTGTGCGATTGGAATAAGAAGACCCTTTATGCAAGTGAGTGGAACTGTCCTTCCTCCTCCTTACTCCGCCATGCCTAATAAAATGGAGTAATGTGATGCTATGAATTGTCGCTAAATGTTTCATGTTTTAGTTTCTCGATAATATAGATGCTTATGTTGCCTAATATTGAAATGAACAACACATGAACATTGAACTGCCGAATGAATCACACTTGAACTGCCAATGTGACTTGATGCCTGAGAATGAATCGATAATATCCATTATGCTTAACATTGCCGGAACAAGTAGAACACTTAAATGAGATACCTTTTGAGCCTTTTGAATGATAGAATAAGAAATGAACTAGCTATGCTATCGACCCAATGAACTCAATAAAATACTGAATTATGTACACTCTGTGTAACTGTTGCCAAGATATAAAATGCTGTCTATTTTTTATAGGTAATAAAATAAATGATATTGTCCCTCTGAAATGAAATGCTACATGTCCATTGAGAAATAAATAATATGGGAGTCAATGTATCTGAGTTGATGGAATGAGAAATAAATGATTGATGCAATGAGAAATGATGAGGCTTGGGATCATTGAGATCACCAAGTGAAATGATGGTAATGTTGAGAATGAATAAGTCATTGAACATGATTTGAATGAGATGAATGATGATGCACTATTGTCTTTACTTCTTTTAATATTTATCATGCGATTTTGTGCACGATCGAGTTGGACATACATTCGCATGGTCATAGGACAACTTGTATACAAGGGATGGAGATATGTTTTCTCGGACGGTACCCCGGGACGTTAGGGTGACAAATCCGGACTAGGAGGAAACATTGGCGTGTTAGTAAGAGCACAGGTCTTGCGAGGCATCCTGGAGGCTAGCTACCTACCTTGATGTCATCGCATTACCGATGAAGTCCTATATGGCAACGTCCGTATGGTTTAACAACACCAGTGGCCATGTAGACAGGATGCACGCTAATGAATATTTTGTACAGGCGGAGTAAGTATAATTGCTAACCTGTATTTGATGCAGGTACGAGAAGTCGGCTATATATCGGTAAGAAATCACTTAAATGTGATATATTCAATATATATGTTGGTCCAACTTGGCTGCTTAACCTGTTAAATTCAGTATGCCAATATGTTGCCTTGCTATGAAACTATTTAAGCATAACATACATGCTAAACGATGCTTTCTATAAGAATTGTTATAACATGTTTAAGGTGTTAATGCTAGCGATGCCTCATTAATGATACCTTCGCATGATAACACCAAGTATGCTATAATGATGCCTCCACATGAATGATGCTAAAAACAAGTTTACATACTTTAATGTTTCTGTTCATGAACTGTAAACTGATGCTAGGCTCAACTAGAAAGATCACCCTAATGAATGCTTGCTAAAATTGACCACTTAGTGTCGGATTAGGCGAGTGGGTTGGATTCTGCTCGCTAGTACATAGATGATGTACTGACCCACGTTGTGGGCACTCTTTTTAGGTGCTCGTGCTTGGAAAATTCTGTACACGAAGATTGACTTGATCGGTCCCGCGGCATCGAAGATTTGTTGGGCATGTAAAATCTCTCCTTGCAAAAGATAATGTCTTATGTTTATAAGGGACATAATGTATGGAATATTGTAATCAGTTGTACCAGTGAGTTATAAGTCAAGTCGGTATATCGAGTTGTAATCCAATGTATCAAAGCTTTATGGCATTTGTACAGTTGGCTATCAATGTAAAGTGAGATGTGTTGTAAACTTTGTATTCCATTACAAGTCTTGTACTCTATTTTTAATTATCAATTAAGACAGCTCACTTCTACATATCTCTGTGCGACTTCAAGTTTTCTGCTTATTTTTGTTGCTACAATTCAAATAATATATTCTATTCAATGAGTAAGAACATCCTCATTATCTTCAATTTGTCTGCTTCTGCCGCTGCGATGTGTTCCATTTGGAGATTATCAATTATATATCGTCTTTGCCTTGTACAAGTGCAATACCAGACTTATACGGCATCACACCCAAGCGAGGACGATCGATTCCAAGAGTTAAATGCGAGTAAAATGACTCTGCAGAATTGGGACACGACACATTAGCTTTCACAAATAAGATATATATATGTGTGTGAATTCATCCTGGTAACCAACTAATTAAGCATGCAAGTATATGACATTAACATGCAGTCTAACTATATGATTTGGCACCATAAGTCATATACGACTATTCTCTTGGTAAGACTACGATCCTTTATGTGCAGGTAGCTAGTCCAATCGAAGGTCCTGAATTACTCGTATTGCGATACGTCCTTTCAGTCTGACCGGTAGCAAGCCCCACTGAAGGTCCTGCAATACTCATGTAAGAAGCACGTTCCACATAATATTCTCCTAGGCCGAATCGATTTCAGTGGTCGCCGGTAACCGTTCAATAAAAGCATAACTTTATGTACAAGTTGTCCATGACCATACAATATGCGTAAATAGTTATCAACTATAAAACATATGCATGGTACATAAATTGAACATAAAACAATACCAAATCTCTATTCGTACAACAGGTCATTCACACAATATTCGCACTTCCATTTAATATTTCGATTGACGACCCGCATGTCCCAAACATACCGTGGCACCATGTCATGCACATCCATACCTTTTCGTGGCACTACGCCACACATCCTTACTATACCGTGTCACTAAAACACATATCCATATTATACCTTGATACCGAGCCACACATTCATACTATACCATGGCACCGAGCCACATACTTATCGTTTCCTGTATAAACAATATAGTATACAACCAGATGCATAACAAAAATATCTCTGCATTTGTAGCATAAACAACAACATTAAAGTGTTGGTAGATTAGAATAAGTATATTGGAATATCATGTTGGTATATTTGGTATGTTAGAATATGTCACAGGATATTTCACAGAGGGTTTAATGTAATGAGGAGGATTGTAAGGCTATATATAGCCATGAGATTATCAATAAAATTAACACAAATATTTAACATAAAGTCCTGGTGATATGTATCTAGCAGCAATCATATTAATCTTTTTAGTTTTTGTTCTTTTTATTAGTATGCAACAAACTCAAGCATAAAGGACTAGACATACAACATCAATTCATTAAGTGTGATGGTAAATGAGTGAATGATCAAACCACCCGCCATGAATAAATGCCTATTTGCCTTGACAAGCAGATACCGAACTATGCTTCAGACAGATGATTTGATGTGATGTACAAACTTCTTAATCAGTATAACCATACAAACGAGTCATGCTTCATAAACCAACCAATCCGACCGAATATAAGCAAGCCTATATCACCGTTCAAATCCCGTGATACCTCACACAACTCAACATACACAAAGCAAGAAGCCGGCACAATACCTCCGTAAAGTGAGGCATAACACCAATCATATAGATTACTGACTGATTCCTCTGTATGAACCCAAGTCCAACCATGCGTTCGAGCCAACAAACTAGAATAATGCGCCGCATGGAGCGGTACATTACAGATGGAATCAACTAAAACGCCCTTACTATGGGTGTTTGGATTCCTTCTCACTAATTTTTACAAACTTTTTCTCCTTATACAATTTCTTATAATTTTAGTACTTTAGCTTAAAGTTTTTTCCTTGAATTGAAGATTGGTATATAAGATCCAAATAGGTACCTTGATCATGCTGCATAGATTAGAAAGTAGTCTTGAAGAATAAGGATCTATTTCAATTTTATGCGGCAATAAATATTAATTGGCATCGAGTACCTACAAAATGTGTATATTGGTGAGGAGTAACTTATTTGGAAGTTTTTTGTTTATATAAATGTACTATATGCCCAATATACTAGGCTTTCGGATGTTGCATGAACTATTTACACATTAAAAAAATAAAGTTTGCTCGTCTTCCTAGTCCTTGTTCTTGATTTATCTCGTGTTGCAGTGATTTATAGTTTCTGTACATTTTCCTTTCTAGCACAGGATAGGCCATAAGTGTATCAAAGTTTTTCATTCAGAGGATCAAGAGATGTAGGTCAGATTTGTATGTCGAATTGAGTCTGATTTCCAATTGTAATTTGTATCTTTTGACAGAGACTCCAGTAAAGTAAGCATGATTCCTGCATAATGGAAAATTTGAGTTAGCTAGCTTCTGATTCTAGACATTGGAAGTACATTGGAAGCACTCTTTTCTTAGATGGAGTTCGTTGTTGTTGTGTGTTTAAAGTAAGATAAAGGGAGTTACTGCCTTAATTTTGTGGCTACATGCGCCTTAATTTTGCTTTATCATTCGACCGTTGGAAATTTAAACTTGTGCAATTTCTTTTCTTTGGTGACAAGACATGTAGGGTTTTAAATATCAAATAATGATTAACAAGTTATATGAACTGTACTAATTAACTACGTACTATGTTGCTTAGCTGTATGGATGAAGATTTGAATATCTCAAGTCCAAAATTCAAACTGAGAAGCTATTAACATCGTTTCTTTTCTTAGTGAAGCCTTCAATTATTATTATTTTCCTTCTTAATTTCCTCTCCATTTTGTTCCTTTCATCCTCTTCTCCTTCAAGCTCTATATATGTATACACGTGTTCCGACCCTTCTCTTCTTATAATAGGGGTTCTCTTCTCTCTTTGTGAGGTTTGCACCAACCTCACAAGAGACTAGAAACCCCTTTTATCCGATGGAGCTGCATTCCCCGGCCGCGGCCAAGAGGCTGTGGAACTTCCTCCGTGTCGCCTTCTTCATGATGAGGAAGGGTCTCATCTCCAAGAGGAAGCTCGTTATGGACATGAACCTCATGATGAAGAGAGGGAAGATCATGGGCAAGAGCCTCGGCAACCTCGTCTTCCACCACCACCACCACCGGTCTACACGTGGGTACGGCTTCAGCCTACAGGAGTACGAGTTCTCGTGCACCACCAGCCCCAACCCTGTTTTTATCCACAAGAAGCGCCGCCACAACTACTTCCCCTGCCTCAGTTCAGTTGTCAAGGGTGACGAGACGCCTAGGCCTACTACTGTCAATGTACCGAAGATCAAGTACTCCCCCTCACCTTGCTCAGGACTTTCCCAGGAGCTGGCCTCCGGGGAGAACAAGAGCCCTCTCCTTTCGCCATTCTCTGTCAGAGAGTCCAACTACTCTTCCGAGATGGAAGCAGAGGCAGAGGAGGCTGGTTCCAACTCCCTAGAGGTGGATAATAAAGCTGAGGACTTCATCAGGAGGTTCTACGAGCAACTGCGGGTTCAGAGCCGCATTGCCTTCATCGAATACCAGGAGCTGGAGTAACAAACAGAACAACATGCCATGTTTTCTCTTTGATTGAGTTATGGTTGAGAAATTGGTGGTTTAGGGACTTCTGATGATGGCTGGTTTCTGAAACATAAACAACATGTCATGATTTGGAAAAAAAAATTTGGAGGGGGTAATTTACATAATTTGAATGAGAATGTTTGGATAATGCCATTGGTAAATTCACTAAGATTGATTTAATTCTCCATGTAATAAAATACCTTGAGATCGGATTCAAATTCAATGAACAAATGGGTTTTGTTTTCTTAGAGTTGTGAGGAAATAGACAAGTTTTGGGACTTTATAAGATTTTTATTTGGGCTTCATATCCAAAAATCCTAGAGGAACTCATGAGTTCTTAAATTTAAAGACTCGGCCATTAATAGCCGTTGGATTACATGCATCTCATCCGTTGATTTTTTTTTTTTCAAGGACCTAAATCGAGAAAGCCACGGACCTAAATTCAAAAAAATCCATTGATTTTTTTTTCTGTAGTCGGACTGATTCATATCTGGCTTCTCTCTAACAAACTTTATCCATGGTTAAGGTCTGAGAATTGAAATACATTGGACTCTGTTAGGGGTTCTGTATGATGTGCTTTCCGAAGAAAAAAACATATCTTGTCATGTTTCTTTTTGTAGAAAATAATAGTTAGATGATTTTATTGATGGACTACTTCACTACTTATAGGGAGTCTAGCTCCTCTACATATAACATATTCCGATGTGGGACTAAAAGTCCCTTATTGATTCTCAACACTCCCCCTCAAGATGGGCGATAGATATTGATCATCCCCATCTTGTTACATAGCTTTGACAGACTTAATGAACTAAGACCCTTAGTCAGACAGTCTGCAACTTGTTCTTCTGAGCGGACATGATCAATCTTCAGTATCCCCTGTTCC
Organism: Iris pallida; assembly: GCA_029216955.1. Classification (NCBI taxonomy): domain Eukaryota; kingdom Viridiplantae; phylum Streptophyta; class Magnoliopsida; order Asparagales; family Iridaceae; genus Iris; species Iris pallida. The sequence goes on along the minus strand of JANAVB010016197.1, from coordinate 47,550,159 downwards.
AGCTTCTCCTTGATGAAGAATCGATCAATCTCGATGTGCTTCGTTCTGTCGTGCTGAACTGGATTGTTAGCTATACTTATTGCAGCTTGACTATCGCTCAGAAGACGCAATGGTGCTCCCTTATCCAGCTGCAACTCTGTCAGCAATGCTTTCACCCACAGCAACTCTGATACTCCCAGAGCCATTGCTCTATATTCTGCTTCAGCTGTCGACCGTGCTACCACTGACTGTTTCTTGCTTCTCCATGAGACCAGATTTCCTCCTACAAAAACACAGTATCCCGTGGTAGACCTTCTGTCGTCTATGCAGCTCGCCCAGTCTGCATCACAGTATCCCTCAACTTCTATGCGTCCATTCTTCTTGAACCATAGCCCCTTTCCCGGCGTTCCTTTCAGATATCTCAAGATCTGAAATACTGCATCCATATGACCCTTTCTTGGATCATGCATGTAGCGACTCACTACACTCACCGCAAATGAGATATCAGGGCGAGTGTGCCCCAGATAAATCAATCTTCCTACAAGTCGTTGATATCTTTCACGATCAACTGGCTCTCCTGCTTCTGCTCCCAACTTGCACTTCTGGTCAATTGGAGTGACTGCTGCTTTGCATCCTAGCATCCCTGTCTCCTTCAGCAGATCTAGTGCGTATTTTCTCTGTGAGAGAACAATTCCTTGTTCGCCTTCACACACCTCGATACCTAGAAAGTACCTCATCGCTCCTAAATCCTTCACCTCAAACTCCTTCGCGAGTTTTGACTTCAGCTTAGTGATCTCGACTTCATCATCATCTGTGATCACTATATCATCCACATATACAGCAAGTATAGTGATGTGGCCTCTTGCATGCTGGAGGAAGACCGTATGATCTGCATTTGTTTGACGGTATCCCATGCCTGTAACAGCCTTTCTGAATCTGTCAAACCAGGCTCGAGGAGATTGCTTGAGCCCGTATAGCGACTTCTTCAGTTTACACACCTTTTCTTGCGACGTCCCTCCGTTTGATTCCGTCGCGTAGCATCCTGGCGGGAGCTCCATGTATACTTCTTCTTGCAGGTCCCCATGAAGAAAGGCATTCTTCACATCCAGCTGGTACAGCTTCCATCCATAGTTCGCTGCAATGGAGACCAGAGTTCTCACGGTGCTCATTTTTGCTACTGGGGCAAACGTCTCATCATAGTCTATGCCATATGACTGTGTGAATCCTTTTGCAACCAACCTCGCCTTGTATCGCTCGACCTTTCCTTCTGGCGTCTCTTTCACCGTGTACACCCATTTGCATCCCACAGCTTTCTTCCCTTTGGGTAATGGAACCAGCTCCCATGTCTTATTTTTCTCCAATGCCCCAAGTTCTTCCATCATTGCAGCTTTCCACCTTGGATCTTTCTTTGCTTCCTGCCAACACTTGGACAACGAAGTAGAGTCTAACGATGCAATGAAGGCTCGATAATTCGAAAAAATGTTAGAATAAGACAAGAAGTTGGCAATGTCATGTTCGTAATCATCAAAACGAGCAGGAGCCTTACCCACATTGATGCGAGAAGATCTCCTTAAGGGAGCAATAGGTGGTGGAGAGATCATACCATCCGAGTCGGAGAGATCCACATCAGAATCCGAGTGATTCAGTGCGGGGGCAACATCTTCAGGAGTTGGAGCAGGAGTAGACGAGGGACTTGGTACAGTAGGCACAGGGCACGGCATAGGCACAGTACTGGACTTCTGTTGTCTCCTTCTGTAGACTTGGAGCTCCTTTTTCCTTGTCTGTTGCTCCCCCTGCATAACATATGTATCTTCTTCTTCTTCATCTGTATCTGAGTCACTGTGCTCTCCCCCTTTCGTCCAGTTTTCTACAACCGGACACGGAACCGATCCGACGACCACATTTGGGCTTATTATCTCCCCCTCACATCGAACACCACCTGTGTTAGATGTGTCACCAAATGCTGAACCTTCATCCGAACCATAGTATGGTTCGAGTTCTCTGAATGTAACGTCCATGCTGACAAACATCTTCCGCTCGACTGGACTCCAACAGGCATATCCCTTCTGAGTCGTCGTGTAACCGACAAAGACACATTTAACTGCTCTAGGATCCAGTTTACCAACGCCAGGCCTATTATCTTGGACAAAACACACACATCCAAAAACTTTTGGTGGAACAGTGTATGTAGTTGCCCCAGTAAGCATCTCCAATGGTGTCTTCCAGTCCAATACTTGAGACGGCATTCTGTTGATGAGATACGAGGCCGTCAAAATAGCCTGCCCCCATAAGTGCTTCGGGACATTCATAGCCAGCATCATCGTTCGTGCGACTTCCAACAGGTGTCTGTTCTTTCGTTCAGCCACACCATTTTGTGCCGGAGTATAAGCACATGAAGTTTGATGTAGTATTCCATGGGTGAAAAAATACTCAGCAACCTGCTTATTAGTATACTCCGTCCCATTGTCAGACCGGAAACACTTAATTTTAGCGCCATATTGTGTTTCCACCCGGCGATGAAAGTCCCGAAAAGCCGCAAGGACGTCACTTTTATTCTTCAGAAGGTAGACCCATGTCACGCGGGTATAACAGTCAATGAAGGTGACGAACCATCGAAAACCGTTAATTCCGGTTGTAGGACAAGGGCCCCATACGTCCGAATGTATCATGTCAAAAGCAGCTGAACTCCTATTCCCCGAGCTTACATACGAGCTTCTGGTATGTTTTTCCAACTCACAAGCATCACAAAATAACTTCTCTTTATCAGCCCTTTGATATAAGGATGGATACATTCGACTAAGAACTTGGAAAGAGGAATGACCGACACGCTGGTGGTGGAGTAGCAAGTCGGCTTCAACACTGCGACAGGAAGCTTCTGGTGGTGCGGCTGCTACTAAGGATGCCAATGCGTTGTCCAGTCCAGTCCTGTCTAAATACCACAGCCCCTTATGCCATGTGCCAGTCCCAAGTCGTCGTCCTGTCCCCTTCTCCTGAAAAGTCACCTTAGAAATGTCAAAGGAAACAGTACAGTTAAGATCAAGTATAATGGCACTAATGGATAAAAGATTGACAGGAAAAGATGGAGCATGTAAGACATTGGTTAGAGTGATGGAAGGGGTGCATGCGACAGTGCTTGTACCCACTACAGGTCTGGATGTACCATCAGCGGTCTGAATACCCTCCGGCAATGGTAGGTGAGTATATCCCTGAAACGCATCACGGGACCCCGTGACATGGCGAGATGCCCCAGAGTCCATAATCCATCCTGACTGATGGATAGAGGCAAGGGCACGTGCAGAATCATCGGTGCTGGTTTGGACAAAGCAAGTGAGGTGATCTCCCGAGGATGAAGACGCCCCAGGACAGTTGACCGAACCCAGCTTTGTGCCTCGCAACTTCTCAAGGAACTCCCGCTCAAGCGGGGTTATTGCAGCTAGTTGATTCTCTCCCCCTTCCTCCGCTAGATTTGCTTTGTGTCCGTCCCTTCTACCGGCATATCCTCCTCTACCACCACGCCGGCCTCCACGACCCCGTCCTCGATCAGTAGACTGATTGCGCAAGGGTTTTGGACAAAATCGGATGTAATGTCCGGAATCACCACAATTGTGACAAACACCACCCATAGATGGAGGTTGATTGAAGGTAGCAAGGGCAGACTTTTCAACCGCGGCTGGCTCCCCCTGGGAGGAGCCCTTGTTGGGCATCAACTTCAGTCGAGCTTCTTCCTGTGTCATGACAGCTATAGCTTCTTCCAAGGTCGGGAGCGTGGGTTGGGAAAGGAGGATATTCCGTCGCTGCTCAAATACAGGGTGTAGTCCCTTCAGGAATTTCATTATACGCTGCCGGAAAATATAAGCCAGGAACGTCTGAAAGTACATTGCGAAGGCTGGTTCGACTTGTGCATCTTCCATCCCAAGAGGATCATAATGATCCAGATCAGACCAATACTTCTTCAACAGGGCCGCGTACTCAGAGATGGTACGGTCGTCTTGGGCCACCCTATCGAGTTCATCTTGCAGTTGAAAGACTCGCATAGGGGTGCCGGAGCCGGAGTACATATCTTTGAGAGTCTGCCATATATCAGCAGCAGCCTCCATAGTCTCGACATTGCCCGACACCTGGTCGGTTAAAGAGGCAGTCAACCACCCAGCCACGACGTTGTTGACAATCTCCCACACAGCAAACTCCTTGGTGGAGTGATCGGCTGGCGCCTTGGCTTGGCCAGTGACATAGCCAACCAAGCCACGTCTCTTCAGTGTCCGCATCGCCTGCCGCGACCACTTCAAGTAGTTGGAAGTTCCTTCCAACGTCATCTCCAATTTCTCCAGCTTCCCTATTTTGTAAGGCGACGGATCCACATCAGTATGGATCACACGTGGGGTTACCTCGGTTAATCTCTTGGATAAGATATCATCAACCAAGGCCTTCATCTCATCGGCCGTCAGTTTGCCACTGATCGAATCCATGGCGTCGTTAACTGAGAACTCAATTCGTCGTCTTCTTCGTCGTCGTCGGAGTCTGCAACTGACCCAACGTCGTCGTCTTCGTCGTCTTCGTCGTCGACGTCGTTTTCTTCAACGCCAGAGACTTTACTAATGCGCTACTAACTTGGCCAGCACCGGCGCGCGCATGTAAAGTGAACACGTCAGGATACCAGAGAAGACATGACCAGTCTCTGCAAAGATCCCGATGTGAAGAAGGAATAACAAATAAAGCATTTGTTAGTTCCAAACGGCGTAAGCACGGAACAGAGTTGGTGCAAATAAAGATTTGACAGCCGTCTCTATTCGAAATACGCCGTTTTTTTTTTTTTTTTTTTTTTTTGGCTAAAAGCTAGGGTTAGGGTTTGATGGGGCTGCTAGGTCTAGGGTTAGGGTTTCCATTGCAAAAAAAACTAGGGTTAGGGTTAGGGTTCGGGGGGGAGGTCCTGGTCGGGGGGGGTCGGGAGGGGGGGGTGCTGTTGTGGTCGGACGGCGGGGGGGGGGGGGAGGTTCTGGTCGGGGGGGGGGGTCGGGGGGGGGGGGGTCGGGAGGGGGGGGTGCTGCTGTGGTCGGGCGGCGGGGGGGGGGGGATCGGCTAGGTAGGAGCGGCTAGGAGGGGTGCTGCTGTGGGCGGCGAGGGGGTCGGCAGGGGGGGGGGTGGGTCGGCTAGAGGGAGGGAGATAAGAAATTTTTTTTTTGTGTGTGGAGAGAGGGAGAGAGAGTTATGGCTCTGATACCATGTAGAAAATAATAGTTAGATGATTTTATTGATGGACTACTTCACTACTTATAGGGAGTCTAGCTCCTCTACATATAACATATTCCGATGTGGGACTAAAAGTCCCTTATTGATTCTCAACACTTTTTTTTCATTTCTCTTCTGTTTCAGAGATATCTGCTTGCAACTTTTTAGTCTCTACAATATGCAGTACAAAATCAAGTTATGTGTTAGCGCAAAGTGAATCAAGTTATGTTGGATCTGAGAGCTATAACTTCGAGCATCTTATAATTCTCTGCAATGTCATTAGAGTAAGCTGCCAATAAGTAATTTATCTCAAAGGTATTACTTTATAATTAAATCTTTGAGCTTGTCACTCAATTGCTTTGCTTTACTCATGTTTGCATACTTTACATGGTTAAACAGAGATGCTTACTGGAGAAATCGACGTCAGAGGGCTGAACAGACGTTGCTGATTTTAAGTGCAAAGGTATTATTTGGGTTTTTCATGTTCTTCAGTTTTTTTTTTTTCTACTCAAATATGTTAAAGTTCTGTATGGTTAAATTTTGGTAGTTCATCCTAACAATCCATTACTGTGCTTGCGACCTTTTGATTTTGTAGTATATACTGCCATAACTTTATCTCTTTCTGATCCACCAGTTTGTTTACAGGGGGTCTGAATCTACTTATCTGAGCATATTCATATCTGAATGTAATCCTTGATAAACAAAAATTATGGCTAGATGGACATGGTTCAATCACATTAGCTCTGTAAAATTAAACCAATGGTGATTTGTCCATTCTTGATCAAGTAAATAAATATGCAAAATTCAATTACTACCACCCTCTATCAGGAAGGAATAAGAAGAGATGAATCTTAGGCCCCTAAACAGTTGATCTAGACGATGCTGTAGAAATCTTGAGATACCCAAAAAGCACTTTCTCCCTTCTGGTAAACAACCTAAGAGAAGAAATGTGAATCTTATTTCATAACGTGTCCCTCATTTTCCTAAATACGTTTCTCCAGCATCTCTTGATACCTCTTGAAAGACTCTTGTTTTTGAATCAGCATTTGTGCACGAGTCCTTCTAATGAACACTTCCGCAGCTTTGTCCACTTCATTCTCAAGGCCGAAGTCTGATCCCTCTTCCTCATAATCCTTTATGAAGTCTATAACTGAACCCGAGTCACCAATAGGATCATCCACATCTTCCTGTCCAAGCTCGAACTGGTGTTGGCACACATGTTCCTCAACCTCATTGTAGTTGAGGCCATATGGCACAGTGGTCTTGTTGTAGACGTTTACCTGCAGTTCATCGTCTTTGGCCCTGTGTTTCCTTTGAGAAACAACACTCATCTCCGTTTTGTTGTGAAGAAGCTTGGAGATCGTCAGTTGGGCCTTTATGACTCTGCTTCTGCTCCTCACCACCGTAGAATTGGCCTTGGCTATCGCCACAAGAATGGAGATGACTTGCTTCAAGCTCTTCATTTCGTAAAAGAAGATGTATTTCTGGTACGAGAGAAGAAAAGAAAAGGTTTGGAGGTCAATTAGGAGGAGAGATGTTTGTTCTGTGGATTGAGAAATTTGTTGAAGAGCATGCAAGGAGATGGAGGGGGTTGCTTTGACATGGTAAATAGTGGGAATGGTTTGGTGGGTATATATAGAGGAAGGAGATAAGTTAATTTGTGCAAAGTGATAGAGCTGTGCATAGCTTGAACTGGGGAGTGAGGAAAGATTTGTTAGGGAAAAGGAAAAGTAGTTGGAGGCAAAGCATTGGCCAGCAATAACATGACGGAAAAAACAAGGAATCTGATATGTATTAAGAACACTTTGGGCAAAATGGTGGGTTGGGTCCATTGATTTGAGGCATTGTATAGTTGTGCCACCACAGTATTGTGAATTCTTGGTTATTGAGGATTGAAAACTACAATCTTAATGGAATTCAAGCTAAGGAGCACAGACCAACTGAAGTGGACTAGGACCATTTGTTTTTATCATTAGTCACTGGGAGCTTCTTTTGCTTTCTTCTCTTGTTTCCTTTTTCATCACTTTAGGTAAATAGTCCTGAACTTCCAATGATATCCTTCATGATCCCAAAAACACGATCAACATCCCTTAAAATTCAACTGATGGATCCTCGAAAACACATCCTTAAATTACCAAAGGCTGGGTAACCCAAGACTTGAGACCTTTTGTAGGGGAAAAGGAGGTACTGGGTTCGAAAACAACAATGTCTATTCGATAACTACAACCAAGTTCGGGAACTGAATAATGTACATGACGCCATGTCTCCATTTCTTTTTCGTTTTATTCTAGTTTCTGATAAAAATTCTCAAACAGAAAATTTAGTACGAGTATATAATTTGGTGGAAGTGCCAACTAGTCGCAGCCTTAGCCTCCCTATGGTATTCTCATGTAACCTTCCAGGAAGTATTCCATGGCATGTTACTTCTACATACTTAACTGCTTTCCTTCCTATAATCTATAGAGGAAATCATCAATAAGGAAATCTTAGGTTCCTTATTATTGAGCACTCTATGTCTATCCTTCGAGCTAGCTTTAACGTCGCTCCCACTTTGTGAAGCATTTGAATGGCTTATCTTTCCTAGAGGAGGGAAAAAAAAGAGGGAATTGTCACTCTAATGAAAAGTAAAAAAGGGTTTAATTTGAGCTTTTCTAGTTGGCACAGTCACATGGTGCAATTCTTATGAACTAGAAGACATTTAACAATTAGAACGGGGCTGTAAAGTCTTGTTACTTTACAACGTATGATCCATCCTTGCCCAATGCCTTCTTTTGCTTTGGAGCTTAGTTATCTCTTCAAATCCCTGTTGCAGTTGGTTGAATTGGTCTTGCTTGATTAACAAAGTTGTCACTTTGCCATTGACAACAATCACAATTTTTGTGTGGTCATATTAAATTATTGAGGTTCTGGCCTAATTGCAGCCTTGTAATCAAGTGCTATATAGTCTGGCAAAGAAAGGTATACTACATCACTTGACCATTATAGCCATTCTTAGTTATTGTTTCCTACAATCACCGAGGGGGTGGTCCAGTGGTAGCAGTGCCGCTTGTAAGCGATGGGAGGAGTGGGCATGGATTTGACTCCCAGCCCGAGCTATGTTAGCTCGTTGGCATCCGGTTTTGGAATAACAATGGGCAATTGTATTTTGATAACACTTCACTGTGAACAATTGCGCTCTAAATTTAGTTACATATGTTACATGGACACAAATACAAAATGACATGATTTGGACAAAGCTACTCAACATTGGTTTTTGGTGTCTCCTAGTGTATTTTGGAATCTTTGTCGTATCCGATATGTGTCCAACAACGACATCAAGGATTTTTCCACTACTTTATCTTATTTTAGGCCTATGGGCCTATCCGCTTATCTTGTCCAAATTTCTTGCCCAAGTCCTTTCAAACTGAGCTTAATCTCAATGGTCAAATTTGTAACAGTATGTTTCTAGGATCCCAGTCAAGAGTCCTCTCACATGGGGTCTACTCAACCCAACAGAACTTGATGTTTTCGAAATGCAACAGCATGAATTGCTGAAATACAATTTGATTTTATCATAGATACAGATAACTTGCAAGGCAAATATTATCTCACCGAGGAAGAGTTTCCGTCATAGCTACAAGAGAACTTGCATTACAAATATTAGCTCATCAAGAAGGGGCTTCCGTCGTCGTCAGGACAGCTCAAGAGGGAAGCAAGGGACAATTTCTCCTGACTTGTCGAGCTCTCATTGGCGCCGTAACCAGAACAGAACTAAGCACTTGTTACTTAATCCTCATGATCACATCTTAAATTGCAAACCCATGTCTTCAGCCCAGTTTTCCGCATGTGAATTAATCCTTCCTTCCAACACACATTCCCAACAAAAGCAAGATTTTGTAGGAGATACTTTACAAGATGCTTGCCTCCACTTCCTGCTTACATCAATGATAGATCACTAGGAAAAGAAGGAATGATAAAGGTTAGGAGTACTAATAGTACCCAATAGCTCGATTGGGCAAGGACAGCTTGCAGATGAAAAGGGAAAGGAAAGAGAACACAAGTCACTCCTAGACGAGCAGTAGTTAAAATGGCAAAGTCGATAACTACGGCTAATCTATAAATGGTTGCTAGGCTATTTCTTTGAAAGGATTGTCAAGCGAAATGTGGTTGGTGGTATCGGAGATTGTTTAACCAGACTGAATGGCTCACATTAGAAACTTTCTTTTGCCACATATTTCCTTTAATGGAGTTATACTTTATAAAGCTTAAATTGAATCATCTCAGCTTGCTGGAAGTGAAGTCAAGATACATTTCATAGTTCTGTTTTGTGGATGGGCCTTTACAACTGGCCGTCAATTGGAGTGGAAGTATGGAGTACTTTTTCATCGTTTGTTAGCCAATTGCAGTTCTGGAGAAGTATGTGTAGTGTCCCGTCCCTACATCGTCCCCGTTTTCGTCCACGGGGTGCGCGAGAAAGAAACACTGTCGCTACCGATTGAATCGGAACCGATAGATCGGGATCGGTTGAATCGGTCGAACGGGAACGATTGAATTAAGATCCTTTTCTCGTTATGAAAAGGCTTCTTCGGAATCAAGTCCCATATTCAGCGGCTTCCGCCTCAAGGATAGACTATGCGGCTGAGTCGGAAGAGACCTCCCGTTGCTCTGTTTTTCATGCCGCACTTGCCCTTTGGATTTGTTTTTTCTGAATGTGTTTTCGTGAATATTTTCGATAGTTTTCATGGCTTGCGTTTTCGAACTCGCATTTACATATCGAACTCCTTTAATTGTGCAGTGTTCTAATCAGTTGCTTATGCGATTTTAGGTGATCGCGTAGGTGCCGTCTAGCGCAACCAATGGGTCTTTTGCCTCAAACAAACAATCAAAGTGAGTGGCTGGACCCTTCTTTTCCTTGACCTTCTTAAATCTCAAATCAATCAATAGAATGCTAGTTGGTTATGTAAGTGCACGAAAGCTTAGATTTCAATGAACCGTTGCACGATTCATCACGTATGCACGCTATAGAACTATTATGCCAAGAAAATGTCGCATGCTTAATACCTTATGCCCGTTATAAAACCAAGATAAACAAAGTTTTGAATCATTGAATAACTGTCGCCATAACACGGCAAAACAACGATGACAATGGTTATGTTACTCACGAACTAAAGATTTTACTTGAATAACTAATCTAACCTTGCACGGTCATTGGACAACTCGTGCACGAGGAACGGATTCCTCGAGCGATACCCCGAGACACGGGATCGTTTTGGCCTAGGAGGAAGCAAAAGATAGCTGAGCTCGACAAGAGCAAAACATGGTTATTCAGGGAACTTACAGCGGGGCTCGTTACCCGCACTGAAAGGGTCGCCGTCTAACCCAGCTATAGTCCAAAATGGCTTGTGGTGCCAGTGACCTTCACATATACAAACTGCACACGCAAATTGATAACGATTGACAGGAAAGAACATGGTAAGTCTCACATTGCACGGCACGCTCTGCCGTGGGTAAGTTCTAGCGTAATTTATATTATGCCGATATTGCTTGTCTAAAATTTATTAGGATGGCTAGAAAGGTCACAAAATTAAGTCATAGCATTTCTTGAACCAAATGAGAGTGTGGTATATAAATTAGCCACTTGCTAGTACAAAGTGTAATGTACTGATCATCGCTCTCCACAGGTACCCCGAACCAAAAAGGGGGTGCCACTTAAGCTCAAGGTGACGCTAATACATTCGAAGCCTCGTTCGTGTGTTGAAGGTTTATTTTGATCCTTTTGAAGACTCCATATTCAGTCCAGAAGAAATGACGTCTCGACTCCCCACGATTCCAGGTCTTTGGAAATGTTTTGTTGTAAATGGGAATATAAGGTATGGAACGACTATCTCATCAGCGTTCATTTTGTAATCGAGTCATGTTGTAGCCGCGAGACAAATGAATGTAACAGAGTCATGTAAATGATGTTTATTATAAATGAAACAAAAGTTCTTCTGTTTTCAAATGTGTTTGTTCAATTTCTCTGCGTATTCTACTTGATGTTGTGTTTCGAATAACCTTATGACTATGCTTTGTGCAATCGCAACTTAGGTTCGCACGGCATCATGTCCGGAGACGACTATCAATTCTACGAAATCGGAACATGACATAATGGTATCCGAGCACGGCTTTATATTCTTTGGCCTTTCGTCTAGAGTCTCAAACCTTTGACCTCGCATCGATGAGATAAGTTGTTCCATACAATGAGTCTGTAATATCTTGAGACTAATGTGCGTGTCTACGTGTTGTAGAAGTGACGGAACCCGTGGCGGAAATCGCGACCGAGTAAGAAAAAAGTGCTTCGAGCAGTTCGAGTAGCTCGCGGACCGGACCTTCTAACAATGCATCGAGCGAATGCTGCGCATGATGGAGGCACAGCAAAAACAGTCCGAGAACCGACATCAGCAGACGGAGGCACGACAGGCCCAATTCGAAGCTCGCTTCGATGCCCAAACCAAAATGAAACAAAAGCAGCTTGATACTCTGCAGCAGATCGTCCAGACGATGGTGGCCAACAGAAACTCTGCAACTGTGCCTACTGTCACCGAGCCGATGGGTCAACCCATCGAAGTTGATCGAGAGGAGCCCGAGCATCAACCTGCGGCACCGAAAAGTTACAACTTTGAAGTGTCAGAATTCAAGAAAGCGTGCCGCACCTCCTTCAGCGGCACCGAAGGCCCATCTATGGCAATCGATTGGTTGAAAGAGCTGGAAGATCACTTCGAGCTCCTCGACATTAAAGAATCCAAGCAAGTCGCCTATGCACAACTTCAACTATGTTTGAATGCATACAACTGGTGGGCCGTGCACAAAAGAACGATCCGACGCGATAACAGCTCAACGTCGATCTCTTGGGCCACGTTCCGCAAAGCCTTTGAAGTCGAGTACCTTCCCTCAGCCGTTCGTCAAGAGAAGGAAAATGAATCCATGCAGTTGAAGCAAGGAAATCGGACAGTACAACAGTATGCTGTAGATTTCAACAGATTGTCCAAATTTGCTGGTGCGTTTCTTCCTACAGAGGAGTATCCTGTACGACGATTCGAAGTGGATCTGCGGCCTTCTATTGCTGCTCATGTGGCGGTACCGGAGGACAAGACCATGGGAGATGCTCTAAATTATGCTCTACGCCTTGAGAGCCAGTATCCTCTCATCGCTGTCGACGTTGTGCACCATTCCAGTCACAAACGTCCTAGCTATACGGGAGGCAACAATCACGCTACAAAGCATCCAAACAACAGGGGCAACCAGGGACAAAGCACTTGGCCTCGTTGCACAAAATATAATTATATCGGACACAATGCCAGCGAGTGTCGTACCTTGAACATAGATTATCACTTTTGCGAAAAAAGGAGGCACTACGCTAGAGATTGTCTTTCCCGACTGCGAAGACAGGACGCTCTGTCGCAACCAAATCATCAAAATCGAGGGCCAGCTCCTCGAGCTCCTCAACATGTACAACAGAATGGCCAGGATCGTCGTCCTAATGCTCAAGGGCGCGTCTACACCTTGACTCGAGACGAGACATTTGCCTCAGATACAGTCGTGATAGGTATACTGCTTTTTAATAATAAACATGCGCGTGTACTGTTTGATTTAGGTGCCACGCATAGTTTTATATCGGCGGACTTTACCTTCGAGCACAAAATTCTTATGACACCATTAGGCCTTGATCTTAGCGTTCACATACTGTCGAACACGTCACTACTTGCAAACTTAGCCTGCAAAGACGAAATTATCTGTATAGGGAAGAAAAAGGTCTATCTTGATGTGATAGTTCTAGACATTAAGGACTACAACATTATTCTAGGAATGGATTGGCTCGGCCCTTGCAACGCCACCATTGACTGCGCAGGAATGAAGATCACCTTCCGCATACCTGGAGTGCCCGAATTTTGCTACTCATGTGGTGAAGCATCGTCGACCTGTATGGTGATCTCGATAATTTCTGCTCGGAGGTGTTTGCCATGAAATATAAAAGAACAGAACAATTATCGGAGGACCGAACTTTTACTTCACGTTACAAACTTGCTTGTACAAAGAAAGCCTAGGGACGAAAACCTAGGTACAGCAGTCTAAGTACAATTGTTTATTTTAGATTCTGGGGGTGACGATAGAGGCTCGAGAAGGCGACGGCAGCCCTGCCTTACTCCTTGGACGATCGGTATGCAGCCTTGGCTCCTTGTTAAAAGATGGTTGGCGTTGACGAAGAAATGCTCTTCTTGCTCCTCTGTTGCTCTTCTGGCTTCTCTCTCTCTCTGTGTATTCTTTTCTTTGACTATTGGGGTCTCTCTCTGTATATACGTATTTTTTTCTCTGAAATTGTATATCTTTACAAGGGAATGGCATCTTGCTATTTATAATAGTGGGATGTGATCATTAGGGTTGCCAATGATTATCTTTTAGAGATGGCGGCGGCTTGGGGATTGGTCCATCTTGGCCATTCGTTTTGATTATGATGAATCTGGGCTATTAGGTGTAGATTACACCAAATCCCATGAGCAATTAATGCTGATTGGAATAAATCTTCCTTATACTGATCTTCTGATATCTGCGAATAAATCAGATCTATTCTTCTGCCACGTGTCCCAGATTTATTGGGATCTGACCCAATCTTTAATGGCAGCAAATCTGAGGAATTAATCGATTTAGGACACGTGTCCTAGGAGCTGCTGGGGGGATCTGGACCGCATGACTAGTGAGCCGCATATGAATGTGAGCCGCATATGAATATGAGCCGCATATGGTTAAGCCCACGTGTCAGGGCTGCGTGGGCAGTGACCCTCACTTGAGTCCTCTAACCACAGAGGAGTAATCCTTGTGTGCCGCATAGGTATATATCCGCATGGGCCGCATAGACATGATCCTCTTGAACCGCATGAGAAGCCCTCGCTCGAGCCGCATGAGGCTTTCATGGCCTGAGCCGCATAGGATGGATTCACTCTGAGCCGCATGGGAAGTCCTTTGCTCGAGCCGTATAAGGCTTCTATGGTCTGAGCCGCATAGGATTTATTCTGAGCCGCATGAGAAGCGAGCCGCATACGAATGCCCACGTGGCAAGGCCACGTGGCATTTTTGTGGCTCTCAGGGGATTTGTGTCAGAGATTTCTTTCCTCTTCCCTAGAGATTCATCATTATGACAGAGTCATAATTACCTGCCTTTGTGTCAGGGCTGTCAACTTTTCAGAGGGGTCAGCCGTCATAGCAATTAATGCAGCATGGGTCGGATGGGAGCACTATCAGGCCACGTGTCCTCTGAGCCGCATGGAATGCCTTGGGCCGCATAGCTCCTTATGCCGCATGATTCCCTGAGCCGCATGAGTTCTCTGAGCCGCATGGATCTTTCGTGGCCGCATGAATCATTTTCTTTAGTATTTTCCATGCTTCTACAGGACCCCCTTCAAAGTTTTCAATTTACAAAATTGAAATACTTTGAATAAGAAGCATGGCTCGATATTCTTCGGGCCGCATATAAAGTCCTGACCGCATGGATATCTTGGCCGCAGGGGACTTTCGAGCCGCATAGTTGCTTTCAGCCGCATGGCCATTTGAACCGCATATGCCCTTTGCCACATCATTATGCCATGCGTGTAGATCTTTTTGGGACAGGATCCCAAGAGCTCAGTCTTTAAATGGCTGGTTTGGCTCGATAGCCGAAGAGTCGATCGCGTTTGTACGAGGCGTCGGTCCATAGTTTTCTGTCTATAAATAGAAGGGCATTTAAACAGTCTTCTCTCTTAGACTCTTGTTGACTCAGATTTTTGTCATGTTTTCTTCCTCTGATCATCAGACAACAATGGCACCCAGGGCTTCTAAGGCTGTGAAGAAGGCTGTGGCGAGGAGTAAGAAATCGGCTTCGCCCTCGACTGTCGTGCCCCCCATTCGTCTTGACGTTCATATTGCCATCGAAGGTAAGGATTAGGTAGTCGATTTGAAACCCTAACAGAGCCTGCTTCACTGCATACTCCAGACTTTGACGTGAACTTCTCAAACTACATGGTCCGCATACACGTCCCATGACTGAGCCGTATGAGGATATACTCCCTGTCTGAGCCGCATGAGACTTGTCTAAAATGAGCCGCATGACCATTTCTGACTGTTTTCATTTTCTTCATCTTTGGTTCTCGCAGTATCTCCATCGAATGCTGAGACTGCGGCGTCAGAGGAGCCGTAGCCTCCTGTCATCAGCCAGGGATCTTCCTCTGTTAAGGAGGAAGTGAAGAAAGAAGAACCTGCGCCTGAGGAGGACGGCAGCCCTCCAAATATCGAGACTGCTGAGGGTGGCAGCGCTGGGAACTCTATTTCTCCTATTCCGGACGAGGATGCTCTTCACTTGCATCCTTCATATATGAGATGGTTGAGGGAATGGTACATGCGCTCCTGTAACTAGGATGTAGGGGCTTCTCGTGGATGTCTGTCTGTAGTCTTTATTTTGCTTCGCCTTTCTTCTTGTCTTCATGAAGAACTCTTTTGACTTGCTTGCAATCGTATGGATGTAACCAATTTCTGAATGAATGGAATATATATTTGCTTCACTTTTGCTTTGCAATAATCATCTTATTGGGATGTTTTGCGTGGACCTATTGCCCCTAACGTACCCTGGTTTTGGGTACGGACAATAAGTTAGAAATGAACCAATCATATTTATTCATAGGTACTAAGTACATGGTGAGTATGAGGGTTTCTTTGGCGGAGCCTTCCTACTCAGAGGTAATGAGAACATGGCAGGAGTGGGCTCAATAAAGGGGGGGTACATAGAACAACTCAGAGGTAATGAGGACATGGAAGTTCTACGTAGGGGGTGATTTGTTTCTGGCGGAAGTAGAACGGCTCAGAGGTAATGAGGACATGGCCGTCTTGGAAGTTTGTGGACCCGTTACCTTTGTTGTGCACTGGAAGTGCAGGTATTAGATCCTGAGGGAGGATCTCTTATAGGAAGAAAGTTCAGCGGTATGATTATACATGACTTTCTTTCAAAAGAGTGATCGGGATGTAAGTTCAGGGGTACCGATGGGTACATAACTCGACAATCCATGAATGTTGGAATCAAAGTGCAAGTTCAGAGGTACCAGCAGGTACATGACTTGGAAATTTGGGATATCTTTGTGGAAGAAGGGCATGAGTTCAGCGGTACACGCGGGTACATGACTCAAAAATCTGGAATATTGTGGGTGCGAGCTCAGCGGTACCAGCGGGTACGTGACTCGGGAATCTGGAGAATGGTGAGTGTGAGTTCAGCGGTACCAGCGGGTACGTGACTCGAAAATCTGGAAAACTGCGAGGGTGAGTTCAGTGGTATCAGCGGATACATGACTCAACAATCTGGAAATTTATGGAGTGAGTTCAGTGGTACCAGCGGGTACGTGACTCGAGAATCTGGAAAACTGCGAGGGTGAGTTCAGTGGTATCAGCGGATACATGACTCAATAATCTAAAAATTTATGGAGTGAGTTCAGTGGTACCAGCAGGTACGTGACTCGAGGATCTAGAGAATGTTGTTTAAACATAGTATTTCTTCAGGAACTTGCCGTTGACGGGCAACATAAGCAAGTCTCCGTTCTGCTTGGCGAGGCGGTAAGCACCGTTGGAGAATACGACCTCGATGACAAATGGACCTTCCCACTTTGGCTGGAACTTGCCGGCGGTCTTGTGAGTCATGACCATCGGCCTCCGGACTGCCAGCACAAGATCACCCACTTGGAATGTTCTGATTTTGACCTTCTTGTTGAAGGCTCCTGAGATGCGTGCTTGGTATAGCTCGATCCTTTGCTGAGCTAGGAGGCGCTTTTCATCTAAGGCCTCTAACTCTTGTAGTCGACGTCGGTAGTTGTCATCCGTTGTCAATTGATAAGTGAGGGCGACGCGGAGTGAGGGTATTTGAGTCTCTAATGGGAGAACTGCCTCACTCCCGTACACTAGGGAGAATGGCGTATTCCCGGTAGCTGTTCGAATTGTGGTACGATAAGCCCATAAGCATTTGCCGAGCTTCTCGTTCCAGTCGTGCTTGTTGGAGGAGACGAACTTCTTGAGGAGTTTGATGATCGTTTTGTTGAATGCCTCTGCTAACCCGTTTGCTGTCGGGTTGTACGACGTCGAAGCGATATTTTGAATACGGTGTTTATCGCAAAACTGATAGAATGCGTGGCTTGCAAACTGTGGACCATTATCATGGATGATCCTTCGCGGCAGTCCAAAGCGGTAGATGACGTGATGCTTAAGGAAGCTGATCACGTTTGAAGTCTTGACTTCTGCGAGTGGGACAGCTTCCGCCCACTTGGAGAAGTAGTCGGTGATCGCAAGTATGAAGCGATGTCCTCGGAAGGAAGGTGGGGTGATTGGACCAATGATATTCATTCCCCATGCTTCGAATGGCCAGGACGCCACTGTCGGATGTAGAAATTCGGATGGTTGGTGAATGAAGTCCGCGTGGACTTGGCAAGCTTTGCACTTTCTAGCATATTCGATCGCATCTGCCACCATCGTGGGCCAATAGTAGCCCATTCGGTGAAGACGATCTTGTAGTTTTGGGCCAGGCTGGTGGGCCCCGCAGACACCATCATGAGCTTCTCGTACTGCTTCTTTGGCTTCTGCGTTTGACAGACACCGAAGTAATAATCCATCGTAGGAGCGGCGATATAGCATCTTCGTCTCTGTATCGTAGAAGAATCTGAGAGAACGCCTTCTGATGGAAGTGGCTTCCTTTGGGTTCTCGGGCAGGATGTCGTAGACGCTGAAGTCGATGAATGGTTGTCTCCAATCTGGGGCGTCATCGATTGTCTGTGCGGAATAACTTGCCACGAATTGCACATTGTTTTTGGGACAGACCAGTTTATGGCCTATCACTTCCACTGATTGGTGATCATAATTCGAAACTGCTAGGGAAGCGGCAAGACCAGCTAGGGCATCAGCTTCAATATTTCGGAGTTTGGGGACGTGCTCGATGAAGAACCCCTCGAATGACGAGATGATATCGATCGCTATTTGGTGATAAGGGATCATGTCTTCGTGATGGACTTCGTACGAACCCCGGATCTGATTGACGATTAGTTGGGAATCGTCGTATGCTTCAAGGTATTCTACCCCCAGTTCTCTTGCAAGTTGGAGGCCAATGACCAGAGAGTTATACTCGGCCACATTGTTAGAGCAGGGTTCTGTGAGGGAATAGGCGCGGTTGATCACCAATCCGGAAGGGGAGACCAGCACTACCCCGACTCCGACGACTATATTGCCTTTAGGTCCGGTCCTTGAAGTACCGTCAAAGAACATTCGCCATATAGCCTCGTGAGAGGTTGTATGCGAGTCGGCGACCTCGTCTGGAATCTCTTCGTATATTCTGGAGGACTCCGAGCCTGGATGGGCTGCTAAAAAGTCCGCCAGGGCTTGACCTTTGACTGCCTTTTGTGGGACAAAGATCATATGGTAAGGGGACAGCAATATTGCCCATATGGCGAGTCGAGAGCTGAGTGCCCCTGGTTTAGTCATGAGGACTCTGAGAGGGTTGACCCGTGAGACCACATGTATCGTTTGTCCGGTGACATAGTGTCGCATTTTCTGAATGGCGAACACCAAGACGAGGCATTCCTTCTCTACCGCGGTGTATCGGTGCTCTAGCCCAACCATCATTCGGCTGAGATAGTATATGGCTTGTTCGTGGCCTGCATTGTTGTTTTGTGCCAACAGGGCACCGATGGAGTGTTCCATTGCTCGTATATAGAGCAGGAATGGTTTTCCAGGGGCTGGGGCTACCAAGACCAGAGGATTTGACAAATATTCTTTGATGCTGTCGAAAGCACACTAGCATTCCTCGTCCCATACGAATGAGACTCCTTTCTTCATGAGGTGCGTGAATGGTCGGCATCGTCCGGAGAGGTTGGAAATGAACCTTCTGATGTAAGCCAGCCTCCCTTGAAGGCCTCTGAGTTCGCGAAGATTTTTCGGGGGACCCACCTCCATGATTGCTTTTGTCTTCTCAGGGTCTACATGGATACCCTTTGCAGTGATGATGAAGCCTAAGAACTTCCCGCTGGATACGCCCAGAAAGGACTTCGTAGGGTTCATTTTCAAATTGTGCGCTCGCATTAGGTCGAATACTGTCCTTAGATCCTGCAGATGGTCTTCTTTGCAGCGGCTCTTAACGGCTATATCGTCAACGTAGCACTCCACCGTCTTGCGTAAGTGGTCTCTAAAGATGATGCTCATGGCTCTTTGATATGTGGCGCCAGCATTCTTTAAACCGAAAGGCATGACTGTGTAGCAGTATGTGCCAATTGGTGTTCGAAATGAAGTATGCTTTTCGTCATCAGGAGATATTTTGATTTGGTTGTACCCCGAGAAGCCATCCATGAATGACATGTGTTCGAAGCCGCAGGTATTGTCGATCATGATGTCTGTGATAGGAAGGGGGAATTCATCTTTGGGGCACGCCTCGTTCAGGTTGCGGAAGTCGATACAGATTCGAATCTTTCCATTCTTCTTGAGGACGGGTACTATGTTGGCGACCCAGTCTGGATGTTGCTCTTCACGAATGAAGCCGCTGGCTATCAATTTGTTAACTTCAGCTTCGATCGCGTCCATGATGCCTGGACGAAAGCGTCGCTGTTGTTGCTTGACTGGCTTCGCATCTGGTCGAATGTTGAGTTTGTGAAGAGCGATGTCAGGATTTAACCCTGGCATGTCTTCATAGCTCCAGGCGAACACATCAATGTACTCTCTGACAAGTTCTAACAGCGACTCCCGTTCTTCGTCAGTTAGGCTTTTACTGATGAAAATCGGTTTTGGAGAAGATTTGCTGCCGAGATCTACTTGTATGACCTCATCTTCAGTAGGAGGTTCTCTCAGTTCGAATCGCTTTTTCCATTGTGCGTCTAATTGCTGGGCCCATGGCTCTAGCTCAAGGATTTTGGAGATGTCTTCGTCTTCCTCATAAGCGTCGACGAATGCCATGTTGACTGACATGACTTGTCTGAACACATCTCCGATGCTGGTATCTGAGTCGGAAGTTGGTGATCCGGTTGAATGTGACTGCCAGTCGCATTCTTCATCTGAACTTTCAGGGGTCGTAGTAGGCGTTACATACCCTAACCCGCATCGAGTTTTGTTATAGTAGTTCTGTGGTTTGCCCGTCGGGACTGGCGGCTTCAAAGGTAATCGTCGCCCAGTGCCGTAGTTCAATCCTGGCGTCATCTCTAGATCATACCCCTGTTTCTGCATGAGATATTTGGATTGAGGGCTATAGAGATACAGAGGCAGTCTCCCGGCATCTGACCCGAGGTCGACTTCTTCTATGGTGAGGGGATGCGGGTTGTTCGTCCGGCCGAAAATGATCGGATGATTTCCTCCCTCGAATATTCGGTAAGCGTCTTCTACTGGAGTAAGCTGGATCGCGGTGTACACATTTGTCACCTGTGTGTGTAGGTGAGCGCCTATACCGTGTTCCATAGCATACATTGTATATAGCTTATTGAGCTCGGCGTAGTTCAAAGATAACCCTTTATTGATGAAGTAAGGTATCTTTTCTAGGGGGATTACATCGTCAGCGGAGGGGACATTGGTGTGGGTAGCCATATACTTGGCTAGCTCCGGTTCCTCTTCGGCTACCCCCTGCGTAAATGAAGACTGAGAGGACGACCTTGGAAGCTTGATTGTCAGTGGTTCAGTTGATGGAGTTGAGCATGGTGTTGCTGGCAGACTAGCAACCCCCAGTTTGGTACTCGAGGTGGAGTGAGGAGTGACCGGTTCGCTAGAAGTGTCAGACCTTGCGTCGGGGTGACGACCCTTCTTGGGAAGGCGTATCGTCAGTAGCCTATCGGAGGGATTGAGCTTCTCTGTTTGGAGTTGACTGACTCTCGACAGTCTGATTGTCAGTGGCCCCGTTGTGGGTCTCGGCACCTGGCCGAACCTTGGCAGCCGGATTATCATCTGCTCTTCTTGCGCCGAGAGGCTGATCGCGTCCTTCCGCAGAGTGGCGGTAAGGGGTGCAGACTTGTCCGATTTGTGAGCTTGGAGGTGGATCGTCAGGGGTCCTTCGGATCCCGTAGCCGTTTCGGTACTAGCTTGTTCATTTCCTTCATCAAGGTGCCTCTTCGACTTTTCGTATAAGCAGAAGTCCGAGTAGTAAGATTCGACCCCTTTGAAGGGATCGATATCAGCAAATTCTGTCTTTACGAAGCCGTGTTTGTCGACGTATTTGAAGCACTGGTGTAGCATGGAAGGCACGATCATATAATCGTGTATCCATGGGCGCCCCAAGAGGATGTTGTAAGAAGTGTCTGCATCTATGACGTAGCAGGTGACTTCGGATTGGAGGTCGCCAATTTGACACTTCAGACGAATCTTCCCAATAGGGTAGCTCCTGCCCGAATTGAAACCGCTGATGGCGGTGCTTGTAGGTGTCAGGCGATGCATTGGGATACGAAGATGATGTAGCAGACCCTTCGGGATGATGCTTATGAAAGAGCCAGGATCAATGTACATCCGATCCACCTTCACATCGCCGATGTATCCCGTGTAGTATAACGGGCGATCATGTAGGTTGGTTTTGATGAGCATATCCTACGGAGTGAAGACGATGTTGGGCATTGCTCCCGTGCAGGCACTGTCTTGGAGATCCACGGGTGAGTCCTCTCCGGTGAGGTTGGATTGAGCCAGATAAGCATCGGCATTTTGGAGTGCTTCGCTCAATGCAATACGAACGTCCTTGGAGAGCCTTAAGAGTTTGTATAGTGATAATTTGGCCGGAGTGTTAGCCAATTGTGCTAAAATGTCAAAGTTATAGGGCCTCTCTAGCCCTTGGGCTGCGTCCTTTCGGAGGGATTTGTCGAAGCGAGTCTCCTTCGGCCTAGGCTTGTCGGTCGTCGAAGGCTGAGCCGGTTCCGGAGCATCAGTTGTAGTAGGTTGATGATTTTCAGCTGGGCTGTCAACCACAGGTTGGGATTGCGCTCCGGACCGTGTGACGACGGCTGTAGCTTCCTCGTTGTCTGCTGAGATTGTGTAGCAGGTCCTGATTTTTCTACTCTTTTTGTTAGTGGGAGATGGTGTGGGCCGAGTTACTTCTGACACCAAGTCTGGATGGACCCACATGACCTCCCCTCGTGAGGTGGTAGGAGGTACTAGACCAGCAGCCTGTTCCCGGGAAGGTGGAAGATTGGTAATCTCCATCGTCGCCAGAGGGACGGGGATTACCCCGTCTTGAGTCTCCGTCGGAGGGAAGCTGTCAAATTGTACAGACACCATATTGGCTGCTACGGTTACCTCTTCGAAGTCGATGGCCAGAGCGTTCGAATCGATGAGGCTTTGGATGTACCATTTTAGTTGGTAGCAGTCGTGTGTAGCGTGGTGTACATAACGGTGGTAATGGCAGAACTTTGGGTTCTCCAAATCAGCCGGCCGAGGCTCCCGCCTTGGTGGAGGAAGCTGAATTCTACCTCCTTGTATGAGCATGTCCAAGATAGGCTTGACGTGGCCGTCTTCGAAAGAGTAAGTGATCTGAGACCATTGTTTGTCTACTGGTTGTGGCTCGGGCTTCTGGGCCGTGTCGGCCACCATAGCCTGCTTTCCCTTGCTGTCCCGATTGTTGGAGGGGTTACCCCCATTATCGTTGTTGGGACGCTTGCCCTTGTTTTCTCCTTCTGAGATATGCAATCCCAGTTGGCGAGCCTTCTTCAGTCGTTCTTCGGCACTTGTGGTGCTGATGATGAACGCTTTCCAATCTTTGAATTGACTTTCGCCCATCCAGAGACTGATCGTTAGAAGCAGTCTCTTTTGGCAAATTTCAATCAAAGAGGAATCTGGATTTTCGGAAGGCAGCTTCATGGCGGTCTGGCGGAACCGCTCGATGTAGTTCCTTGTCAACTCCTTCTTCCCTTGGACGACGTCCATGAGAGTGGACATAGTGATGTCCTGTCCTACTTCGTAGAATCGTTCTAAGAACAGGCGCTTGAAGCCGGCGAAGGAGTGGATGCAGTTGTCCGGTAGATTGCGGTACCAATCGAAGGCGACTCCTTCCAATGCCCCGATGAATAACCGTGTGAGGATCGCATCATCATGGGGCAGATGGTCGGTGGTGACCTCAAAGTAAGTGATATACCGACTTGCTGAGGTTTTGCCATAATACGGGTTGATATTGAACGGCTTATATCTTGGTGGGAATGGAACATCCCTCCATTCAGCAGGGTATGGTTGCCGTATTCTGAGATCTTGAGCGTTCTCTCGGGCATGGAACATGGCTCGGAGCTCCTGGACCTCTCTCCTTACTTCTCGGGTCTCATCTGTCGCGGTAGGAGTTGTTATTTCGGAAGGATTATTGCCCGGATTTGGTGTCGCTGAGTTTGAATCTATATTGACCGCGAGGCCCGTGCTTGTTTGACCAGGCGTTCCTCCTTGTAGAGTGGGCAGGGCCGCTTTAATCTCGTCTACAGACTTGACCAAAGCAAGTAATATGACTTCGAGATTGTCGATGCACTGGCGATCATTGGAACCACCTTGATTGCTGTCCGTCATGAAAACCGTCCTTACATGAGGAGTGATGGAAGGAACGGTGGAGGACGTGCCCTCCGAGTCGTACCCATGCACCGAGAAGTCATCGGGATAGGTGGAAATGTTTTTTTCGGGCTCGGACTCGGAGGGAACGGTATCCCCAGCTTCAGAGCTTGCTTCGTCTTGAGAGCTATGGATGTCCTCGGGGACATCGACGTCTGTTGCCCCTGGTGGAAGAGTTGTTTGTCCGGGCTCGGTTCTTTGAAATATCGGATTGTTGCGGATGTTCGGAGGAGTGCTACCCCCAGTTCCCTCAACCCCCAGCGATGTGGATGATGAATTTCCTATTGCGGTAAATTTTGTCTTTGAACGGGTGTGTTGGAATACACCACTAGAGGACAACCGTTTAGACGGTAGTTTCCTAGCTGTGGTGCTTGATATCTTGGGACTGAAGATGCTTGTCTTTTTCCCTCTCCCTTCGGTGGGGACCCTCTGAGCGAAATTGCAGGAGACAACAGGAGGTGCCTCATCTTCTGAGTTCGGGTGCTGTAGCCTTTGGAAGACGGACGGCCGATCTTCCGTCACTGTCGCATTATTGCAGCAGCAATTGACGATGATTTGGGTGCAGCGATGTCCAAGCGAGGACTCTTTGCACGCCGACACTCCTCTTTCCTTACGTTTGTGGAGGATCGCCTCCCGCGGGTCAAAGGAACCACTCTGTCTGTTTGCCGCCGGGGGATGGACTCGAGCGGTTGTATACAACTTTCCATCCGAGGCCCGTGTGATAGTCAACGGGACGCCCCGATAGTCAGAGGTTGGGACAGCTGACTGGGCCCGATGAGCCCGCGCTGCCCTAGACTTCCTCCTTTTAGCACTTGTGGGTGCGTAATAGGAGGAGTCCAAGTTGGGTACCACAGAGTCTGGCTTATCATCCAGAGAATCATCAGGGTCAGGACCGCATGAGAGACGATTGAAGACTGATCGAGAGAAGTGTGAAACGGACGCTATGCGGCTAGAGTTGGGTACCGCGCAGGCTGTCTGCATGCGGTTGTCTTCTGCCGTCGGACAAATTGTTTTTGTGCGGCTAGGAGTCACGACCATACAGGCTGGCCGCATGCGGTTGGCAATTGCGGTCGCATGGGTTTCTGCAAGCGATTGACTCCCATAGCCGCATGAGTTTCATTCGTGTGGTTGGCAACTGTAGCCGCATAAGCTATGCGGCTGACAGATATGGCCGCATGAGTTTTCTTCATGCGGCTGGAGGATGTAGCCGCATGAGCTTTCTCCCTGCGGCTGAAGGATGTAGCCGCATGAGCTTTCTCCCTACGGCTGATAACCTTATGCGGCTCGGATCTCATAGAGTTCCTCTTTGCCCCTGCAAGTCCAGCATCATAGTATTTTTTTCTGTCGGACTTGGGGACAGCAGAGTCGTCTACGATCTGAAGTGGGGCCGCAGGGGAATCTTGCTCGCCGTCTTGAACAACAGAGGGTGTCTCTGTAAGAGCTTCAGCAGGAACGAAGGATCGGGGTCTCCACTCCTTACGGGCCTTCTTTGTGCGGGCTCGCTTCTGGACCGGGCCAGTGCTTTTGTCGGAGAGCATCTCTTCGAACGCCTGTTGGTCGAACCGGGCGACCATCTTTTGTTGAGTGGAGCCAAGCTTGGCTGCATCCGATTGCGTCACCAACTCCTCAGCCGTGGAAAAGTTAGACCCCAGCAGAGTCGCCATCGTGTTTGCCATGAAATATAAAAGAACAGAACAATTATCGGAGGACCGAACTTTTACTTCACGTTACAAACTCGCTTCTACAAAGAAAGCCTAGGGACGAAAACCTAGGTACAGCAGTCTAAGTACAATTATTTATTTTAGATTCTGGGGGGTGACGATAGAGGCTCGGGAAGGCGACGGCAGCCCTGCCTTACTCCTTGGACGATCGGTATGCAGCCTTGGCTCCTTGTGAAAAGATGGTTGGCGTTGACGAAGAAATGCTCTTCTTGTTCCTCTGTTGCTCTTCTGGCTTCTCTCTCTGTGTATTCTTTTCTCTGACTATTGGGGGGTCTCTCTGTATATACGTATTTTTTTCTCGAAAATTGTATATCTTTACAAGGGAATCGCACCTTGCTATTTATAATAGTGGGATATGATCATTAGGGTTGCCAATGATTATCTTTTAGAGATAGCGGCGGCTTGGGGATTGGTCCATCTTGGCCATTCGTTTTGATTATGATGAATCTGGGCCATTAGGTGTAGATTACACCAAATCCCATGAGCAATTAATGCTGATTGGAATAAATCTTTCTTATACTGATCTTCTGATATCTGCGAATAAATCAAATCTATTCTTCTGCCACGTGTCCCAGATTTATTGGGATCTGACCCAATCTTTAATGGCAGCAAATCTGAGGAATTAATCGGTTTAGAACACGTGTCCTATGAGCTGCTGGGGGGATCTGGACCGCATGACTAGTGAGCCGCATATGAATGTGAGCCGCATATGAATGTGAGCCGCATATGGTTAAGCCCACGTGTCAGGGCTGCGTGGGCAGTGACCCTCACTTGAGTCCTCTAACCACAGAGGAGTAATCCTTGTGGGCCGCATAGGTATATATCCGCCTGGGCCGCATAGACATGATCCTCTTGAACTGCATGAGAAGCCCTCACTCGAGCCGCATGAGGCTTTCATGGCCTGAGCCGCATAGGATGGATTCACTCTGAGCCGCATGGGAAGTCCTTTGCTCGAGCCGCATGAGGCTTCTATGGTCTGAGCCGCATAGGATTTATTCTGAGCCGCATGAGAAGCGAGCCGCATACGAATGCCCACGTGGCAAGGCCACGTGGCATTTTTGTGGCTCTCAGGGGATTTGTGTCAGAGATTTTTTTCCTCTTCCCTAGAGATTCATCATTATGACAGAGTCATAATTACCTGCCTTTGTGTCAGGGCTGTCAACTTTTCAGAGGGATCAGCCGTCATAGCAATTAATGCAGCATGGGTCAGATGGGAGCACTATCAGGCCACGTGTCCTCTGAGCCGCATGAAATACCTTGGGCCGCATAGCTCCTTATGCCGCATGATTCCCTGAGCCGCATGAGTTCTCTGAGCCGCATGGATCTTTCGTGGCCACATGAATCATTTCCTTTAGTATTTTCCATGCTTCTACAGGAGGACGCTGCATTCAGGATGCAAAGGCTACTTGGCGTCTGTTCGAGACACGCGACAGGATGGTACAAACGCGGATCAGACCGACGTTGTTGCAGAATTTTCTGACGTGTTTCCGGATGAGCTACCCGAAATGTCATCCGGCCGAGAAATCGAGTTCAGCATTGACCCATTCCCTGATATCCGACCAATTTCTAAGGTCCCGTACAGAATGGTACCTGCAGAACTAAAAGAGCTCAAGGTCCAACGGCAAGAGTTGCTCGACAGGGAATTCATTCGTCCTAGCGTCGCGTCGTAGGGAGCGCCCGTGTTGTTTGTGAAGAAAAAAGGATGGGTCAATGCGTCTGTGCATCGACTATCGCGAGCTGAATAAATCCAACATCCGAAACAAGTATCCATTGTCCCGCATAGACGATTTATTCGATCAGTTGCAAGGTACCTCAATATTTTTGAAGATCGACCTCCGCTCAGGCTATCATCAACTCAAGATCAAGTCAGACGATGTGCCAAAGTCAACCTTCTGCACTCGTTACGGCCACTACGAGTTCTTGGTAATGCCATTTGGCCTGACAAATGCTCATGTCGCCTTCATGGATCTAATGAATCGGGTGTTTCGTCCGTTCCTTGACAAGTTCGTGGTAGTCTTCATAGACGATATCCTCGTCTACTCGAAGGATCCTGCACAACACGTAGAACATCTGCGGACCGTACTCCAGACCTTCCGAGATAATCAGTTGTTTGCGAAGAGGAGCAAGTGTAAACTTTGGCTGAGCAGTATATCCTTTCTTGGACACATCATTTCATCCGAAGGTATTGCAGTCGACCCAAAAAAAGTTGAATCCATTGCTGATTGGAGGTGGCCTGCGTCGGCTAGTGAGATCCAAAGTTTCCTTGGTTTTGCGGGATACTATAGACGCTTCGTGAAATATTTTGCGAAGATTGTATCGCCATTGACTCGCCTCACTCAAAGGGAGTCGTGTATGAGTGGTCAGACGATTGTAAAGCTTCCTTTCAGGAGCTGAAGCAATGGCTCATTTCGGTTCCTATACTTGCACTTCCGAATAGGGTAGAGGGTTTTCAAATATTCAGCAATCCTTCAGGCCAGGGCTTGGGATGTGTGCTCATACAGCGAGATAAGGTGATCTCTTTCGCCTCCAGACAGTTGAAGCCGCACAAGAAGAACTATCCTACGCACGACTTAGAGTTAGCGGCGATTGTGTTCGCGTTAAAATTGTGGTGCCACTATCTTTATGGCGTGTTATGCGCGATCTATACCGATCACAAGAGCCTCAAGTATCTCTTCACTCAGAAGGAGCTGAACTTACGATAGCAGCGTTGGCTACAACTGATCAAAGACTATGACTTGACGATCGACTATACGCCGGGCAAGGAAAATGTTGTGGCAGACGCTCTAAGTCATAAATATATTGCCTCAATGTGCATTAATAGCAGACTACTACGGGACCTTGAAGAGATGGGCGTCGACCTTCGAGTTCGATTCAGAGATGTGCAGTTGGCACAATTACAGTTAGAGCCGAGCTTGCGAGAAAAGATCAAGACCGCTCAGAAGGACGATCCGTACCTGAAGAAGATACGATAGCTGATTTCAACAAGGAAGGCGACCGACTTTACAGAAGATGACACCGGCGTGCTACGATTGAAAGGCCGACTATGCGTTCCGGACGACTTAGAACTTAGAAATGAGATATTAACGGAGGCACATTATACGAAATATACCTTGCATCCCGACAGCACTAAGATCTATAAGGAGCTCCGTACGACCTTCTGGTGGCATGGAATGAAGAGGGATGTGGCGCTCTTCGTGTCGCAATACATGGCCTATCAGTAGGTAAAAGCTGAGCATCAGATACCGGACGGAGAGATGCAGAACCTTGCCATTCCAGAATAAAAATGGGATCACATCACTATGGACTTTGTTATTAGCCTGCCGAAGATGCCACGGGGGAACGAAGCCATCTGGGTTATCGTCGATTGGTTAACCAAGTCAGCGTACTTCATTGTCATTAAAGTCACTTGGAGCGTCGATCGTCTTGCTCAAATCTATCTTGATGAAATATTTCGGCTGTACGGGATACTGGTATCCATCGTCTCAGATCGGGATGGGCGGTTCGTATCACGCTTTTGGTGTAGTCTTCAGTCAGTAATGGGGACCAAGTTAAAGTTTAGCTCAGCTTACCATCCTCAGACCGATGGCCAAACAGAACGGGTGAACCAGATTCTCGAAGACATGTTACGCCTCTGTGAAATCGACTTGAAGTCAAGCTAGGACGTTCATCTACCATTGGCCAAATTTGTATATAACAATAGCTATCAGTCAAGCATCCAAATGGCACCATATGAAGCCTTGTATGGCCGAAAGTGTAGATAGCCCATTTGCTGGGATGAAGTTGGGGAACGGCAGATACTTGGCCCGGAGCTGATGGAACAAACCGTGGAGAAGGTAAAGCTCGTTCGAAAAATACGGAAGATTGTACAGAGTCGACAGAAGAGCTACGCCGACACCCACCGAAGACCCCTTGAGTTCTTGGAAGGCGACCATGTGTTTCTGAAAGTAACGCCCATGCGAGGAGTCACAAAATTTAGAGCAAAAGGGAAGTTGAGTCCAAGATTTATTGGTCTCTTCGAGATACTGATGCGGGTCGCCCCAGCAGCTTATCAAATCGCATTATCGCCAGCACTATCAGATGTGCACGATATTTTCCATGTCTCACAACTACGGAAGTATGTGCACGATCCGAGGCATGTGGTAGATTTAGGACAGCTAGATCTGAAGGAAGACTTATCATATGTGGAAGAGTTGGTGCAAATCTTGCAGCACAAGGACAAACTACTTCAAAATCGTACCATTCCTCTCGTTTGCGTACTCTGGAAGAACCATGCGGTCAAAGAGTCGACTTGGGAGCTCGAATCCGAGATGAATGAGAAGTTTTCTTCGTTGTTTCCTAGCGGTAGGTTCTCCTTTTAAGTTTCGAGGACAAAACTTTTTCTTAGTTGGTTATGATGTAGTGCTTTGTCCCTACATCGTCCCCGTTTTTGTCCACGGAGTGCGTGAGAAAGGAACATTATCGCTACCGATTGAATCGGAACCGATAGATCGGGATCGGTTGAATCGGTCGAATGGAAACGATTGAATTAAGATCATTTTCTCGTCATGGAAAGGCTTCTTCAGAATCAAGTCCCATATTCAGCGGGTTCCGTCTCAAGGATAGACTCTGCGGCTGAATCGGGAGAGACCTCTCGTTGCTCTGTTTTTCATGCCGTACTTGTCCTTTGGATTTGGTTTTTTCTGAATGAGATTTCGTGAATATTTTTGATAGTTTTTATGGCTTACGTTTTTGAACTCGCATTTACATATCGAACTCCTTGAATTGTGCAGTGTTCTAATCAGTTGTATATGCGATTTCAGGTGATCGCGTAGGTGCCGTCTAGTGCAACCAACGGGTCTTTTGCCTCAAACAAACAATCAAAATGAGTGGTTGGACCCTTCTTTTCCTTGACCTTCTTAAATCTCAAATCAATCAATAGAATGCTAGTTGGTTATGTAAGTGCACGAAAGCTTAGATTTCAATGAACCGTTGCACGATTCATCATGTATGCACGCTATAGAACTATTATGCCAAGAAAATGTCGCATGCTTAATACCTTATGCCTGTTATAAAATTGAGATAAACAAAGTTTTGAATCATTGAATAACTATCGTCCTAATACGATAAAGCAACGGTGACAATGGTTATGTTACTCACGAACTAAAGATTTTACTTGAATAACTAATCTAACCTTGCACGGTCATTGGACAACTCATGCACGAGGAACGGCTTCCTCGAGCCATACTGTCACGACCTGCACCCGCTTTTCGGATGCAAGTTCGTACGCAAGCCAGCTATGCATCAAGCGGACTCCAGCCCGACTCGAATACGTAAACGCTGTCAAGAGCATGGTAAACTGCCAAATCATGGCAAAACAAATCTATATCTCAATCCATAATAAGATTATAAAGCATGAATGAACTCTATGGGTTGTGGTCTGCATCCCACTCACATATATGCCCGATAAGACTCCAAAGAATATAACAAGAGTCTAAACTGAATCAATAAGCAGGATATCTCATGATAAGGAATGTAAAGCACGAAAGGATAACAATATAATATCTCTGACAAATACCTGAAAAATGAATCACAATCATCTACCATCCCGCTCTGCTAACTAACTCCATGCAATCGCTAAACCTAAAGAGATCATCAGGTCCTCAGGAGACATAGCAAGATACATAAAAATATGCATATCTAGCAATTTAATCATGCATAAACTATAAACATGATATAAGCAAGGAACGAGACATACACATGGCAAGAGACTACGACCAAAACTGCTAACAAATGACTATCGACAAGTGGCTACTGAGGTGACTATGAACTGGAATACAAGAATAACTACATGTAACTGGACTGCTGGATGAACAAGTGAACACGAGATCAATGGAATACCAAACCCTCGCCCCGAGTTGACTTGCAGGTTTGAACTAATCACTAACCCTCGTCCTAAGTATGGACTCTCTAGTTAGTTCAAGGCAAGGCACCCTCGTCCCGAGTGTGGACTCTCTGGTGCAAATAAATAAGTCAATATCCTCATTCCGAGTGTGGACACACGGATGTAAACAGATCAAGACAATCACCCTCGTCCCGTGTGTGAACTCTCTGGTGCAAATGGTCAACCCTCATCCCGAGTGTGGACTCTCTGGTTGAAAAAACGATAACAAGAATTTAGCAGTTCAACTACACGTACTCATTCTATGACACGACTCAAGCAAGGTACTGGTGAGACAAGGTACAACTCATGTCAAAACATGGGTGAGGACAACTCCAGCATGAACTATAAAGTGAACCAGCCTGGTATACAACACTATCTAATCACGAAGCTGATATACAAGCAAGACGATAATCTAGTAAAACATGGAACGCAGGAAACATATAGATAAAGTCACATCAACTAGAGAATAAGATGATAATATATGAAAACAGAAAAAACTATAAGCATAAAAATAAACTGTAGAGGGAAGCAAGATATCTTGCCTGGTGGTAGCACGAGGGACCATCAATATACCGTCAACTAGTAAGCCATAAAGTTCAAATCTCACAACTGTCTCCGAAAGCTGAAACAGACATTGCTAACATTCTCAGAATAGTCAAATTAGCTAGGATTGCATGTCCTTAAGTCCAGTTATGGACACAGAAGCAAAACGGCCATTTCGGACCAAAACGGTGTCCGCCGTTGAACCCGTTTTGCACCAAAAAATATGCCAGAGTCAATGGTCTCTAAAGTCGTCAAACTATATGTCCACGAATTCGTTTTGATGATACGAACCCAACGATATATCCAATTTTGGATTTCGGTGGGCCGTGCACAAAATCGTCCGTTGAATCGGATTATAGGGCCCGCGAAACGGCGATCCGATCAACTGTCTCAGAATTGGACCAAACTTGGCATACAGGACCAGAAAAATGATACAGTCCTTTTGGCATAAGTTTTTTCTCGATCTGACGAACGTGCATAAAGTAATTGAGAAATTTGCAAATAGGCCGATACGGTAAATTTCGACGGATACGCATCAAATTCGTCGCGCACACGCAACCGATTTGAATTCCGTCAAAGCCCACACGTTCATGAAGCCGATACGCACCTTTCGATGCTTTCGATTCGCGACCACGTCGTCCGAATTGGCGGGACGCACGTCGTATCGAAGATTTTTTTCTATTTTCTATAGTTTTAAAAAACATGTTTTTATTGAATTTTAGAATCAAATAACTTTTCATCTACTTAATGAAATCAGAATCTACAAAAAGGGTTGTGACGCCCTATATGGTGTCTAGGATTGCCTTTAATTAGTTTCTAAATATTGTGCACGAGTTGATTGGAATCGATCCTCAAATATGGCATCTAAAATATTTTTTAAACTGTTTTCGAAACAATTTTTTGTCGATTTTGGATCGATTTCCAGAGAAATCTAATCGAGTATATTCGAATCTAATTAAAGGGTCACGTAGATGGTTAGGTTGTTATCGTACCTCAACAAACGGTTTGCAAAATGATCGATCGTCGAGGGAGAAAAGTTGTCAAGAAGTCGGCCTCCTGACCGCTGCTGCTGCTGTCCTTTCTGCCGTCCGTGCGCGGTTCTACACCATCCGGTCGACTCACGCGACGACGCGCGGCTGTGGGTTGCCGCCCAAGTGGCTGGCGAGGTCGTGTGGGTGTTGGAGAGGCGCTGCATCAAGGGGTTAGGGTTTATATGAGAAACCTCGCTCTCTCTCTCTCTCTCTTTGTTTCTATATATATATATATATATATATATATATATATATATATATATATACGTGATAGTAACAGGGGACGGGCTCGGGTTCCAGGTGGGGGCTCGGCTGTGCTGGGCTGGAAAGGGTTTTATTTGTTTTTTTCCTTTTTATTAATCTATTTCCTATATATATATATATATATATATATATATATATATATATATATATATATATATATATATATATATATATATATATATATATATATATATATATATATATAATATCATATCATATATACAATATCACTTAATTATACCCAAAGGATTTAAACATATCCTTGGCAACTATTTTTCATAACAAATAAAGCATTACTAATAATATCAATAAAATAATATATATTACTATACGTAATACATATATGAGATAAATATATTTTACTAACTTTTTTAATAATAATGAAAACATATATACAATTATTAAATAGGCACCATAAATATATATATACACATTTATATAGTTTAATACCCTAAAATGTACAAGGATAATGTAAAGGAAATAGTTATCATATTTCCAAGAATAAATATTCAATAAAAATAACTGAATATTGATATCATATATATATAACAATTATTCTAGGAAAATATTTATTAGACACTTAAAACAAGGTAGAAGTATACACTCAAAGTATATCGTCATGGACGTCTTAGGACTCACTATAAGCCTACACGGGCTTGGGCTCGGTTCGGGCCCAGTCCGGACTGGTTTGGTATAACTGAATTTCCTAAAAGTCAAAATATTAATAAATAACTAATTAAATCATTTATAGGGATTAACTCGCAACTTGGCCTGGTTTTCTTAGTTAGAACACACCCATGGCTCGGCATTCCCCTATCATGGCTAAATATTAGTCAAAGCACGCCACTGCACTATCCGTGCCATGATTTCTAGTCGTCTTGTACTTCAAAACTTAACCATGGCTAAAGTCATCTACCGTAATAATTAACTAAATAATTATTTATAAAATTCTAAAAATCACTATTTAAACCAAATAAATAATAAAAAAAATATTTTAAAAATTTTCGGAAAGGGGAGCTACAAATCTATCCACCTTAAAAATAATTTCGTCCTCGAAATTCTAATTCATAACTATTCCTTAAAATTTAAAAATAAGTCCACTCTTACTTCAATCTCCTCAAATTTTAATTTCTCACGATATCTCATATTGTCTCCTAACCATTTTGTAACTACGAAACCTCGAGGACTTCTACCCACCTTTGGTCACACTACTCCCTCAAAGGTAGGTCACTAAAACTTTAAAACATTCCCTCTAGTTGCTAGAATCATCACCCATAGATATCTAAGATGTATGGCATCTATAATCCCCCTATATCTATCAAACAACCAAAAATTAAATAATCAAGCAATCTTATACTATAACTTAAGAATTTTTGATAAATTCTAGGCAGCACGATCATTCGTCACCCCGAACTACGGAGGGACAAAAATCAATGGTACGAAAATAATGAAGAATAATCGAGAACAAATATAAAATTTCAAGGGCGTAGGGAAATTTTCTAGAAGAATTTTCAAGGCAGTGTGGATTGAGATTCCTAAGGTTTAGTCATAGTTGCAGGCTCGTATCAGTACAGTTACGTAACCGATACGATATGCTCTGACCTGCATGGGCCACCAAAAAAACTTGTCACGACCTGCACCCGCTTTTCGGATGCAAGTTCGTGCGCAAGCCAGCTACGCATCAAGAGGACTCCAGCCCGATTCAAATACGTAAATGCTATCAAGAGCATGGTAAACTGCCAAATCATGGCAAAACAAATCTATATCTCAATCCATAATAAGATTAAAAAGCACGAATGAACTCTATGGGTCGTGGTCTGTAGCCCACTAGCATATATGCCCGATAAGACTCCAAAGAATATAACAAGAGTCTCTAAACTGAATCAATAAGCAGGATATCTCATGATAAGGAATATAAAGCACGAAAGGATAATAATATAATATCTTTGACAAATACCTGAATCATGCATCACAATCATCTACCATCCCGCTCTGCTAACTAACTCCATGCAATCGCTAAACCTGAAGAGATCATCAGGTCCTCAGGAGACATAGCAAGATACATAAAAATATGCCTATCTAGCAGTTTAATCATACATAAACTATACACAGGATATAAGCAAGGAACGAGACATACACATGGCAAGAGACTACGACCAAAACTCCTAACAAGTGACTATCGGCAAGTGGCTACTGACAGGTGACTATGAACTGGAATACAAGAACAACTACACGTAACTGAACTGGTGGATGAACAAGTGAACACGAGATCAATGGAATACCAAACCCTCGCCCCGAGTGGACTCGCAGGTTTGAACTAATCACTAACCCTCGTCCCGAGTGTGGACTCTCTGGTGCAAATAAACAAGTCAACATCCTCATCCCGAGTGTGGACTCACGGATGTAAACAGATCAAGGCAATCACCTTCGTCCCATGTGTGAACTCTCTGGTGCATGGTCAACCCTTATCCCGAGTGTGGACTCTCTGGTTGAGAAAACGATAACAAAAATTTAGCAGTTCAACTACACGTACTCGTTCTATGACACGACTCAAGCAAGGTACTGGTGAGACAAGGTACAACTCATGTCAAGACACGGTTGAGGACAACTCCAGCATGAACTCTAAAGTGAACCAGCCTGGTGTACAACACTATCTAATTACGAAGCTGATATACAAGCAAGACGATAATCTAGTAAAACATGGAACACGAAAAACATATAGATAAACTCATATCAATTAGAGAATAAGATGATAACATATGAAAATAGGAAAAACTATAAGCATGAAAATAAACTGTAGAGGGAGGCAAGGTATCTTGCCTGGGGGGAGCACGAGGGACCATCAATATACCGTCAACTCGTAAGCCATAAAGTCCAAATCTCACAACTGTCTC
Source organism: Iris pallida (assembly GCA_029216955.1). NCBI lineage: Eukaryota > Viridiplantae > Streptophyta > Magnoliopsida > Asparagales > Iridaceae > Iris > Iris pallida. The sequence goes on along the minus strand of JANAVB010016197.1, from coordinate 47,514,032 downwards.
TGAAAGCTGAAACAGACAATGCCAACATTCTTAGAATAGTCAAATTAGCTAGGATTGTATGTCCTTAAGTCCAATTCTGGACACAGGAGCAAAATGATCATTTCGGGCCAAAACGGTATCCGTCGTTGAATCTGCTTTGCACCGAAAAGCGTGCCAGAGTTAATGGTCTCTAAAGTTGTCAAACTATATATTCATGAATTTATTTTGATGATACGAACCCAATGGTATGTCCAATTTTGGATTCCAGTGGGTCGTGCACAAAATCGCCCGTTGAGTCGGATCGTAGGGCCCGCGATACGACGATCCGATCAACTGTCTCAGAATTGGACCAAACTTGGCATATAGGACCAAAAAAATGATACGGTCCTGTTGGTGCAAGTTTCGTCTCAATTTGACGAACGTGTATAAAGTAATTGGAAAATTTGCAAATAGGCCGATACGGTGAATTTCGACGGATATGCATTAAATTTGTCGCGCACACGCAACCGATTTGAATTTCGTCAAAGCCCACACGTCCACAAAGCCGATATGCACCTTTTGATGCTTTCAGTTCGTGACCACGTCTCCCGGATTGGCGGGACGCACGTCGTATCGAAGGTTTTTTCTATTTTCTATAGTTTTGAAAAATATGTTTTTGTTGAATTTTAGAATCGAATAACTTTTCATCTACTTAATGAAATCAGAATCTACAAGAAGGATTGTGATACCTATATAGTGTCTATGATTGCCTTTAATTAGTTTCTAAATGTTGTGCATGAGTTGATCGAAATCGATCCTCAAACAGGGCATCTAAACTATTTTTGAAACGATTTTTCGTTGATTTTGGATCGATTTCTAGAGAAATCTAATCGAGTATATTCGAATCTAATTAAAGGGTCACTTAGATGGTTAGGTTGTTGTCGTACCTCAACAAACGGTTTGCAAAACGATCGATCGTCGAAGGAGAAAAATTGCCGAGAAGTCGGCCTCCTGACCGCTACTGCTGTCCTTTCTGCTGTCCGTGTGTGGTTCTACGCCGTCCGGTCGACTCACGCGGCAGCGCGCGGCCGTGGGTGGCCGCCCAGGTGGCTGGCAAGGTCGTGGGGGTGTTGGGGAGGCACTGCATCTAGGGGTTAGGGTTTATATGAGAAACCTCTCTCTCTCTCTCTCTCTTTGTTTCTATATATATATATATATATATATATATATATATATATATATATATATATATATATATATATATATATATATACGTGATAGTAACAGGGGACGGGATCGGGTTCCAGGTGGGGGCTCGGTTGTGCTGGGCTGGGGGGGTTCATTTGTTTTTTTATTTTTTATTAATCTATTTCATATATATATATATATATATATATATATATATATATATTAGAATATATATATATATATATATATTAGAAACCCCCTCCTTTTATTAAACACGACTTGAAAACCGAAGCCGGAACACGTATACAAGGCGCAAAATGCCTTAGCCTATACAGGTATACCCAAAAAGAGGAAAGAGGAAAGGGGAGGCGAAGCAACCGCTATGAACTAGTGGGGGATCACTGACCAGAAGGATCTAGAAGTGTGGGAGCACAGAGTGCTACGCTTGCGACATTGACGGAGAACTTCCCTAACGAGCTGGTCGGCGGAGTATTGGTGACCTTCGTATCTCGCTTTGTTGCAATTCTTCCAAATCGCCCATGTGGCGGTCGCTGTGACGATCTGGTGACCATGGAAGGAAGAACCCCAAGAGGTTGCTAGATCATGGAAGCGTCCGCCCCCCGGAGCGATGTTGAATAACTGGTTGAGGGTCCTCCAAATGCTGTCCGGAAGGGCACCCTGGCAGAAGGTGTGATCAATAGTCTCTATCTGACGCTCAGAGCAGTAGGTGCATGCAGAAGCTAAGCTGATCCCGATGGTGTTGAGGATATCGTCAGTTGGTAATTTATTCCTAATGGCTCTCCACATTAGGAAGGACCACTTCTTGGGTATGCAGGTGTGCCAATAGTGCGCAGTGGGGGTGAGCTTCCGCCCGATGCCCTGGATGGCGCTCCTCGCCGACCTCACCGAAAAGGCCCCCGACGCTTCCAGCTTCCATCTCAGCTCGTCTGGCTCGTTACAAATGCGTAATCCGTGTGCACGAATGTTGTCCACCGCTTCATTACCTGCCCATTTACGGATCAGGTCCCAGTGACAGTCATCGTTGGAGGTGTTCCACAAGTCTCTGATCCTGCAGCCTCTCGGGATCACAGTGAGACTAGGGATCAAGCTGTCTCCGACCCATCTCTCCATAAAGGGTCCGAATCTCCCGCCCCCAAACGGAGTCTCATCTCGAGTTCGGCAAGGTCACGGCCAATGAGGATGCGACGCCATACCGCTGAGGATCTGCAGTTGGAAGTAGCCAATGAGGGGTGGGAGTGTTTGAAGTACCTGGCTTTCAAAAACCTGCTCCATAAGTTGTTGCTCGTGCGCAGATTCCATCATAATTTCATCGAGAAAGCTTTGACAATGTGAGTGAGTTTAGAGAAACCCAAACCCCATTCGTCGGTAGGATGAGCCATAGAGTCCCAGCTAGCCCAGTGATGCTTATCTAGGCCGTTGCTATGCCCCCAGAAGAAAGTACAAAAGATCTGTTTGATCGAAGACAGGACCTTCTTGGGCGGTAAGCAAGCAGCCAGAGTATGAATGGGGATGGAGGAGAGGACGTAATTGATGAGGATCATCTTGCCGCCCGAGGATAAGGTGGCATTATGCCACCCTTCGAGCTTCTTCCTGATTCTATTAGTAAGTCCTCGAATAGGGCCCCGTTGGATCTCCCGTACACAAGTAGGCAGCAAAGATAGGTGAATGGGGGGTGAGCTACGGCAAAAGATGTTAAGTTGGAGAGATTGATGGCATGCTCTCTATTGGTGTTGTGGTGGGCGTAGATAACGCTCTTTGAGTGATTGATCTTCTGGCCGGAGCATCTTGAGTACCTCTGAAGTGTGTTTTGAACCACCGCCACCGCTCCTTCGTCCCTGGAAGAGAAGATGAGTAAATCGTCAGCGAAGGCCAGGTGGGTGATGATCGGGCAATCACTGGAAGTGTGATAGTGCTGGAAGTTGGGGGTGTTGACCATGTTGTTAAGGTTCCTGCTCAGGGCGTCAGCAGCAATGATGAAGACCATGGCGGATAGAGGGTCTCCTTGTTTGACCCCGCGGTGGGATTTGAAGAACCCATCGGCCTGACCGTTGATGACCGTCGAGAACCAGGAGTTGCTGACGGATCTTCAAACGATATTGGTACAATATTTTGAGAACCCGAAAGCTCTGAAAACCCAGATGATGAATTGCCAGTCCAGCCTGTCATATGCCTTGTGCCAGCATAATATTGTCCTGAATGTTCCTTCCACGGACAAACCCACTTTGCTCATCCGATATGATCTTGGGGAAAATCCTAGCCATTCTGGTCGCGATGACCTTGGATATGATTTTGTTGATGAAGTTGCAACGGCTGATGGGACGGTAGTCGCGGAAGGACTCCGGGTTATCTTTTTTCGGAATAAGAATGAGATTGGCACTAGATATTGCTTTGGGGATAAATGGCACCTTCGAAGAAGGCGACGGCTGCTTCGATGATGTCCTACTTAATGATGTCCCAACAATAGCGAAAGAATACCCCCGAAAAGTCGTCCGGCCCTGGCGCACTGTGTTCGTTCAGAGCCCACACGGCTTCCGAAACTACCTGAGCAGTGGGGGAACGTTCCAATAGGGCGTTGTCGATATCGTTAATAAGAATGGAAGATTTTGTCAAGAAAAGATCTATCTTTGTAAACAGTCTCTTTGGAGAATAATTTGGAGTAAAAGTCCGTGGCTGCAGCATGGATACTCTTGTGGTCAGTAAGGATGTTCCCGTTGTCATCTATCGTCCGATGAATCGATAGCTTTTGTCTGCGACCGTGGACGCATGCATGAAAATACTGCGAGTTTTTATCCCCTTCGCTATCCCATTTCAACCTCGCTTTCTGCTTTCAGTAGTCGGTCTCCACTTTGATCCTAAATTTAAGCATAGCCTTGGTGAGGTTTAGGGCACTCCTGGCTACAGAGGAGCAATCCGTAACGACCAAATTCTCCGCTCGGATGACGTCGTCCTCAGCTACCCGAACGGCTTGAGAGATATCCCCATAGGCTAGTTTGCTCCAGCTGGACAAGGCATGCCTTATGGCTTTGAGCCTTTTGCACACCCTGACTAGTGGGTTGGGGGATTCCTCATGGTTCCAGGCTTCCGCGACTATGCCCAGAAATTAGGGATGTTCAATCCAGAAGTCTAGAAATTGGAAGTTCTTTTTGGATAAATGAGTGTTATTTTTTATCTCCACCAACCGCGGAGCATGGTCAGATTCCATGGAGTTTAGGTGGGACAAGTTGGTGGTGACCCCCATACCGTGCTAGAAGGCATTCATGAGGGCCCAGTCCAGTCTGGAGTATTGCCGTCTATTCCCCTACTGCCATGTTGCACCAGGTGAATGCATTGCCAGTGAATTGGAGAACGGTTACGTGGGCATTGAAGATAAAGTTGTTGAAGTCTTGCATGGCCGAGGCGGGAGAAGGGCGGCCTCCAAATTTTTCAAAGCTGCAGACGATCACATTGAAGTCCCCAATGCAAAGCCACGGATAGTTGGTGTGCTGGTGATGAATGTCGAGGAGATCGTTCCAGAGGAGTTTTCTGTCCGTGAAATCGTAACTGCCATAGACCGCTGATAGGATGGCTCGCTTGGGAAGGCTGGGGTGCTCAAACCAACAGGAGAGGCTTTGCTGGAAGTCCTGTATCACTCCGAATTTGACATCATTCGTGCACAGGATCCAAATGTCGTACTTGTCTGCCACTGTCGATGGAAGGCCCAGCTGCAACTGGATGGATTTTAATCTTTTGGGTGGTATTTTGGGTTCTAGAATAATGAGGATGTCAATCTTGTAAATTTTCCGCAGACCGGTAATTCTTCTTAATGTGGGTTTGTTCGCCAGCCCGCGAACGTTCCAAGATAGGATGTTAAGCATTAAGGGCTTTGTGGGGGTGTTTTTTGTTCCGCTTTACGACGGATCTGGTTTGAATGGTAGAGGTACCATGAATAGTGTCGGCCCCGATCGAGGTTGATGGTCCTACCTCGGTCGCTGCCTGGTGATCGTTGCAAGTTTGCTCCAGCTGGTCCGGCTTCTGACTGATCGATTCCCCGACGAAATCCAGGATAGGGATCTCGGGAGGGATCGTAATAGAGTCACTATTGCTCCCTGTCGGCAAGGTTGTTGGTTGAAGAGGGAAGCCCGCGTCTTGGACCTGAAGTCCTCTTCGAACTTAGTCTGGCCCTAGAATTGCTAGGGCTTGGATCACAGAGACTTCATTGGGATGTTGATGGTCAACTTCGATGATATCGGTGACCGGTTCCCCGATGTCCGGATAGGAGTGATTCTCGATGAGCGGGCGATCGGCTGGGGGAGATGCTGGCTCCGAAGTGGGTTCTTCATCTTCCGACACAAGAGCGTCGAACTGATTGGATAGGGTGATATCTTGGGTGTTGAAGGGTATCAATGCTTTGCTGGGGGATTCGCTCGAGTCGTGAGTACCATCGCTGGAGCCGAACCGCGTGTGCAAGTTCGAGAGAGGGAGGATGGGTGTCAAGGGAGACTTCTCCTCCGATAGCACGCTATCTTTCCAGGGTTGTTTCTTCTTGAGTTCAGGGTGTAGGCGATGACAGTGCTTAATGAAGTGTCCTCTTAGATGGCAATGGTTGCAGAATAAGACGTGTTTGTCATAGATGATTTGTTAGGTGTGGGTTTGGTTGCCCAGTTCAATAGTGATAAAATTGGGAAGTTCGGAGGAGAGGTCAAGCTCCACGCCGATTTTGGCGTAGTGAGCCTTTGTGAGGTTGCTTGTCTCTTGGGCTGATGCCACATACGTGCCGAATGAGTTAGCAATACGCCGGAGAGCCACTGGGACAAAGCAAATGAGGGGCAGGTTGGGCAGAGTGACCCAGGCGACGACAGTCGATGAGTCTTCTTTGGTGGAGAAGCCAGCAGTCCATTTGACTATCTTTATCTGGTGGGTATCTATTCTGCAAGTACATGTGGACCATACAGACCTGTGGTCCACCTCGGATGAAAGGTGAAGGAGAATGTGTTTGGGGTCAAGGGGGGCCAATCGGTATTCCGAAGATAGTCTCCAACCGACTATCGTCTCCTGCACCCTAGGGAATTTGGGGCAGCCGTTGGAAAATTTGAAGATGAAAGTGTGGGGGAACGAGGTTGCTAGTAAAGACAGTTTCGAGTCGGAGAATGGAACCGATGGCACCCGGGACTCCTGAGAGAACTCGATGTCAGGGAGGTCGACGGCTAGGAAGATGGGGCCCTGCGCCGCAGTGAGATCCGGGCGCAGCTTGGCGGCGTAGGTCTGTGAAGAAGCCCCGACCAAAGGAGAAGGCTAGGGTGCTCCGCTGGGAGGGGGGAGCGATCGGTGGAGGGGTCGACCCAGGGAAGGGCAGCAGAGCAGAGGGGTCAGCCTGAAGCGGACTCCCCGGAGGAGGGCGGCCGATGACGAGCTCCCCTGGGGATCGCCTTGGAGCTGTAGCACGGCCACCGGAGGGTGGGAGACGACGGGGTCCATGGTGTTCGCAGGCTCAGCCGAGCGCGGGGCGGGGTTGATAGAGGGAGAGATCGGGCCGCTAGACGCCGGGGTTAAGGAGGCGGGGGGGAGAGGATAATAGGGTGTAGGAGGGCGGATGGGGGCCACGAGGGGGAATACCGAAGGGAGCGGAGGCCGAGGAGGGAATGAGGGGAAAGGAGGTGCCCGCGGAGGAGATCTGGAAGAAGGTACGGGGATGGTCAGAGAGAAACTCGGTGGGGGCGGCCTGGGACTGATGAGCGAAGGTAGCAGGGTTGGCATAGGGATAGTGGAGATGGAGGGGTCCACCATAGTAGGAGGAGGGGGTGTATTACGTAGAGGCCATATTGTGGGAGAGGGTGTCAGCGTAGAGAGAGTGGGGTTTGACGTAGAGTGGAGAGGAATGGGGGAGTTGAGCGTAAACTGGTTCGAGAGAGTGGGGCCCATTGGCGTGAGTTAGAAAGTGCTGGCCACCTAGCGAGGGATGGGACGTGCTGAACTCCTGGCGAGGTTCCAGAGAGTAGGGCCCACTGGTGAGGGAAGGAAAGTGCTGAACTCCTAAAGAGACAGAATTGGGGGCTGGTGGATGGGGCCCACAGACGGTCACTAGGGAGCGGTTGAACGCTCGGCCATCTCGAGCGAAAAGTGGAGCCGAAAGGAGGGACCCACCAACAGAGAAGTTAGAGGGGTTGGACGCTGGACCATAGGTAGCGTAAAGTCCAAAATCTCGAGCTGTGTGGAGGGACTCACCAGCGTAGACATTAGATGGATAGTACGCTTGATCATAGGTAGCGTAAAGGTCGTTATTATGCGCTGCGGAGAGCACGTAAAAAGCCGAGGCCTCCTCGAGTGGGCCTCCACCAACGACGTACCCGAGGTACCAAACGAAGGAAAGCCCGATGCCTGTACCGCAGGGGGGCTCCGCCCCCGATGGGACAGTAGACCCGTTCAAATTTTGAAAGAAGGCGAGAGAAGGGAGACGAGGCTGACGGTGGCTGACCACTGCGGAGCTTCCGGCCCGGGATGAGGCGGCGAGAAGGTCGGAGTGGAAAGCGGGGGGCGGCCCGAGCGGAGGAGCGAGCTCATTCGAGAGATGGGGGGAGGCAAAAGACCCGGGAAGGCCGAGCTCCGCGACTGGGATGCCGGACAGGGGCGAGGAAGGGCCGGATGAGGGGGACGACGCCGGCGTAAGAGCTGGATGGGGAAGGGAGGGGTGGAGAGAGGGAGGTGGGCGGCCGATCAACGTCAGGGCATCGGCAGGCCAAGGAGGGTGCATCGATCTCCGGCGGGGAGGTCGCCGCAGCCAAACGGGGAGGGGAGTCCCTAGAGACTCCCCAGGGAGGAGAGGGGGGGACGGGAGGAACGGAAACGAAGACTCATATATATATATATATATATATATATATATATATATATAAAAATATATATATATTTTATATATATATATATATATATATATATATATATATATATATATCGAAGAATCATATCTATCTATATATACATCTATATATATATATATATTTTATATATATATATATATATATATATATATATATATATATATATATATATATATATATATATATATATATATATATATATATATATATCGAAGAATCATATCTATATATATATATATATATATATATATATATATATATATATATATATATATATATTCGATATATATATATATATATATATATATATATATATATATATATATATATATATATATATATATATATATATATATAAATATATATATATATATATATATATATATATATATACAATATCACTTAATTATACCCAAAGGATTTAAACATATCCTTGGCAACTATTTTTCATAACAAATAAAGCATTACTAATAATATCAATAAAATAATATATATTACTATACGTAATACATATATGAGATAAATATATTTTACTAACTTTTCTAATAATAATGAAAACATATATACAATTATTAAATAGGCACCATAAATCTATATATACACATTTATATAGTTTAATACCCTAAAATACACAGGGATAATGTAAAGGAAATAGTTATCATATTTCCAAGAATAAATATTCCATCAAAATAACTGAATATTGATATCATATATATATAGCAATTATTCTAGGAAAATATTTATTAGACACTTAAAACAAGGTAGAAGTATATACTCAAAGTATATCGTCATGGACGTCTTAGGACTCACTAAAAGCCTATACGGGCTTGGGCTCGGTTCGGGCCCAGTCCGGACTAGTTTGGTATAACCGAATTTCCTAAAAGTCAAAATATTAATAAATAACTAATTAAATCATTTATAGGGATTAACTCGCAACTTGGCCTAGTTTTTTTAGTTAGAACACACATATTGCTCGACATTCCCCTAGCATGGCTAAACACTAGTCAAAGCACGCCACTGCAATATCCGTGCCATGATTTCTAGTCGTTTTGTACTTCAAAACTCAACCATAGCTAAAGTCATCTACCGTAATAATTAACTAAATAATTATTTATAAAATTTTAAAAATCACTATTCAAATCAAATAAATAATTAAAAAATATTTTAAAAATTTTCGGGAAGGGGAGCTACAGATACCCCGAGACATGGGATCGTTTCGGCCTAGGAGGAAGCAAAAGATAGCTGAGCTCGACGAAAGCAATGCAGCGGAGCTCGCTATCCACGCTGAAAGGGTCGCCGTATAACCCAGCTATAGTCGAAAATAGCTTATGGTGCCAGTGACCTTCACATATACAAACTGCACATGCAAATTGATAACGATTGATAGGGAAGAACATGGTAAGTCTCACATTGCACGGCACGCTCTGCCGTTGGTAAGTTCTAGCATAATTTATATTATGTCGATCATTGCTTGTCTAAAATTTATTAGGATGGCTAGAAAGGTCACAAAATTAAGTTATAACATTTCTTGAACCAAATGAGAGTGTGGTATATATAAATTAGCCACTTGTCAGTACAAAGTGTAATGTACTGATCCTCACTCTCCACAGGTACCCCGAACCAAGAAGGGCGTGCCACTTAAGCTCAAAGCGACGCTAGTACATTCGAAGTCTCGTCCATGTGCTGAAGGCTTGTTTTGATTCTTTTGAAGACTTCAGATTCAGTCTAGAAGAAATGACGTCTCGACTCCCCATAATTCCAGGTCTTTGGAAATATGTTGTTGTAAATGGAGATGTAATGTATGGAACGACTATCTCATCAGCATTCATTTTGTAATCGAGTTATGTTGTAGCCGCGAGGCAAATAAATGTAACAGAGTCATGTAAATGATGTTTATTATAAATGAAACAAAAGTTCCTTCTTTTTCAAATGTGTTTGTTCAATTTCTCTGCGTACTCTACTTGATGTTGTGTTTCGGATAACCTTATGACTATGCCTTGTGTGATTGCAACTTAGGTTCGCATGACATCACTCCCGGGAGACGACTATTAATTCCACAAAATTGGGGCATGACAGTATAGAAGTTGTCTGTTTGGTTTTGGATTTGCTTAGATTCATCTGCTAATTGTTGGGATCGGTATGTCGATAGAGCACTCCGATACCGAGTCCGAAAAGTGATCACAACGGAAACTTAGACCAACTTACCTGAGATAACCAATCAATCCACCACGAGTGCCAAGACAGATAAAAACACAATATCTTTCAGTGACTACGTCACCTGGACAAATCTGAATCTATATAACTCAGTAAAATTACAATATTGAATAAGAACAATGTTGAACCCTTTGTCCAAATGTTCAACCCATCACCCAATTCAAGTAAAAAGTAGAAGATTAAAACTTGAAATCACTAAACCTACCCGTAGCAATCTTCCGATACGAAGATGATGATTCCCCGCACATATGTTCTCTTTTTGTTGTCTTGGATGACTAGCCCTAAAAGCAAAGTACGATCAGTTTCTTAGATTTTCTGTGGATAAGCACCCTGAATCTTCCACCTTGTGCTCTTGAGATTGATCTTGTGCCTCCACCCTCAACGCATATAAATAGGTCGAGAAGCCTATTTTAGGTTATACTAGAAGTCCTAAAATAGCTCACCATTAAATCTGGATGTCAAACAAATCTAAAGGTGCTTATTAAAACCCAAAACTCGTCAGTCCTGTCCAACATCGAACTCGGGCAGAGTTCGATTTGACCCTTGTAGAAAAGTTCTGGAACAAAATGACAGAACTAGGGCAGAGTTCCGTCCCTTACCGAACTCAGCCCGAGTTCGGTCCCGTCTTGGAAGAACTGCCTCGATATCTAGACTGGAATCCAACAATTCCTTATACATAAAAACTATCTCGGAATCCTGAGTGTTGATCATGGTATGATCCTCGACGAATACGGTGCCCTTGCTTCTATAGAGCTTTCTTTCCATCGAGTCATAGAGTCTATAGTCAAACTCATCTTGACCATAACCGACAAAAATGCACTACCAAGTCTTTGGCTCAAGTTTGGATCTCTCGTCCTTCGGTACATGCACGAAGGTCTTACAACCAAATAATCGAAGGTTGTATAACTAATCCTTGTTGTACCATACTTTATCAGGAACATCATCCTACAAAGGAGTACTAGAAAACAAATTAATAACATAAGTAACAGTGTTGGGAGCCTCACCCCAATACCGCACCCTCTCTATTATTGTATTGTTCATATGCTCTGTTACACCATTGAGCCGAGGTGTCTTTGATAAGTCTTCTGCTGTCGAATCTTTTGCTCTTTGCAGTAAGCATCATAGGGACCAATGTATTCGTCGTCATTGTCGGACTGAATACACTTCAACTTTTTCTCCGTCTCCCTTTCAATAGAGACTTGAAATTTTTTAAAAGTAGGCATCATCGGATCCTTGGTCCTTATAACATAGACTCAAACTTTCCAGGACAAGTTACATAATAAGAAGCACCACCAATACATTTTATCTTCAAAGGACTGTAGACATCCGAGTGAACTAACTCGAGCAACGCCGACTTCCTTGAAGATGGTTAACTTTGGAAAAATATCATATTTTGCTTTCTAACCATACATTGCGTGTACTTCTCCAATTTTTGTAGACTTGAGCCTTAGAATCACTTCCATATTCAACAGGTAGCTCATTCCTTTCTCGTTGATATGGCTAAGTGTAACGACCATAGTTCGTATTACGTATTTTGGTATGCGTGTACGTATATTGCACGTCTCATTTCATAGCTTATTGTAGTATTTCACTTGCTTGGTTCGGCTTGGTTGGTTTGGTTCGGTTTGGATTGGTTTTTTATGTAGACCAAACCCCCACCTACCACCCCTCTTTTCCTTTAATAGCCGCCCAACACTCTCTCTCCTCATTTACTTCTTCTTCTTTATTACTTTTCCTCACCATTACTCTCTTCCACCTAACAGGAGGTTTAGACAAGTGTAACTTGCTTCATGGAGGAACTCAATTTTATTGTTCCATTTTCTTCTCCACAAGATTCTAAGCCACTTTAGTACTTAGCATTTTCAAATTCCATGGCTCATTTCATGTAGATCTAAGTTTCTAGCATTTTGATCTTTTTGGTTTTGATCTACTAAAATGGATTGTTTTTGAAAACTAAGAGTTCCATGTAGTAGGCCTCCTAATTTTACGCAAGTTTGGCATTTAGATGGCCGGACTTCACTAAGTCTTGGCCGAGATGGAGTTCCTCGAGTTCATGAGCTTTTACGCATGTTTGTCTTGGCCATAGGAAGAAGATGAAGTTTTACGCATGCGTTCTAACGTGTTAGCGTAGGGTTTAGCCTTACACCCACATTTTATGTGTCAGCGTATTATTTTAGCCTTTTACGCACACGCATTTGCGTGCCAGCGTACTCTGTTTTACGCCGAGTTCCAACGAATTTTACGCTCGGGGTTCTCCTGCTCGCGTAAAATCGTGCTCGCGTAAAACCCTGGCTTGATCAGGCTCTCGCGTGCGTAAGGTCTTGCTCGAGTGTTTCACTCACGTAGAGCTTCACCCGTGTAGAGTTTCACTCGGGAGTTTTCGTACGTAGAATTCTACTCGGGTAAAATCTTACGCGTGTATAATCTCGCGTGCGTAAAGTCTTGCTCGAGTGTTTCACTCACGTAGAGCTTCACCCGTGTAGAGTTTCGCTCGGGAGTTTTCGTGCGTAGAATTCTACTTGGGTAAAATCTTACGCGCGTATAATCTCGCTTGCGTAAAGCCCGACTAGCGTAAAACACCACCCACGTGCACCCTTGCTCGCGCTAGCATAGAGCCGCTTTACGCTCGAGTCCCTTGGCCTAGCGTAGAGTGTAATGCCCCAGTCCCAAAATACTTATGACTAGATACGTATCATGCCAGCTGTATACATACGAGTAAATATACGGCTCGTATGTATACATAAGCTATAAATATAGAAAGCCAAGACACTAAATCTCATCCACGAAGATAAATAATGATATAAAAGCAGCTTTGAGTTTGTCATGTATACAATAGTTGGGTGGAGACAAATCTACTACCAACTAAATTAAATATGGAAAAATATACCAAGAAAGAATTGGTCGAACGAGAGCAAGTGATGAGTCCAAGAGCAATCATCACGAAGGAAGGTATGGCCTTAGTTAGAGCACCTGCAAGAAACCACGAAACACACATATGGAGAGATCACCAGGTCCTCAGAGGGACGTAACATGACACATAATATCATGCCCATAAACTGAATAATAAAGCTCAACAGAAAAGTATGCATGAGTAAAGGTTCCTAACCATTCTATGTGGATTGCACTTTAGAGGACAACGTTCTACGCAGGAGCTTAGATGTTCAGTATAGATGGAGAGAGAGAGAGAGAGAGAGAGAGAGAGAGAGAGAGAGAGAGAGAGAGAGAGTGGCAGTAGGTAGCGCTCATAAGAGACACTATCGGCCATGGGCAGAAAGTAGCTCTCATACGAGAACTATCGGCCCCGGGGCAGTAACTAGCGCTCATACGAGACACTATCGGCCCAAATCTATGTGTGTACTGAACATGTAGCCCCTACGCTAATAACTGTCCCCTCCCCCCAATGATACTATACATGCGTCGTCTCCACGACACTGTTTAATCCTTAATAACTGCCAAGTCTTCTACACAAATCTATTAGCAGTTATATCCTAACGCACGGCCTGTACGCACCGATGTACGGTCGGCACGCAAGTCTGCATCTATATGCAACTCACAACTAACACACAATCCGTGGCACATCGTGACAGTTTATGAGATGCACTAAACATACGGTGGTCCCTTAACTCTAAGCCAATTGCATAAAGTATAGTAATTTGCAACTACATAGCTTTGAAAGAATAATATAAAGAAAAGCATGCATGATATTGAGCAAAAAATTAAACAGTAAAGACAAGGTGTCTTGCCTGGTGGTGACGCCTGGTATGGTGCGTTGATCATGATAATGTCCAGATAGTCCAAAGCCATGGTTGTTGTGAAGAGATGAACAATCGTGAGGAAATAAGAATGTGTGATTAGATTAGTCATGGTCAAGAACTTGATTTGAAGGAATAAGTATTTATATATATTTCTTAGGAAATAGTTATAGCATTTAAAAATATATTTATTAGCCAAAATATTTTAGATAGGTACTTGAAAATAATCGATATATATATGTATATATATATATATATATATATATATATTTGGAAAACAAAAACTTTATTGAATGAAGGCGCAAACAGCCGAAGCCTATACAAGTAAGCGCGCCTAGCGCGAAGACCGACCCAAAACAAAGAGGAAAACACGAAGTATTGCCCACAAAACGGTTCTAGGACCGAGCATCAGAAGGTTAGGCAGAAAGAGCGAGATCAAGACGAGAACTCGCCCCTGTCCCAGTCAGCCGACCAGATCGTTCCAAAACTGATTCGAGGTGTGAGTGCAACACCTCTTTCTTTTGCAGATTTGCCTAATCACTTCACTGAGCAATCGAGGCGGCGGGAATTAGCGGTCCTCGAATCTGTGTTTGTTCCTGTTCTTCCATAAAACCCAAAATGCGGCGGCAGCGATGATCTGGTGCCCGTGGGACGAGTTCCAGCTGGCCAACAGATCGTTGATGCCCCCGGTTGAGGGGACCCTATTGCACCTATGGTGGAGGTGAGTCCAAATGTGAGAGGTCGACTCCCCAGAAAGTAGCACGTGCTCGACGGATTCAGGATGGTGATCAGCACAGCAGTGGCATCTGGAGGCCAGACTATATCCGAAGGATTACACAGCATCATCCGCGGGGAGTTTTCGACGCACGGCCCGCCAAAGAAGAATGGACCATTTTGCCGGAATACACGTGTGCCAAAACTTGGCAGAAGGGGAAGTCGTGACATGTATGTCTCTGAAGATGCCCCTGGCCGACGCAAGGGTGAAGACGCCACTCTGGTTGGGGGACCATCTGAGCATATCCCGAGCTTCATTGATCGACAGATTAGAAGCTCCCAAACTCGCCGCGACCGCCGGGTCTAGCCAGTCGCGGACCCTATTCCAGTTCCACCCTGGCGCGTCAGCATCCCATAAATCCCGAATCTCGTACGACGGCGGAGTAAACGCGTTGGGCCTGAGGATTTCGTCCCCCAACCAGCGTTCCTTGCAGGCCTGCGAGCGACCATCCCCAAGGTTAAGACGCAAGAGTGGTTCCGCAAGGATGCGGCCACGAAGGATGCGCCGCCACGACGCGGAGGATCTGCAATTGGCAGACGCCTCAGTTAAGTGACAGAATCTAGAGTATCTGGCTCTCATGAATCTGGTCCAGATCGAGGTTTCAGATCGAATTTTCCACCATAATTTTGCCGAGAGAGCGTCAACCACGTGGGCCAGCCTGCAGAATCCCAGACCTCCCTCTTCAGTAGACTTGGCCATGGTAGCCCAACTGGCCCAGTGATGTTTGTTCTTACCCTCGATATGTCCCCAAAGGAAATTGGCGAGGATGGATTCAATAGAATGAAGCACTTTGATGGGAGGCGAGCACACCGCCAGGGTGTATATGGGGATGGAGGATAGAACGTGCTTAATAAGAATTAACTTCCCCCCGGGAGAAAGGGAGGCGTTGTGCCAGCCCGCAATTTTCTGGCGAATCTTGCCCACCATGTGTTCGAAAATCCCAGCGTTCGCTCTGCCGTACACCAATGGGCAGCCCAAGTATAGAAAAGGAGGGTAAGCTGTGGAGAAGAAGGTCATGAAGGACAGCATAGCCGAGTGGGTTCTGTCGGCTTTGTGATGAGTGTAGATCACGCTCTTGCTGTTGTTGATTTTCTGCCCAGAGCAACGAGTATATTTAGCCAGAGTTCTAGTAACCACCTCAATGGCTCCAATAGTACCAGCGGAGAAAATGAGGATGTCGTCCGCGTACGCCAGATGAGTTATGAGAGGGCAACCGGTCGTTGTGTGAAAGTGTTGGAACCCAGGAGATCGCGGCATGATTTTGAGGTTTCTGCTCAGGGCTTCAGCAGTGATGATGAAAATGGTGGAGGAGAGGGGGTCACCCTGCCTGACTCCCCGAGTAGCTTTGAAGAAACCCTGAGGCTGGCCGTTTATGACAGTGGAAAACCAAGAGTTATTGATGGATCTAAAGAAGATGTCAATCACCGGTTCCGAAAAACCAAAGGCTCTGAATACCCAGATCATGAACTGCCAATCAAGGCGGTCGTAAGCTTTTTCCATGTCCAGTTTGATGGCCACGTTCCCTCCCCTGGACGGGAATTTCATGCACGTGATCATCTCTTGGGCCAGAAGGATATTATCGGTGATATTGCGACCTTTGACGAAGCCACTTTGCTCTTCGGATATGATTCTGGGAAGGATGCCCGACATTCTGGAAGCGATGATTTTAGAGATAATTTTGTTGGTGAAAGAGCAGAGACTAATAGGTCTGAAGTCTTTAAAGGTGTTCGGATTGTCTTTCTTGGGAATGAGGATGATGTGAGCGGAGGATATAGATTTCGGATAAGTGGCACCTTGAAAGAATGCGGTTATGGCCTCCCCAAGATCGGATCGAATGATGTCCCAGCAAGAGCGGAAGAAAACCCCGTTGAATCCGTCCGGACCCAGGGCGCTGTTGGCATTAATGGACCACACCACAGTTTTAATCTCGTCAACCGAGGGGGGAGCGCGGATGCTTTCGTTATCCATGTCAGAAATCAGGGAGGGGATCTCGGCCAGAAATTCGTCATCTTTAATCACGGCCTCTTTAGCGAACATGTTGGAGAAATAGTTTGTGGCGGCCGTCCGAATATTCTCCTGATCGTCGAGAAGATGGCTATTATCATCGCGGATGCGATGAATCTTAAGAGAGCTTCTGCGTCCTTTGACGCATTTGTGGAAGAAGCCGGAATTCTTGTCCCCTTCCAAGTCCCAGGTTAATCTGGCCTTTTGTCTCCAAAATTCAGATTCAACCCTGATTCTAGATTTAAGGATGGCCTTGGCGAGGTTGAGAGAGGCGCGATTATCCTGGGAATTGAAGAGGGCGTACTCGATCTCCGCATGGGTGACATCGTCTTCAGCATCCTTGATGGCTTGAAAAATGTCTCCGAACGCAATGGTGCTCCAGGCCGTCAGGGCTTTCCTGGTAGCTTTAAGTTTGATAGCAAATCTGACCAGAGGGTCCGGGTGAGTGACCGAAGCCTACGCCTCATCCACGATGCGCATGAACTGGGGGTGGTGACGCCAGAAGTCGAGGAAGCGGAAGGATTTTTTGATGCGGTTATGAGAAATGTTAATTTCGAGCAGGAGGGGGGAGTGGTCAGATTCAGTGGAGTTCAGGTACGTCAGATTGTTGATCAATCCCAAATCTGCCTAACAGTCATTCACCATGGCCCGATCAAGGCGGGAGTACTGTCTACGCAAGCCGTCTTGCATGTTGCACCAAGTGAACTGGTTTCCGTGGAAGGGGATAGCGGATAGATTAGCGGTTAAAGCGAAATTGTTGAAGTCCTCCATGGCCGAATGAGGGGGGTCACGACCACCGGATTTTTCCTCTCTGCAAGAGACCGTGTTAAAATCTCCGATACAAAGCCAAGGTATATCGACGTGAGGAATAGAGGTGCCCGACAGAAGCTCCCAGAGGACTCTGCGCTCCGGGATGCTGCAGCTACCATAGATGGCCGAAAGGATGATGTGGGACTTGAAGGCGGGATGCTCAACCCAGCAGGAGAGGGCTTGGGGGGAATCGTTGATAATGCCATATTTGAAGTCAGCTGTGAAGAAGATCCAAATGTCGTGACAACCGGGAATCGCGGAAGGGAATCCCAGTTTGAGTTGGATTTCTTTCATTCTTTTGTGAGGTATTTTGGGTTCGATAATGACTAGTAAATCAATCCTGTGCGATTTGGTAAGGCTGATAATCCGATTCATAGTCTGTTTATTCCCGATGCCTCGAACATTCCAAGAAAGAATGTTAGGCATTAACGGAGGAGGGAGGGGGGCTTTGCAGCTTTGCGGCGGATCTCGTGATCATCGCCGTACGCTGCCTTTGTTTCTTGGATTTCTTCTTTTTCTTGAGAGAGTTATTTTCTGGGCGGGTGCTGACCGGAGCTAGAGTCCGATCTGAACTCGAGTAAGCGACTGCAGCTGCTGAGTGGGAGATGTCGAAGTCTTCGCACTCAGACAGAGCGCAAAGTGGATTGTCGCGATCAAGGAAACCCGCTCTCTGAGCCTGCCAGAATCTTCCGGTGAGCGGGGAGGACGGGCGCGGAGGGTCGGTGTCCGATCGAAAGGGGAGATATATATATATATATATATATATATATATATATATATATATATATATATATATATATATATATATATATATATATATATATATATATATCGTTTTTAGGAAACTACATTTTTATTATATATCTAGATAAAGACTTGAAAAACGAAAAAAATTCTTTTTAACCTAAATTGTAAGTTCGTAAAAATATGAATTTTGTCAAAAGAATTTAACTAAAAATAGATATGATGTAATATAGTACTAATTTAGGTTTTTAACTAAAATTTTGAAATCGTTAAACTGCTAAGCCTAAATGTCATACTTAAGGTATATATAATACTAGTTATTTATAAAAACATAATTATACAATCAATACTGTATCTATATGCTAACATATATGTAGTTATATATAAAAAAGAGGTTTAATATTGACTGCTTTGACTTAATGCTACTGAAAAAAATAATAATAATAATATAATTATAATTATAATAATAAATAATAATAATAAACTATATTAACTACCTTATGAGAAAGTAAAAAGAAAAAGGAGGGGGAGAGAGAGAGGGATGGGATGAAGAGGAAAGAGTGAAGGAGCGGGAGAGGGGTTTTTACTGGCGATTGCCGACGGACGGTGGTGGCGCGGAGCTCTGGTCGCGGGCTGGCGGCTGCGGAGGGGCGCCGCGGAGGTGCGGGGCTTCGACAATAGGAAGCTGCCGGAAATCAGCGGGCCGCGTGGGTGAAGCACGACGGACGCGCACGGATCTGCGGAGGCGGTCGACGGTCGGGGCGCTGCGCGGAGGAGCGGTAGTAGCTGGCGGTTGTTGTGGGGTTCTCGAACGGAGATCGGGCGGAGAGAGGTAGCTCGCCCGGTGGCTCGACCGACGGAGGGCGCGGCGGCGCCAGATTCGCAGGTGCTTGGTTGGGTGGCACGGATAGTTCCGGTGGGCGCTGGGATCGCCGGCTAGAGGTGCGACGGCTGGAGTGGTGGCAAGCTGGAGGCCTTGGGCGGGCTTGCCACGGAAGGAGGACGCCGGACGGTCTACGGGGGCGGAGTCGCCGGCCACGGGGAGAGTTCGGTGGAAGACACGCGGCGGCGGAAAGCTGAGTCGCGCGCATGTCGGAGTGGTCATGCGGTGGCACGAGGCTCGGGTGGCTTGGGTGGAGGCACTGGAAGTGCGGCGAGGGGAAAATCAGAGGCGCAGAGGTTAGCTCGCATTGGCGGTCGTCTACGCTCGATGGGAGGCTGCGCCTGCGGCGCTCCGATTAGGTAAAGGTTTGCCAAGTTCTCTTTCCTTGCCATTGTTTGGGGCGATGGTGGACAATGATGATGATGATGATTTGGGTTTTCGGTAAGTGGCGCAGGAGGATGGCGGTGGCAGCGGTGTTGTTGATGGTGGGGTGGTGTTCCGAGGATAACAATGGTGGTGGCGGTGGTGGTCTCCGGTGCGGATTTGCCGATGATGGCGAGGAAGAGGTGGTTGTGACGGAACGGCGATGGCGGGGTTTGGGGATACTGAAGTTGGTTTAGGGGTAGGATCGTCGGGTGGGATGTGTCGTATCGTGCCAGGGATGTGTCCCGACACGAGGTGGATGTCCGGTTTGTCGGACGGGAAAATATGTATGTGTAACAGAAATTATAGTGGATGTAGAGGCACAGACACGATGCACTATATGGATGGTTGGTTGAAAACTATGGAAAAGTACCTCTCCTTATATAGGAGGTGAGAATTCCCATTAGGATAAGAATTGGGATTTGATTAAATCCCCAATTAGATAATATAAGTTTTAATTGGAATAAATCAAATCTAAATTTAAATTCAATTCCAATTTAAATCAAGATCATCTAAACTCAAATATAAATATAAATTCTACCTTTGAACTTTTTAAATTAAATCCATAAAATCAAATCGAGATTTAAAATGGCCACAAAATTTTCAAATATATTTCCAAAAATACCAATAATAATAATTTCGAAAATATTAAATATTTTTAAATATCTTTTCGAATAACAAAATATTAATATTAATTAATTTCGAAAATAGCCTTATATATATGAAATTTAAATTTATGCACCTCATATGCAATGAAACATAGTTTTCTAAAATAAGTTTTGGAAATTTTCAATGCGTCGCATTTTACCACTTTAAGTAATCGAAAATATTTATTATTTGAAAAACCAAGCTTCTAAAATAAATGTTTTACAAAAATATATACCTCGCACATATTCGCACTCGACGAGCAATTTACAAAATACGCCGTTTGTGCACAACGTACAATACGACTACGCGACGTACAATACAAAAATTTTAAATCAGTACCAAAATCGATAAAAATATAGTAGAAGTTTAGGAGTTTTACATCATACCCAACTTAAAAGAATTTTGTCCTCGAAATTTAGGAATAGTTAGGATTGGTAGGGTTGAGGAGTTGGAAAGAGTTTATAAAAAAAAATTTAAGTAATGATTCGAAAACGGATCGAATGATAACAAGTAATTTGATTAACAGCAATTGAGATAACTAGACAAATAAAATTTGGATATAGTTTAGAAGGTGATCATATGACAACCCATCAATATCCAATTCAATCACACCACCATCAATATCATATCATGTATAATAGAAAAATGGGTACTAACTTCCTCGACCTCTAAATATCTCCATCATTCGAAATCTAAATTTATGTCGATGTCGTCCCGATCTTTCTAAGTTCGCAATTTATCAAAAGTTGTCGATGTCCTTCGATACTCCATCTTCATCTCTTTTCTTTCAAATTTACATTCTATAGAAAATTTAAATTCCTTGAACATGTTTCATTTTCTTCGTTACTACATTTGGGATCTACTCAAAAGAAACTCGCAAAATTTAAGTTCCAAGGATATTTGTATCCAGTATCTCATGATAAAATTTTAATTCAATAAGTATCTGATCCTCTTCTTCCATTTTTTTTCCAACTAAATTCATCTTCCATAATCTCTTTTGAAATTGAATTCCAATACATCTTCGATTTATTTCATCAATTTATATTTGTAACTATCATAAAAAAGGAAATTTTAACCTCATAGTATCAAATTTTACAAATCACCTTGAAGTGACCTTGAAATCTAATAATATTAAACACCCTATTTATCATCTCAAAAAAATTTCTCAACAATGAAGAATCAATTTGTCAATCGAGGTGCCTACTCTCCTTTGATCATATCTTCCTAACACAATCTTTTATCATAAATGTTATTTTTCTTCAATCCTTTATTTATTAGTGTCTTTCAAAAAAAATCTTAATTTATGACGGCAAAAATGACTCATCTTCCATTCATATCAATAATCATCCTTGAACGTATTCCTTAAACATCAAAATTAAAAGTACTCGCACTCAAGGTTTGACTAACTAATTATTGCCAACCTTGGTGTCTATTTACCTTTGCTCCGCATTACATTCCTCCACTTATCTAGTAGGGTTGACCATGTATTTCAATTTATGACCAATCTACATATTTCTCGATATAATCTATCCATTAATCTCCTTTATGAATTTTTCTAATCTGGACAGGTATAACTGAAGAGCGTCATGACCAATTTCTATTCTTTGAGCAGAGAATCATACAAGGAACAAGGTTGCCTAAACTACGGAGGAATCGTATTGAAATATGGGTGAAGAAATTTAATCGGAAGGAAGAAAAGTAAGGGTTGTTAATATTGCGTATAGAGAAAAAGATGGCATGGGCTTGCGTGAATCAAGATAAGGCACGAAAAATAAAAGGACAAGGGTTAAGTAATCAAGATGAAACACAAATTAAGCATTCAGAAATTTAAGTAGATCACAACCATATATAGGGTCGACAAAATTGAGTCAAGATTCGGTCTCTAAATGAAGTCGGAAGGCAATGGTATTATGGTAGGATTTACAGCTAGTCATTTCGACTCAAAATTTGCATCATAAAAATAGAGTACAAGGTGGCGTGTTTTTGTGGGACATGATATGTCTGCATGAAGGTGGGCTCGTCTAGGTCTTGCATATGGAATTTGTGGGATGAAAAAGTCTAGTGTTGTGCTCCAAATATCCAAGTCACGGTAACGGACACAAAAGAATTTAAAATAGAAAGTGGGAGTTCATGAGATAATAATTAACGCATGAAATAATTGATAAGTTAAAAGCATGAAATAAAGATAATTCAGATTCTAGTAGATCAAGGTAAAATAAGTTAGGGATACAGTTTCTAGAGATATGATAGCCACTTAGATGAAGTACGATCAAGGAACATTCTAATCATTTCTCAAGTTTCAAATGGTTAGAAGGTCACGATAAAATCTAGATTTGAGGAAATGTCGAGTGAGTCAAGATTGATATATCTTCACAAAGTTTGGCAGATGACTTAACTACACTCTAGTATATACAACTATCATGGCAATTAATGAGGAATACTTGTATCCCATTAGGGTGACTTGCTTGCTTCTTGGTCCTCTACCAATATATGTTCTAATTTCAAATTTCAAGTTCCTCAACAGTTTCGAAATAAAATCTCAAGATACTCCATCAAGTATTTAAACATAACTTAAAGTTTAATTTCCTTTAAATAAATTCCAAATAACCTTCATTATATCTAATGCGGCACAACTAAATTTTCATAATAAGCCATCACTTTTAAAATTTTCCAATTCTCAAATGTACCTCGAGATAAACTCTTAGCCCGTTTCATCAATCGCAAATCATGTAACTCAAATTAAATCTTTTTTTACCAAAATTTAAATATCCATAATCAAGGCTTTATACTTGAAATCTAATTAACTTTTTAAATCATAGATCATATGACACAATTTAAAATTTAAATTTTTCCTTCAAAGTTTCTTTCATATCCTTCAAATATTTAAACAAAATTTTACCATCATTTCTTCAACTCAAAATTAAATAAACTTATAAATCGTACGACTCAATTTTAAACCTCAAGCTCTCTCAAACTAAACTTTCGTCTTCTCTAGTTGTCTAAAAATTATAATTAAAACTCCTTAACTAGTCTTGAGATAAACTTTATAATATTACAATCCAAACTTTTAAAGTTAAACGTAAATCATGCGTCACAATATAAAAACTTAAGTTATTTCTCAATCGATTTCATATCCCTAATAAATTATAACTATTTCACCATTTCAAAAAAATCGTCAATCAAAAATTTGTTTTTTCGATCTAGCTATCCTCTTGTGTATACCACCTTGTAATAACAAAATAAAATTCTAACTATCCTTTGAAGGCGATAATATGCTATTACCCAACTTGAAATTAACTAATCCTTAAGATCATATCTCTAGAAAAAAATAAATGCCTTTGTACTCAAATATAACCTCAATGAATATTATTTATCAATATAATCCTTCTAGGCATAGGGTTGACCAATAAGTATATAGTAGTATAGTCATCTTTCTAACCATGTTTAAGCACGAGATGATAGGGTGCTGTTAGAAAGAGTTCAAGCAAGATGCAAAAATCAAGGAAGGTCAAAGAAGGTGATCAAGTATGTGGATGAGATTCCTAGATTCTAATCCTATATTGCAGGCCCGTTCGGTACAATCATGTAACCGAAACGGCAAACTTGACCTGCATGGGCCACCACAAAAACATGTAACGCCCCAGTCCCAAAATACTTGGAACTAGATACGTATCATGCCAGTTGTATACATACGAGTAAATATACGGCTCGTATGTATACATAAGCTGTAAATGTAGAAAGCCAAGACACTAAATCTCATCCACGAAGATAAATAATGATATAAAAGCAACTTTAAGTTTGTCATGTATACAATAGTTGGGCGGAGACAAATCTACTACCAACTAAATTAAATATGGAAAAATATGCCAAGAAAGAATTGGTCGAACGAGAGCAAGTGACGAGTCCAAGAGCAATCATCACGAAGGAAGGTATGGCCTTAGCTGCACCTGCAAGAAGCCACGAAACACACACTTGGAGAGATCACCAGGTCCTCAGAGGGACGTAACAAGACACATAATATCATGCCCATAAACTGAATAATAAAGCTCAACAGAAAAGTATGTATGAGTAAAGGTTCCTAACCATTCTATGTGGATTGCACTTTAGAGGTCAACGTTTTACGCAGGAGCTTAGGTGTTCAGCATAGATGGAGAGAGAAAGAGTGGCAGTAGGTAGCGCTCATAAGAGACTATCGGCCATGGACAGAAAGTAGCTCTCATACGAGAACTATCGGCCCCGGGACAGTAAGTAGCGCTCATACGAGACACTATCGGCCCAAATCTATGTGTGTACTGAACATGTAGCCCCTACGCTAATAACTGTCCCCTCCCCCCAATGATACTATACATGCGTCGTCTCTATGACACTGTTTAATCCTTAATAACTGCCAAGTCTTCTACACAAATCTATTAGCAGTTATATTCTAACGTACGGCCTGTACGTACTGATGTACGGTCGACACGCAAGTCCGCATCTATATGCGACTCACAACTCACACACAATCCGTGGCACATCATGACAGTTTATGAGAAACACTAAACATATGGTGGTCCCTTAACTCTAAGCCAATTGCATAAAGTATAGTAATTTGCAACTACATAGTTTGAAAGAACAATATAAAGAAAAAGTATGCATGATATTGAGCAAGAAATTAAACAGTAAAGGCAAGGTGTCTTGCCTGGTGGTGACGCCTGGTATGGTGCGATGATCACGATAATGTCCAGATAGTCCAAAGCCATAGTTGTTGTGAAGAGGTGAACAATCGTGAGGAAACAAGAATGTGTGATTAGATTAGTCATGGTCAAGAACTTGATTTGAAGGAAATAAGTATTTATATATATTTCTTAGGAAATAGTTACAGCATTTAAAAATATATTTATTAGCCAAAATATTTTAGATAGGTACTTGAAAATAATCGATATATATATATATATATATATATATATATATATATATATATATATATATATATATATATATATATATATATATCGTTTTTAGGAAACTACATTTTTATTATATATCTAGATAAAGACTTGAAAAACGAAAAAAATCATTTTTAACCTAAATTGTAAGTTCGTAAAAATATGAATTTTGTCAAAAGAATTTAGCTAAAAATAGATATGATATAATATAGTACTAATTTAGGTTTTTAACTAAAATTTTGAAATCGTTAAACTGCTAAGCATAAATGTCATACTTAAGGTATATATAATACTAGTTATTTATAAAAATATAATTATACAATCAATACTGTATCTATATGCTAACATATATGTAGTTATATATAAAAAAAAGAGGTTTAATATTGACTGCTTTGACTTAATGCTACTGAAAATAATAATAATAATAATAATAGTAATCTAATATAATAATAATAATTATTATAATAATAAATAATAATAATAAACTATACTAACTACATAGCTGTTCCCTAATGAGAAAGTAAAAAGAAAAAGGGGGGTGGAGAGAGAGAGAGAGATGGGATGAAGAGGGAAGAGTGAAGGAGCGGAAGAGGAGGTTTTTACCGGCGATTGCCGACGGACGGTGGTGGCGCGGAGCTCTGGTCGCGGGCTGGTGGCTGCGGAGGGGCGCCGCGGAGGCACGGGGCTTCGACAATAGGAAGCCGCCGGAGGTCAGCGGGCCGCGTGGGTGAAGCACGGCGGACGTGCGCGGATCTGAGGGGCGATCGACGGTCGGGGCGCTGCGCGGAGGAGCGGCAGTAGCCGACGGTTGCTGCGGGGTTCTCGAGCGGAGATCGGGAGGAGAGAGGCAGCTCGTCCGGTGGCACGATCGACGGAGGGCACGGCGGCGCCAGATCCGCAGGTGCTCGGTTGGGTGGCGCAGACAGTTCCGGCGGGCGCTGGGCTCGCCGGCTAGAGGTACGACGGCTGGAGTAGTGGCGAGCTGGAGGCCTTGGGCGGGCTTGCCACGGGAGGAGGACGCCGGGCGGTCTACGGGGGCGGAGTCGCCGGCCATGGGGAGAGTTCGGTGGAAGACACGCGACAGCGGAAAGCTGAGTCGCGCGTATGTCGGAGTTGTCGTACGGTGGTGCACGGCTCGGGTGGCTTGGGTGGAGGCACTGGAAGTGCGGCGAGGAAAAAAATCAGAGGTGCAGAGGTTAGCTCGCGTTGGCGCTCGTCTACGCTCGATGGGAGGCTGCGCCTGCGGCGACTCCGGTGAGGTAAAGGTTTGCCAAGTTCTCTTTCCTTGCCATTGTTTGGGGCAATGGTGGACAATGATGATGATGGTGATTTGGGTTTCCGGTGAGTGGCGCGGGAGGATGACAGTGGCACCGGTGTTGTTGATGGTGGGGTGGTGTTGCGAGGATAACAATAGTGGTGGCGGTGGTTGTCTCCGGTGCGAATTTGTCGGTGATGGCGAGGCGAGGGAGAGATGGTTGTGACGGAACGACGATGGCGGGGTTTGGGGATACTGAAGTTGGTTTAGGGGTAGGATCGTCGGGTGGGATGTGTCGTGACGTACCGGGGTTGTGTCCCGACACAAGGTGGATGTCCGGTTTGTCGGACGGGAAAATATGTATGTGTAACAAAAATTATATTGGATGTAGAGGCACAGACACGATGCACAATATGGATGGTTGGTTGAAAACTATGGAAGAGTACCTCTCCTTATATAGGAGGTGGGAATTCCCATTAGGATAAGGATTGAGATTTGATTAAATCCCCAATTAGATAATATAAATTTTAATTCAAATAAATTAAATCTAAATTTAAATTCAATTCCAATTTAACTCTAGATCATCTAAACTCAAATATAAATATAAATTCTACCTTTGAACTTTTTAAATTAAATCCATAAAATCAAATCGAGATTTAAAATGGCCACAAAATTTCCAAAAATACTAATAATAATAATTTCAAAAATATTAAATATTTTTAAATATCTTTTCGAATAACAAAATATTAATTAATTTCGAAAATAGCCTTATATATATGAAATTTAAATTTATGCACCTCATATGCAATGAAACATAGTTTTCTAAAATAAGTTTTGGAAATTTTCAATGCGTCGCATTTTACCACTTTAAGTAATCGAAAATATTTATTATTTGAAAAACCAAGCTTCTAAAATAAATGTTTTACAAAAATATGTACCTCACACATATTCGCACTCGACGAGCAATTTACGAAATACACCGTTTGTGCACAACGTACAATACGACTACGCGACGTACAATACAAAAATTTTAAATCAGTACCAAAATCGATAAAAATATAGTAGAAGTTTAGGGGTTTTACATAGAGGCTCACTCGCGCAGAGCCTTGAGCCCTTTTGTACCCAGTTGACTTTATGTTCTTGCACTCTCCACGACTTGGCAAATCACGGATTGATTGATATGACCGGGCTAATAATGGCACATGGCATGGCATGGTAAGTACTTGATATGACATGACATAACAAGATATGACAAGTACGCAGGATGGTAATTATTGAAAGCTGTTGCGACGGCTTGCATGACATGACTATAATGAATGACCTGGACACCGTGGATGATTGTGTTTGTACAATGAACTAGTACTGTCTTGCATCATGTCTAGGGTATGGATCCCTGAATACCACGGTCAGGGGTACCTACTAAAAATTGACTAAGGCTAATAACTAGAATAATTCAGTAGTCATGAAGAGATTTTCCCCGCTACATGCAATCCCGTTAAATCTGGGCGCTCGAGTAGACTTATAGCCTGCCGATGAGTAGGACATATTTTCAGCACACTGTCAAGTGTTGCCCCCACCATGTATGTATATTCGACCTGGATAACCTGGATAGTCTGCAGGGCTTGTGGCTGTTGGAATAATCTTATTGCATTTTGATAGTAACTAGGCCTGTGATAACCCTAGTTAGTTAAAGTATCAAGCCGTACTCATTACGTGGTCGTGATTGTTTGGATGTAGGCTAGCACAGTTTAGTCTTGTCCTGATCCTGTACAAGATCGTGGCATGACCTGATTTCTTGTGCTTTACTTATCGATAAATGATGAAAAACCAAGTTCAGTTCAGATGAAGAGTTACAACCCCTGTCCTTATTTGGTTTAAGGGTTATAACTTGGCTATCTGAATAGTCCCATGGTTATCTTATCATATATCGTCCTGATTATGTATGCTTACCTTAACAATAATGATCAGGGGACCAGTTCTGTTCAGACGAAGGGTTACAACCCCGGTCCTTGTTTGGTTTAAGGGTTGTAACCTGGCTTCCGGAGCAGTTCTGTGTCATTTCTTCATTTATTGTCTTATTACGCCCCATGCCATGCTCGTCATGTTTTACCTTACTTCAGTAGCATGGTTATTTATACTGGCCTTAATAATAATGATCAGGGGTCAAGTTCTGTTCAGGCGAAGGGTTACAACCCTGGTCCTTGTTTGGTTTAAGGGTTGTAACCTGGCTCACGGAGCAGTTCCTTATCCTCTCTTCGTTTAATGTCTTATTTCACCCTATGTCAATCTCATCATGTTTTACTTTACCAGGAGTATTTGAGACGGGTTTCTATTTAGGTGAAGGGTTGTAACCTCGGTCCTTGTTTGGTTTAAGGGTTGCAACCTGGCTACTTGAATGGTTTCCTCGTACTCAATTCATTTTGTTGCCCCTGTTATTATCAGTATCTTTATAATTACCTTTAATGTTCATTTATTATATGCTGGTTTTAGTTCCTAAGTGAAGCCTCCTTTGTGGCACTTGCTCTTTCTGGGGTCGGACCCAGCTGGTTTTGTATGGCCAGATATCGGAGCAGCTCCAGAGGATCTACCTACCTTCCAGCCAGATGGTAACCACCAGGCGTAATCCTGGCAATGAGTGGGTTTACTTTTGGCTCTCCCACTCTATTGTAAAATTATTCTTTTGAGGCATTTAGCCAGCGAGCACGTGTTAGCTCGTATTGCACCCTTATTTACTGTCTGCCTACGGGCTGTAACATGATTAACGAATCCTAGGGTTGATCATGTATGAATGAAACTCTTGCTAGTCTTGACATTCTGTACGACTAGCTTCATGATCATCCAAATATGTAATGTATGGGACGCCTTATTATTGTATATTTGGTGCTCTGATATCTTATAATTGTTATTACTTGCTTGAGATTGAAACAATAGGCTTGTTCATGACCTTAAGTGACTGATGGCTTGTACATAAACCCTCATGTATCTAGACAGTCGTGACCGTATAGCGAGGTGGGTTGCACTTTAATATACGTAGCTGGCTATGTACGCCCCCGCTCTCCAGTATTCTGGTTCTGGGGCGTTACACTAAGCCGTATGTACCACAACTCGGTAGACGGATCACTGACTACGTTCACCTCATGTGCATCCTATACGCTCCTTTCCATATAATATATATAGGACTTCTTGCTTCCTCTAGCAATCTCCATTGAACCTCTGGAAAGCTTCCACTGATAGTTTCCGAAAAAACTGAAGAATACCTCATCATCCAACTTTCTAACCGATACTAGGTTGAAACGGATATCGGGGACATGACGAACAACTTTGAACAAGAGTTGCACATGTCGCTGTTATCAAATGCACATATCAAATAGAAACATCTTTTGACACATCTCCATTGTCCATGTTCAACAATCCACAATCTCCTGTTATGTAAGTAGCAAACAGTGCCCTGTTGTCAGATACATGTGTTGAAGTCCCTGAGTCCACCAGCCAAGAATTGTCATTACATACGAGGTTTATGACTACCTCATTACCCACAATAATTATATCACCTTCATGTGCTGAGACGGAAGCTACTTTGTTCTCACTCCCTTTTGTCGCCCTTCTTCTCTCTCTTCCAAATAAATTATTTCGCTTTATGTAGCCTTTTACGCCACAATAATAGCACCTATTCTTGTCTCTACTACCAACCAAACCCTTAATTTTATTCCTGCCACGAATCTTTGAAACAAGTGCCTCTAAATGAGATGTAAATGAAGTGTCCTGAGATTTTTTTTGCATCTCTTCATTTAACACCCCACTATTGGCAAACTCCAAAATAAACACGCCTTCTGGAGTACAAGCGATTATGGATACTCATACTATCTTCCACGAGTTTGCAACGTACAAAGCAGCTACAGCCCCTGAACTTCGTCATCGAACTTCACTCCCATAGTGGATAACTGGTCAACCACGCCCTAGAACTCACTCAGGTGATCCGTAATTTACATACCATTCTTGTACCTCATACCATCATCTATCAGATCCATAAAGCATGAACTTCCAGTCCTCGTAGGATTTCTCACTAGGGTTCTCAGAAGCAAATACCGAAAGATGCAGCTTCTTGACAAACAACAAATCCTTCACCTTACTTTGTTAATAGTGGTAATTGGAACAGTTTAGGTTTACCATGCGCACCGGCTTCGCTATCTCTTCTCCTTAGCTTGACTGTCAACTCTGACATCTGATACTTTAAATACAAAGCTCCAATACCACTCTGATGGGAACGAAACATAAATAACTATTCCTCAAACCAAAGAGATTGCGAGAGAACCGAAGAAAGGCATAGAAAACCAAATTGTCAAAATCACATAAGAGCCAAAACGCAAACACAACAATTTTTTACATGAAAAATCCTTGCAAAAAAATCCACGGGACAATTAGAGTCTAACCTTGAAAAGCCTACACTAATAAAATACGAAGATACGGACTCCTTACAAACTTCTCACCGATCCAACCAGATCACCACAACTACTTGGATAATGAAAATATATTATATACTCTGAGGAACAAGAGACAACAAGAAGAATTATCAGAACAATCTCTCCTTCGAATAGTTGACAATCCTTCTTTCTTTCTCCAAAAGTTGTAAAGCCTCAATTAGGTTATGGATTAGGGTTATAAAAAAATATATATATATCCCCCTTAATTCCGCAACAGATTTGGATTGTCTAAACAATCCTACGGTGCATATATAACACCCAAACTCGGGTTCAACCCAACAAAACTGAACTCGGACCGAATTCGGTCAGCCTGGCTGAACTCAGACCGAATTCGTTCAGCCTAAGCCAGATTATTCTGTTTGGATATTACCGAACTCAGACCAAACTCGATGATGGCCGAACTCGGACCAATCTTCACAGAACTCCGCCTTCAACTTCCTGAGCTTCTCCAACACATGGACGTCGCTCGTAGTACTCCTGGGTATCCTCTACATAGGTTGTGAACCCCCACCCAACTCCAAAACAAATATGCTAAAAGTTCTGTTTGGTTAGATTTTGGTAGCTCCCCTTAAAGTTCATCTTTTGATTTTGTAGTATGTACTGCCATAACTTTATCTTTTTCTGCCTCCTCCAGTTTGTTTCTAGTGGGTCTGAATCCACTTATCTGACCATATTCATACCTGAATGTAATCTTGCTAAAAGATGTCCATGTAGTTAATTAACCAAAAAATAATCGTAGATCTCAGAAGTTCTGACATATTAGCAGGATTCCTTGATAAACAAAAATTATGGCTAGATGGACATGGTTCAATCACATTAGCTTTGTAAAATTAAACCAATGGTGATTTGTCCATTCTTGATCAAGTAAATAAATATACAAAATTCAATTACTGCCACCCTCTATCAGGAAGGAGTAAGAAGAGATGAATCTTAGGCCCCCTAAACACTTGATCTAGACAATACTGCAAAAATCTTGAGATACCCAAAAAGTCATTTCTCTCTTCTTGTGAGGGCTATTTTCAAATATTATTTCATAACTTGTCCCTCATTTTCCTAAATACTTTTCTACAACATCCCTTGATACCTCTTGAAGGACGCTTGTTTTTGAATCAGCATTTGTGCACGGGTCCTTCTAATGAACACTTCCGCAGCTTTGTCCACTTCATTCTCAAGGCCGAAGTCTGATCCGTCTTCCTCATAATCCTTTATGAATGAACCCGAGTCATCAATAGGATCATCCACATCTTCCTCTCCAAGCTCGAACTGGTGTTGGCCCACATGTTCCTCGACCTCAATGCAGTTAAGGCCATATGGCACAGTGGTCTTGTTGTAGAAGTTTACCTGCTGTTCATCGTCTTTGGCTGTGCGTTTTCTTTGAGACACGACACTCATCATCTCCGTTTTGTTGTGAAGAAGCTTGGAGATCGTCAGTTGGGCCTTTATAAGTCTGCTTCTGCTCTTCACCACCGTAGAATTGGCCTTGGCTATCGCCACAAGAATGGAGATGACTTGCTTCAAGCTCTTCATTTCGTAAAAGAAGATGTGTAAAAAGAATAATTGTTGTGTGTATTTTATTGATGGGCTACTCAACTACTTATAGGGAGTCTAGCTCCTCTTCATATTACATTTTCTAATGTGGGACTAAATCCCTTATTATTTCTCAACACTCCCCCTCAAGATGGACGATAGATATTAATCATTCCCATCTTGTTACATAGCTTCGACAGACTTACTGAACTAAGACCCTTAGTCAGACAGTCTGCCACTTGTTCTTCTGAGCGAACATGATCAATCTTTAGTATCCCTTGTTCCAGCTTTTCTTTGATAAAGAATCGATCGATCTCGATGTGCTTCGTTCTGTCGTGCTAAACTGGATTGTTAGCTATACTTATTGCAGCTTAACTATCGCTCAGAAGACGTAATGGTGCTCCCTTGTCCAGCTTCAACTCTGTCAGCAACGCTTTCACCCACAGCAACTCCGACACTTCTAAAGTC
Organism: Iris pallida; assembly: GCA_029216955.1. NCBI lineage: Eukaryota > Viridiplantae > Streptophyta > Magnoliopsida > Asparagales > Iridaceae > Iris > Iris pallida. The sequence goes on along the minus strand of JANAVB010016197.1, from coordinate 47,481,102 downwards.
ATTACTCTGTATTCTGTTTCAGCTATAGACCGTGCTACCACAGACTGTTTCTTGCTTCTCCATGAGACCAAGTTTCCTCCTACAAAGACACAATATCCTGTGGTAGACCTTCTATCATCTATGCAGCTCGCCCAGTCTGTATCGCAGTATCCCTCAACTTCTATACATCTATTCCTCTTGAACCATAGCCCTTTTCCGGCGTCCCTTTCAGATATCTCAAGATCTGAAATACTGCATCCATATGACCCGTTCTTGGATCATGCATGTAGCGACTTACTACACTCACCGTAAATAAAATATCAAGGCGAGTGTGTCCCAGATAAATTAATCTTCCTACAACTTGTTGATATCTTTCATGATCAACTGGCTCTCCTGCTTCTGCTCCCAACTTGCACTTCTGGTCAATTGGAGTGACTGCAGCTTTGCATCCCAGCATCCCTGTCTCCTTTAGCAGATCTAGTATGTATTTTCTCTGTGAGAGAACAATTCCTTGTTCGCCTTCACACACCTCGATACCTAGAAAGTACCTCATCGCTCCTAGATCCTTCACTTCGAACTCCTTCACGAGTTTTGGCTTTAGCTTAAAAAATCTTGGCTTCATCATTACCTGTGATTACTATATCATCCACGTATACAGAAAGTATAGTGATGTGGCCTCTTGCATGCTGAAGAAAGACCGTATGATCTGCATTTGCTTGATAGTATCCCATGCCTGTAATAGCCTTTTTGAATCTGTCAAACCAGGCTCGAGGAGGTTGCTTGAGCCCATATAGCGACTTCTTTAGTTTGTACACTTTTCCATGCGACGTCCCTTCGTCTGATTCTGTAGCATAGCACCCTGGCGGGAGTTCCATGTACACTTCTTCTTATAGGTCCCCATGGAGAAAGGCATTCTTCACATCTAATTGGTATAGCTTCCACCTATAGTTTGCTGCAATGGAGACCAGAGTCCTTACGGTGCTCATTTTCGCTACTGGAGCAAACGTCTCATCATAGTCGATGCCATATGATTGTGTGTATCCCTTTGCAACCAACCTCGCCTTATATCGTTCCACCTTTCTTTCTAACGTCTCCTTTACTGTGTACACCCATTTGCATCTCACAGTTTTTTTCCCTTTGGGTAATGGAACCAGCTCCCACGTCTTATTTTTTCCAGTGCCCCAAGTTCTTCCATCATCGCAGCTTTCCACCTTGGATCTTTCTTTGCTTCCTACCAACTTTTGGGCAACGAAGTAGAGTCTAATGATGCGATGAAGGCTCGATAATTCGAAGAAATATTAGAATAAGACAGGTAATTGGCAATATCATGTTCATAATCATCAAAACGACTAGGAGCCTTACCCGCATTGATGCGAGAAGATCTCCTTAAGGGAGCAATAGGTGGTGGAGAGATCATACCATCAGAGTCAGAGAGATCCGCATCAGAATCAGATTAATTCTGTGCGAGGGCAACATCTTCAAGAGTTGGAGCAGGAGTAGACGAGGGACTTGGTACAGAAGGCACAGGGCACGGTACAGGCATGGTACTGGACTTCTGTTGTCTCCTTCTGTAGACTTGGAGCTCCTTTTCTATTGTCTGCTGCTCTCCCTGTTTAACATATGTATCTTTTTCATCTTCTGTATCGGAGTCACTGCTTTCTCCCCCTTTCGTCCAGTTTTCTACGACCGGGCATGGGACCGATCCGACTACCACATATGGGCTTAATTTCTTTCCCTCATATCTAACACCCGCTGTGTTAACCGTCATCCGAACTATAATACACTACCAAAATAAGTCATATCAGCGACGAAATTAGCGACGCATGCTTAAAACGTCGCTAATTTTGTTGGATTTAGCGACTCCAAAAGTATGCGTCACAATACGTCGCTGATAGCGACCAACAGCGACATATTGCGACCACCTTTAGTGTAATAAAAATCAACGTCGTTGATTTGTCGGAAAACGTTGCTAGTTTTATTAGTTCAGCGACGTTTAGCGTCGCAAAGATTAAGACGTCGCCGAATATTAAAGGAAGGCCGATGCTTTGCGACGTATTTACGGACGTCGCTAACTTCCGCTAAATAGGGTTTCCTCGGCTCGACTTTTCATTTCTCTCTCTCCCCAAATTTTTTGTTCCCGCCCCTCTTCCCCGACCTCGACGACAGCCCGACTCCCTTCCCTCCGGCGCCGCTCATCCTCCTCCTCCACCGCGAGCCCCTTCTCCTCCCTCCGGCGAGCCCCTTCTCCTCCTCCTCCTCCATCGCGAGCCCCTTCTCCTCCTCCACCGCGAGATCCTCCTCCTCCTCCTCCTCCTCCTCCTCCACCACCGCGAGAAGACTGAAGGTAAACCCTAATCCTAATTGAGGTGTTTTTCGTGTCTAAAATGGACACGAAGACACATTACGACCATGTGTTCACTGATACAGTGTGTTCTTGAGGTTTTGGACACTTTGTGTCTATTTGTTGGACACGTGGACACCCCCAAGCTTGCATATATATGTATTTTACCTCTATACACTTAATCCCCTCCTCCTCCACCACCGAACTTGTCCTCCTCCTTCTCCTCCACCACCGCGAGAAGACTGAAGGTAAAACCTAACCCTAATTGAGGTGTTTTTCGTGTCCAAAATGGACACGGCGACACATTACGACCATGTGTTCACTGATACAGTGTGTTCGTGAGGTTTTGGACACTTTGTGTCCATTTGTTGGACACGTGGACACCCCCAAGAATGCATATATATGTATTTCACCTCTGTACACTTAATCCCCTACATACACTTGTGTATTTTCGTATTAATTTGGATTTGCATATTGGGTTTGGGTTTCGATATAGTGTTTGATACATTGTTTCACCTTGCAACATTCCTACACTTATTTTAGACAATAAGTATATGAACCAATTAGTCAACATCTATTTGTTGAAGTATGGTACTCCATTCTTCGTAAGTTCTAGCTATATATGTCTCAAGATCCAATACTCAAAAATCCCAAGAAGAAGAAAAGAATAAAATGACATCGCTCAACACCCTATGACAACTCTTTGAAGAATTGTGTTAAAGTGTGAGTTCTACAGTATGAGTTATACAATATGGTTCTCTTTGTAGAATAAAATGACATCGCTCAACCCTATCGATCCTCCATACAAGTCTTCTTTCATCTATTGTCTTAAAGTGTGAGTTCTACAGTATGGTTCTCTTTGTAGAATTGTGTCTTATTATAGACAACAAGGGTTTCCTATTTTTACAGATAACATGGCAACATGTGTAAGGGAACATATAGGTGTGTGTTTGTGTTTGAAAGGGAATGTCACAAGAGTAAGGCGTGAGCATGTGTTAGTATTTTGAGCTGTGAGAGTGTTTGTTCTATTGAGGTTAGTACCAACTGTATTTTGGCTCCAGCTCCAGCTCTATTTGCATTAATCTACGGTACGACATGGTGATCAGGACATAGTCCCTGCAACCATTCGACTGGCGAGGCAGAAACTATATAGTCGTAGATAAAGTTGACTATCATCCGACCCTCATCCCTCTGCTTTTGATAATGTACTCAAATTACATGATGGTTCCTTTAGCTTATTTATGTTACAATTATATTATTTGTGACTATCGATCTTACCAGATGGCACCCATAACCCGAAGAGCGGCACGTCGTTTGAGAAAATAGTGAATGCTGAGGTGGCTCCTCCTACAGTTAAGAAGGAAGTGGAACCGGTTGCTAGTGAGACCGGGAGTTCTATTCATCCAGCACCGGTAGCTAGTGAGACTGGGAGTTCTATTCGTGCAACACTTGCAAGGGACGACATCTCTCCTCACGCCAAAGATCTCGCTTTTTCGAGGTGGTTGCGTGATCGTATCACTGAGCGTTTGTGTGAGCAGCGTGGTTCTCATTAGCTATTAGTACTTATTTGTATTGGAATATTTGTATTAGATTGTTTTTGCGTTAGACTATTTGTATTGGACTACATATATGAATTAGTATTGTGTCAATCTCTGGATTGTATTGGACTACGACATGGTGATCAGGACATAGTCCCTGCAGCCATTCGACTGGCGAGGCAGAAACTATGTATCCGTAGATAAAGTCGATTATCCTCCGACCCACATCTCTCGGCAATGATGATACGACAACCAACCAGAGAGGATACTCTGAGAGATCCATCTGAGTAGGACATATACTCTGAGAGATCACCTTTACAAGAATTATATCAGTAGTGGGATTGAGTGTTAGAGGAGATATTATTAGAGTATACGTCCTACTCAGATGGTCTCTCACCGTTAATATTTTTTTCTGACGGCATGGTGGATGTGCTCCCTCAACAGATTCTTGCTCCGAGCCAAAACTTTGCCCCGGAGCTCAAGTGGATATCCTTCGTGTAGAGCTCGAGTGAGAGGTTTCCAGCATGGTGGTCTCCTTTGTCAAAGTATCCGTGCTCATCCCACATTGGTTATGGGACGAGCACGGATACTTTAACAAAGGAGACCACCATGCTGTCAGGAACCTCTCACTCGAGCTCTATACGAAGGATGTCCACTTGAGCTCTGGGACAAAGTTTTGGCTCGGAGCAAGAATCTGTTGACGGAGCACATCCACCATGCTGTCAGAAAAAATAGTAACGGTGAGAGACCCATCTCAGTAGGATGTATACTCTGATAATATCTCCTCCAGCACTCAATTCTACTACTGATATCATTCTTGTAAAGGTGATCTCTCAGAGTATACGTCCTACTCAGATGGATCGCTCAGAGTATCCTCTCCGGTTGGGTTGTGTTCTGAGCCATCCGTTCTCATAGTGTTTTGTATTTTTGGCGAACCCAGGGATTGGATTCTGTATTTTGTATTTTGGTTTCTGTATTTTGTATTTTGGTTTCTGTATTTTGTATTTTGTATTTTAGATTCTGTATTTTGGTTTCTGTATTTTGGCTCCAGCTCCAGCTCTATTTGTATTAATCTACGGTACGACATGGTGATAAGGACATAGTCCCTGCAGCCATTCGACTGGCGAGGCAGAAACTATGTAGCCGTAGATAATGTTGACTGTCCTCCGACCCTCATCCCTCGGCAATGATGATACGACAACCTATCAGAATCCTCGACTCACTTTCGCTTCTTAGATATTGACCCAGCTTCCAATCTCTCATTTCCCTCCGGGTCCACTCTACTCCCAATCTCTTCCTCTTTTATACACGGATCTACAAAATCAATACCATCCAAGGAAGGCAAAACTGAATCAGCATTGTCTTCCGGATCGTCCTCATCAAGGCATAACGGGCTGCTCAGCGTGCCCAGCTTCTTCAACTTCTCGCTGGCTGCAGAGTCAAAATGGGAACGGGTCCTCTTTGCCGGCCCGGAGCTCTGACTCGCACTCGTCGCCGCGCTACCAGTTTTCTCTCCTCCTCTAACGCGGGTCATAATTAAGAAAAGAAATTTCGTACCTCTTCTTCACATAAACATCATTGCCGCCTTGTACTCGAGCCTCCTCGTCTGTGACGCTATCCAACTTCTCGGTGCCTATATTGTCACTCGAATCTCCCCTTCGACTCGTATCGTCCTTTTCTTCGTCTGTCTTTTCGTTCCATGTCTTGCAATCATCTGCTATCACCGCCGACTCATTCGACTCCTTCTCCGATGACTCCGAAGAGGAGAAGGAGGAGGAGAAGGAGGAAGACTCGGAGAAGGAGTCGAATGAGTCGGCGGTGATAGCAGATGATTGCAAGACAGGGAGCAAAAAGACAGACGAAGAAGAGGACGATACGAGTCGAAGGGGGAGATTCGAGTGACAATGTAGGCACCGAGAAGTTGGATAGTGTCACAGACGAGGAGGCTCGAGTACAAGGTGGCAATGATATTTATGTGAAGAAGAGGTACGAAATTTCTTTTCTTAATTATGACCCGTGTCAGAGGAGGAGAGAAAATCGGTAGCGCGACGACGAGTGCCAGTCAGAGCTCCGGGCCGGCAAAGAGGACCCATTCCCATTTCGACTCTGCAGCCAGCGAGAAGTTGAAGAAGCTGGGCACGCTGAGCAGCCCGTTATGCCTTGATGAGGACGATCCGGAAGACAATGCTGATCAAGCATCTTCCTTCTCCTCTCCTCCACCATGGCTCTGGACCCATCTGCTCCTCCCTATTTCCTTTCTTCTTATTTGACTCTCTCAGCCACATATGATATCCAGCTCAAGTGTAGAGTCGGAGGAGAAGAAGTGGACAGGAAGAGGAGGGAGAAGCAGCACAGCCGGCGGCATGACCCAGAGGAAGTACAAGTATTTTCTTCAAATCCGTAGGAGAACTATAAGGATATATCTTTTTACAATATGTCACCTTGTCAAAGACCCTTAATGTGAATATCATGTTACCGCGGTGTCGGAAGACTAATATGTCATAATTTTTTAAGCCGTGTGTTTTGACATAATCCTCCCAACTCTTTCCTCCTATGTAGTAATCTTGCAGGAAAGTGTTTGGAGGATTATGTCAAAACACACGGCTTAGAAAATTATGACATGTTAGTCTTCCGACACCGCGGTAACATGATATTCACATTAAGGGTCTTTGACAAGGTGACATGTTGTGAAAAGAAATATCCTTATAGTTCTCCTACGGATTTGAAGAAAACCTCTGTAATTCCTCCGGGTCATGCCGCCGGCTGTGCTGCTTCCCCCTCCTCTTCCTGTCCACTTCTTCTCCCCCGACTCTACACTTGAGCTGGATATCATTTGTGGCTGAGAGAGTCAAATAAGAAGAAGGGAAGTAGGGAGGAGCAGATGGATTCAGAGCCATGGTGGAGGAGAGGAGAAAGAAAATGCTTGATCAGAATTGAGGTGGAAAAGTTGTGACGTTGATAGCGTGAGAGAGGGAGAGGGTGAATGGAGGGAGGGAAGTGGCTGCATGTCTTTGGCTCACTCGAGCGGTATTTGTCCTCCGACCCTCATCCCTCGGTAATGATGATACGACAACCTATCACTATATCTTATATAGTAGTAGATGATGTCTTAGTATTACATTATGTGAGTTCATCTTGATTCTGTTAGCAGGAAAGAGTTTGGAGGATTATGTCAAAACACACGGCTTAGAAAATTATGACATGTTAGTCTTCCGACACCGTGGTAATATGATATTCACATTAAGGGTCTTTGACAAGGTGACATGTTGTGAAAAGAAATATTCTTATAATTCTCCTACGGATTTGAAGAAACCTCTGTAATTCCTCCGGGTCATGCCGCCGGCTGTACTGCTTCCCCCTCCTCTTCCTGCCCACTTCTTCTCCCCCGACTCTACACTTGAGCTGGATATCATATGTGGCTGAGAGAGTCAAATAAGAAGAAGGAAAGTAGGGAGGAGCAGATGGGTTCAGAGCCATGGTGGAGGAGAGGAGAAGGAAAATGCTTGATCATAACTTGAGGTGGAAAAGTTGTGACGTTGATAGCGTGAGAGAGGGAGAGGGTGAATGGAGGGAGGGAAGTGGCTGCATGTCTTTGGCTCACTCGAGCGGTATTTGTCCTCCGACCCTCATCCCTCGGCAATGATGATACGACAACCTATCACTATATCTTATATAGTAGTAGATGATGTCTTAGTATTACATTATGTGAGTTCATCTTGATTCTGTTACATTCTTCAGATACTAGATACGATAAGAACATATACTACACCATATGTACAGAACATAGATAATTCACACTAATGTATGCTAGAATGAATTTTGGGTTGTGTTCTGAGCCATTCGTTTCCATATTTTGTGTGATTGTTGTAAACTTGGTTATAGGGACTGAAACTTGTGTACAGCGAAAAATAGACATTCTGTGATTGTTTGGATCCTATTCTACAGTGAGAAATGGTTATCTTTTTAAACTGCAGGGAGAAATGGATATTCTGTATTTTTTTATATTTTTTTTTGCAGATTTAGCGACGTTTACCGATGTTTACCGACGTCCTCCGACCCTCATCCCTCGGCAATGATGATACGACAACCTATCACTATATCTTATATAGTAGTAGATGATGTCTTAGTATTACATTATGTGAGTTCATCTTGATTCTGTTACATTCTTCAGATACTAGATACGATAAGAACATATACTACACCATATGTACAGAACATAGATGATTCACACTAATGTATGCTAGAATAAATTTTGGGTTGTGTTCTGAGCCATTCGTTCCCATACTTGGCAATTAAGCCATTCGACTGGCGAGGCAGAAACTATGTATCCGTAGATAAAGTTGACTATCCTCCGACCCTCATCTTTCGGCAATGATGATACGACAACCTATCACTATATCTTATATAGTAGTAGATGATGTCTTAGTATTACATTATGTGAGTTCATCTTGATTCTGTTACATTCTTCAGATACTAGATACGATAAGAACATATACTACACCATATGTACAGAACATAGATGATTCACACTAATGTATGCTAGAATGAATTTTGGGTTGTGTTCTGAGACATTCGTTCCCATACTTGGCAATTAAGCCATTCGACTGGTATCGACGGTGTTGGATTGTTATATACCATTTCGGATTAGTATCGTTGAAAAGTAGTCGACAATGCTTCGTATTGTGAAGTGATATTGTTGTAGACTTGCTTATAGGGACTGAAATCTGTGTACAGTGAGAAATGGACATTCTGATAACAGGATATTGTGTGATTGTTGTAGACTTGGTTATAGGGACTGAAACCTGTGTACAACAAGTTTTGGACATTCTGTGATTATTTGGATCCTATTCTACAGTGAGAAATGGTTAGCTTTTTAAACTGCAGGAAGAAATGGATATTCTGTATTTTATTTTATTTTTTATTTTTTTTGTAGATTTAGCGACGTTTACCGACGTCCTCCGACGTAATTTTGCGTTGGTAAAAGTCGGTAGATAAGCGATATTATCCAGTGTACCGACGTTTAGCGACGTCAATATATGTCGGAGGACGTCGGTAAACGTCGGTAAAAGTCGCTAATCATCCCCAGGAATTCCCAGGATTTATCGACGTTTCGCGACTTTGATCATGTCACTAAACCACCGACGAGTCGACGATAATTCGTCGGTAAATTTACCGACGCGTAGCGACACCATATTTTACGTCGCAAAGCCACCGACGACACGACGGTAGACGTCGGTAATTGCGACGTTTAGCGACGTTTAGATGATCAGCGACTAACATTTTCGCGACCAGCCAGAAACGTCGGTAATTTCGTCGCTAAATATTGTTAGCGACGAATATTGTCGTTTTAGCGACGTCTTTAGGCGTCGCTAAAACGACTTATTCTGGTAGTGATATGGTTCTAGTTCTCTGAAGGTAACGTCCACGCTCACAAACATCTTTCGCTCAACTGGGCTCCAACATGCGTATCCCTTCTGAGTTGCCGTGTACCCGACAAAGACACATTTAACCGCTCTAGGATCCAGTTTGCCAACTCCTGGCCTATTATCGGGGACAAAACAGACACACCCAAATACTTTTGGTGGAACAGTGTACGTGGTAGCACCAGTAAGCATCTCCTACGGTGTCTTCCAGTCCAATACCTGAGATGACATTCTGTTGATGAGATAAGATGCCGTTAACACCGCCTGTCCCCATAAGTGTTTCGGAATATTCATAGCCAGCATCATCGTCCGTGCGACCTCCAGCATGTGTCTGTTCTTCCGTTCGACCATACCATTTTGTGCCGGTGTATAGGCACAAGAAGTTTGGTGTAGTATGCCATGAGTGGATAAATACTCAGCAACCGTCTTATTTGTATACTCCGTCCCATTGTTAGACCGTAAGCACTTAATCTTAGTGTCATATTGAGTTTCTACCCGACGATGAAAGTCGCGAAATGCCTCAAAGATGTCACTTTTATTCTTCATAAGGTACACCCATGTCACGCGAGTATAACAATCAATAAAAGTGACGAACCATCGAAAACCGTTAATACCGGTTGTAGGACAAGGGTCCCATACGTCCGAATGTATCATATCAAATGCAGCCGAACTTCTACTACCGGAACTCACATATGTGCTTCTGGTATGTTTACCCAACTCACAAGCATGACAAAATAACTTCTCCTTATTAGCCCTTTGGTATAAGGACGGATGCATGCGACTAATAACTTTAAAAGAAGAATGACCGACACGCTGGTAGTGGAGTAGCAATTCATCTTCTACACTGCGTCGTGTATCTTCCGGTGGTGTGTCGTCTACCAGAGATGCCAATACTTTGTCCAGTCCAGTCATGTCCAAGTACCACAGCCCCTTATGCCATGTGCCAGTCCCTAGTCGTCGTCCTGTCCCCTTCTCCTGAAAGGTCACCGTAGGAATGTCGAAGGAAACAGTACAGTTAAGATCAAGAATAATGGCACTAATAGAAAGAAGATTGACAGAAAAAGACGGAGTATGTAAGACATTGGTGAGAGTGAGAGAAGGGGTGCATGCGACAGTGCCTTTACCCAGAACAGGGCTGGAGTTACCATCAGCAGTCTGAATGCTCTCCGGCGTCGGTAGGTGAGTATAGTCCTGGAACTCACCGCGGGACCCCGTGACATGGCGAGATGTCCCAGAGTCTATAATCCAACCTGGTTGGTGGACAGCTGCTGCAAGAGCACGCGCAGGTATACCTGTGCCAGTTTGGGCAAAACAAGTGATGTGGTCCCCCGAGGTAGATGACGCCCCATGACCGCCGTCCGAACCCAGCTTCGTACTGCGTAACTTCACAAGGAACTCCTTCTCAAGAGGGGTTAACTCAGCCAGGTGAATGTCGCCTCCTTCCTCCGCCAGATTAGCTTTGTGTCCTCCAGAATAATTTTCCCTTCTACCAGTATAACCGCCTCTACCACCACGACGTCCGTCGCGGCCCGTCCACGATCACTTGAATGACTGTGCAGAGGTTTTGGACAAAACCTGATGTAATGCCCTGAGTCACCACAGTTGTGGCAAACACCGACCACAGAGGGAGGCTGATTGAAGGCGGCAAGCGCAGACTTGTCAACAGCGGCTTGCTCCTCCTGGAAAGAGCCCTTGTTGGGCATCAACTTTAAGCGAGCCTCTTCTTGTGCCATGGCAGCTATGGCGTCTTCTAAGGATGGAAGCATGGGCTGTGCTAGGAGGACATTCCTTCTATGCTCAAACACAGGGTTAAAACCCTTCAAGAACTTCATCATCCATTGACGCGAAATATAATCCAAGAACTTTTGGAAATGTTTCGCGAATGCTGGTTCGACCTGGGCATCTTCCATCCCAAGAGGATCATAGTGATCCAGATCAGACCAGTACTTCTTTAACAGTGCTGCATACTCAGAGATGGTGCGGTCGTCCTGGGCCACCCTATCAAGTTCATCCTGCAGTTGGAAGACCCGCATAGGATTGCCCGAGCCTGAGTACATATCCTTCAAAGTCTGCCATATATCAGCAACAGCCTCCATCGCCTCGACATTGCCCGACACCTGGTCGGTCAAGGAAGCCGTCAACCATCCAGCCACAACATTGTTGACAATCTCCCAAATAGCAAACTCCTTGGAGGAGGGATCATCTGGCGCCTTGGTTTGGCCATTGACGTAGCCAACCAAGCCACGGCCCTTCAGCGTCTACATGGCCTGTCGTGACCATTTCAAGTAATTGGACGTTCCTTCCAACTTCGTCTCCAGCTTGTCCAGCTTCCCCAATTTGTAGGGTGACGGATCCACATCAGTATGGATCACACGTGGGGTCGCCTCGGTTAATCTCTTTGATAAAATATCATCAACCAAGGCCTTCATCTCGTCTGCTGTCAGTTTACCACTGATCGAATTCATGGCGTCTTCAACTGTGATTCGTCGTCTTCGTCGGCTTCGTCATCGTCGTCGGCTTCGTCGGCTTCATCGTCGTCGTCGTCTTCGTGTAAAGTCGTCAACAGAGACCTTACGAATGCGCGGTTAATATGGCCAACACCGGCGCGCGCATGGAGATCCTAATTTGCAGATCGAGAATGGAAAACAAATAAAGTATTTGTTGTTCCGGAGGGTGTAATCTAGGAACAGAAGGTGCAAATAAAGCATTTGACAGCCATCCGTCGTCGAAAAAACCACCCACATAATCTCTCTCTCAAAATTAGGGTTTTTTTTTTCCGAAAAGAAAAGAAAAAAGAAAGGAGGAGGGGGGGGGCGTCGGGGGGGGGGGGGGGGGGGGGGGGGGGGCAGGGAGTCGGGGGGGGGGGGGGGGGTCACAGAGGGTTTTAGGTATGGATAACAATGTTCGGGGACAGGACGTCGGGGGGGGGGGGGGAATTTTTTTTTTCTCCGTTATGGCTCTGATACCATGAAGAGAATAATTGTTGTGTGTATTTTATTGATGGGCTACTCAACTACTTATAGAGAGTCTAGCTCCTCTTCATATTACATTTTCCAATGTGGGACTAAATCCCTTATCATTTCTCAACAATGTGTTTCTGGTACGAGAGAAGAAAAGAAAAGGTTTGGAGGTCAATTAGGAGGAGAGATGTTTGTTCTGTGGATTGAGAAATTTGTTGAAGAGCATGCAAGGAGATGGAGGGGGTTGCTTTGACATGGTAAATAGTGGGAATGGTTTGGTGGGTATATATAGAGGAAGGAGATAAGTTAATTTGTGCAAAGTGATAGAGCTGTGCATAGCTTGAACTGGGGAGTGAGGAAAGATTTGTCAGGGAAAAGGAAAAGTAGTTGGAGGCAAAGCATTGGCCAGCAATAACATGACGGAAAAAACAAGGAATCTGATATGTATTAAGAACACTTTGGGCAAAATGGTGGGTTGGGTCCATTGATTTGAGGCATTGTATAGTTGTGCCACCACAGTATTGTGAATTCTTGGTTATTGAGGATTGAAAACTACAATCTTAATGGAATTCAAGCTAAGGAGCACAGACCAACTGAAGTGGACTAGGACCATTTGTTTTTATCATTAGTCACTGGGAGCTTCTTTTGCTTTCTTCTCTTGTTTCCTTTTTCATCACTTTAGGTAAATAGTCCTGAACTTCCAATGATATCCTTCATGATCCCAAAAACACGATCAACATCCCTTAAAATTCAACTGATGGATCCTCGAAAACACATCCTTAAATCACCAAAAGGCTGCGTAACCCAATACTTTGAGGCCTTTGGTAGGGGAAAGGGAGGTACTGTGTTCGAAAACCATGTCTTGAGCTTCTATATAGTGGGTCAACAATGTCTATTCGATAACTATTACCATGTTCGGGAACTGAATAATGTACATGACACCATGCCTCCATTTCTTTTTCTTTTTTTCTAGTTTCTGATAAAAATTCTCAAACAGAAAATTTACTATGAGTATATAATTTGGAAGAAGTGCCAACTAGTTGCAGCCTTTGCCTCCCTATGATATTCCTCATGTGACCTTCCATGACATGTTACTCAGCTGGTTTTCTATAACCTAGAGGAATCACCAATAAGGGAGCCTTAGGTTCCTTATTATTGAGCACTCTATGTTTATCCTTCCGGCTTTATCGTCGCTCCCCCTCTGTTGAATGGCTTATGTTAGCTAGAGGGGAAAAAAAAAAAGGGAATTGTCTACTCTCATGAAAAGTAGAAAATGGTTTAATTTGAGCTTTTCTAGTTGTCACAGTCACATGGTGCAATTCTTATGAACTAGAAGACATTTCACAATTAGAACAGAGCTGTAAAGTCATCTTACAGAACAACATATGATCCTTCCTTGCCCAATACCTTCTTTTGCTTTGGAGCTTAAGTATCTCTTCAAATCCATGTTGCAGTTGGTTGAATTGATCTTGCTTGATTAACAAAGTTGTCTCTTTGCCATTGACAACAATCACAAATGTTTGCAGTCCTGAATCGTTCCAAACATTAAATTATCCAGGTTCTGGCCTAACTGCAGTACTACATCATTTGACCATTCTAAGCCATTCCATGGCTTAGTTATTGTTTCCTACAACCACAGAGGGAGTGGTCCAGTGGCAGCAGTAGCACTTGTAAGCTAGGGGAGGAGTGGGCGTGGATTTGACTCCCAGCTCGGGCTATGTTAGCTAGTTGGCATCTGATTTTGGAATAACAACGGGCAATTGTATTTCGAGAACACTTCACTGTGAACAATTGCGAACTAAATTTGATTACCTATGTTACATTGACACGAATACAAAATGACACGGTATGGACAAAGCGACTCAATGTTGACTTTTGGTGTATCCTAGTGTATTTTTTAGTCTTTGTCGTATCTGATATGTGCCCAACAACGGCATTAAGGATTTTTCCAGGACTTCATCTTATTTTAGGCCTATGGGCCTGTCCGCTTATCTCGTCCAAATTTCTTGTCCAAGACCCATCAAACTGAGCTTAATCTCAATGGCCAAGTGTGTAACAATATGTTTCTAGGATCACAGTCAAGAGTCCTCTCACATGGGATTTACGCAACCAACAGAACTTGCTGTTTTCAAAATGCAACAACATGAATTTCTGAAATGCAATTCGAGTTCATCATAGATACATACAACTTGCATGGTAAATGTTTTCTCACCGAGGAAGAGTTTCCGTCATATCTACATGAGAACTTGCATTACAAATATTAGCTCATCAAGAAAGGGATTCCGTCATCGTCAGGACAGCTCAAGCCGCCCAGATTTGTTGATAAAGAATAGGAGGTTACTCCAACAGATACTTATTGATTCGTCTAAAAGAATTAGATACCTATTGATGCCGTACTTGTTTTCTTGGAGTTGTGGGCTCTCCTAGTGTTTATCGCCCCCATAATCATTGTTGGAAGGTTTAGGATTTGGACATCCCTCCAATTCCTTGCATAAAATAAGCATAACCGAGTATCCATAATTGTTTAGCAGATCTACTACACAATATGCATAGTATTTTTTTTTTCCAGATGACTTGAATTTCTTAGTCCATGGTCTACTTTGGATGATTTATAATTGAGGTCAATTTTCTTTCTGCAGTGTATAGGCCAGTTATTAATAGCTGAGTTAATCCCATGATCACTTTGGAGAAAATAGGATCAACCTCAACAAGTTATGGAGTTATGTGCTAAATATTTTCCATGAACCACTTGAAGCCATTATCCCCAGTTGAGTAAAGTAGGAAACATGGAATGCCAAAGCCATATTTTAAGATGGATCAAGAGGGAAGCAAGGGACAATTTCTCCTGACTTGTCGAGCTCTCATGTTACCAGAACAGAATTAAGCACTTGTTACTATTAATCCCGAAGACAGATCTAAAGAATGCAGAGATCCAAGGAAGTCGTAGAGTCTTCTGCAAGACACAAAGTCTGCACTCTAGTCAACACCACGAGAGAGACCTTGAGGCTTTTTGCAAGACACAAAGTCTGCACTCTAGCCAACTCAAATGAAGCACTAAGAAAAGGTTACAAATTGACTTCAAGAAAATGAAAAAATACAATAACAAAGTCAATTTGTAACATTTTCTTAGTACTTCATTTGAGTTGGCTAGAGTGCAGACTTTGTGTCTTGCAAAGAAGACTGTACGCCTCTCTTGGCTAAAGAGCCTAGAGTGCAGACTTTGTGTCTTGCTGAAGACTCTACGTCTTTCTTGGATCTCTCTATTCTTTAGATCTGTCCCTGGGACTAACATTTACTTAACCTCATGATCACGCCCCGCATTGCAAACTCATGTTTTCAGTCCAATTTTCCGCATATGTTAATCCTTCCACCAAACCTTCCCAACAAAAGCAAGATTTTGTGGGAGGTCCTTAACTTTATAAGATGCTTGCCCTCCACTTCCTGCTTACATCAATGAAAGATCACTAGGAAAAGAAGGAATGATAAAGGTTAGGAGTACTCATTGTACCCAATAGCTCGATTGGGCAAGGACAGCTTGCAGATGAAAAGGGAAAGGAAAGAGAACACAAGTCATTACTAGTCGAGCAGTAGTTAAAATGGCAAAGTCGATAACTACGGCCAATCTATCAATGGTTGCTAGGCTATTTCTTGAAAGGATTGTCAAGCGAGATGTGGTTGGGTGGTATCGGAGATTGTTTAACCAGATTGAATGGCTCATATCAGAAGCTTTCTTTCTTCACATATTTCCTTTAATGGAGCTATACTTTATAAAGCTTAAATTGAATCGTCTCAGCTTGCTGGAAGTGAAGTCTAGATACATTTCAGTTTTTGAGGATTGGAGTACATCTGGGAGTTCTTCTGTTTGGTTTTGGATTGGCTTAGATTCATCTGCCTAATTGCCTTGGTTGGATTGTTTAAATCCTAGATAACAAAGATTTCATGTGAATCCAAGCAGTTAATAGAACACATATATAACCCAGGAAAAAAAACAACGATAAAAAGAAATTCTAAATGTTTCAAACCTGCACAAAATTGACACCCCAACTCCAACTTGTCATTGTCCCTTCTTTGAATTGAAGTTGGTATATTAGATCAAATCAGGTACCTTGCTGAATAGATCGGAAAGCAGAGTCTTCAAAGAATCAAGATTTGTTTCAAATTTACATGGCAATAGTTATTAATTGTTTGTGAATTGAGAGATCAATATTTCCATATGTAACGTGTGTATTGGCAAGGAAAAACTTATGTCGGGAAGTGTTTGGTTTAAGACCTCGTTTGGTCAGAAAGGAAAGGAAATCCGTTCTTTGTTCCTTCCCTTTGGGAAATTACAAATCCAATCAATTTCATTTCCGCTATTTGGATCCAAAGGAAATTGAGATGGAAAGTGAATCCTTATAGGAGAAAAGTGAATCCTTGGGTGCGTGGGGGTGGGAACCATTTTTCTTCCTATTTTTCTTGGCTAATTATAATGGCACATACTTTTTTGATCGGGGCTAGGCAAGATTAGGGCTAGACAGGTTGGGAGGAACTTTTACTAGGGCTATCAAAATATTCCACTCAGAGGGCTGTCCAAAGCCCACAGCCCCCCAAACCCAAAAAAATCACTCTCATTTCTAAATTTCACTCTCTCTCTTCACAAACCCTAGCTTTTTTCTTCTTCTTCTTCTATCCATCTTCTTCTTCTCCACCATTTTCATTCTCACATCTTCATCAAAACTCTAGTTTTTTTTCTCATCATCATCATCTTCTTCTTCTCCACCATTTCCATCATCACCATCTCCATCAAAACCCTAGTTTCCTTCTATTTCCCAATTTTGATGGCACCCAAAAAATAAAATAAACCCTAAAATGTATGAAAATAAAGGTTAAATACTTCTTTCCTCACAAAAGATGCATGGAAATAAATCCTAAAATGCATATTTCGCTCTATTATCAAGATTGAAATAAACTCTAATATGTTTTTTTTCATTCAGAAATGTCGACTTTAGGACTGCCAGAAATTGTGGCAGTCCTGAAAGGAACTTGCTGTACAGCAAGTATCTTTCAGGACTGCCTCAATTTCTGGCAGTCCTCAATATGTCTAGGACTGCCAGAAATTGTGGCAGTCCTGTTGTAGAGCGTCCCTTTCAGGACTGCCACAATTTCTGGCAGTCCTCATTACTTCTAGGACTGCCAGCAATTGTGGCAGTCCTGTTGTAAATCGAGTCTATTTCAAGACTGCCACAATTTCTGGCAGTACTCATTACTTCTTGGACTGCCAGAAATTGTGGCAGTCATGTTGTACATCAAGTCTATTTCAAGACTGCCACAATTTCTGGCAGTCCTCAATACTTCTAGAACTGTCAGAAATTATGGCAGTCCTGATATGAACCCAATTATTCTACAACTATGATTTCTTCCATAGTTTTCTTCTACAACTAGGATTTCATGCATAATTCTTCTATTAATAAAAAAAATTGGTTAATAGACTAATAGATTTGATAGATTTGATAACCCAATTTCTTCTACAACTAGGGTTTCATCCATAATGCACAAACAAGAAGAAGAAAAATAAAGTAGGGTTTGGAGAAAGAGATCTGAGAAATTAGAGGAGAGTAAAAAATCAAAATAAACTAGGTTTGCAAAAATTGATGTTCTTGTTTTTTTTTTTCTTCTTGTTCTTCTTCTTCTTCTTGTGAAGAATGGAGAGTGAGGAAGAAAACAAAAATTATAAGACTTATCTTTTATACCTACCATTTGGATAGCCCTGAATAATTTTTTTAATGGCAAACTTGTAAATAATGAAAAACTAACACTTTGACAGCCCCGATCAAAATATGTTGTGCCCTTATAATTTACCTTTTTCTTCCTCAAGGGAATCAATTTCCTTTCCTACTTATTTTATTTGGCATCCAAATACAGGAAATGAATGACTTTCATTTTTCAAGGTCCTGATTCCGTGAACCAAACGAGACCTAAATGTATTCTATGCCGAATCTCCTAGGAGATGTTTAAATATATTATCATCTAATAAACATTGTTCATCTTCTGAGTCCTTAGTTGTTCTTGATTTTTCTCGTGGAATAGTTTATTTATTTTTATGTACATTTACCTCTCTAGTATAGGGTTGGCCATAAATGTTGTCTAGTTTTGTTTTAGAGATAAAATAAGGTAATGATGGAAATTTGTATGTTATGTTCATCAACTAATTTGCATGTTATGACAGACTCCAGTAAGCATAATTCCTGCAGAGTCAAAGAGTACTGACTTAGCTTCAGATTCTAGACCCTTAACAGATACTCAGTTGAGGTTTCAGTCATGCCAAACTTCACACAAAACAAGTATCCATCTTGTTTAAATAAACATCTAATTATATTTATTATGTCTTATCCTTCGTAGGAAGACCCCATTATGCTTTGTTTTCATTAGGTGTAGTCCTTTGCATTATAATAGGTCCAAGTTGAAGTATATGGAATCTCCTTTTTAGATGGATTTCTTTATTGTCTTTAAAATAAGATAAAGTGAGTCATTGCCTCAATTTTGGGTCTACATATGCCTTAACTTCAAAATCAAATTATAAGCTTTGGTACATCATTATAACCTTTAGGGATTCAAACTTGTAGATCTATTTTATCTTGTTCTCTTTGTTTTCTTGCCTTGGAATGTGTTAAAATCTACTCTACTAAGGCACTAAACCAAAAATGTAGAATGTTAGTGAGGAATGGGGATTATATATTTAGTATGTCAAAGGCCCATTTTTGGCCAGAGGTGGATCCGGGAATTAGTTTTTTTTTTTTTTTTTTTTTTTTTTTTTTTTTGTAAAGAGTAATGCTATTCGTACCTCCAAATTATCCCTCCAAATCATCCATCCTTATATAGCAGCTGACGTGACATGTTAAATAATATTATGTGTTATCTGACATGACAGATGATATGACAAATTTTAACCCAAAAAATTAATTACCAAATTTTTTTAATGTTAATTTAATGTTAATGTTAATATTAATATTAATGTTAATGTTAACATTAATATTAATTATTGTTAATATTAATATTAATGTTAATCTTAAAATTAATATTACAGAAATTTTCATATAGAGTGAAGAATTTTAACGATATTGTAAAAAAAGTAATAAGTTTGAAGAAATTGCAATTGGGGTAACGAAACGACATCACTGGTGGTGTGTGTTGCGCGAGCAGCCTATTCCTCCATCACACGCCATCACTCATGGAGTGTGGTGTGGTGTGCCCCACTCATTCCCCATCACACGCCATCACTCATGGAGTGTGGTGTGCCCCACTCAACCCACAAGCCATCACTCATGGAGTGTGGTGTGGCCCACTCAAGCCACCACTCATGGACACGCCACCACTCAACGCAACACCTTTTTTGGTTTGCTAACAAACATGAAACTATGCAAAAAAAGAGAGAACGTCATTGGACCATATTGTAGGATTTCCTACTCATGGATTATTTACTAGAAAAAAACTATGCAAAAAAAGAGAGAACGTTATTGGCACTCTTAAATTGTCATCCTGCACTCCTCTTTAATTTTTAACATTCAAAATTTAAATTTGTCCCTGTATTAATACTATTAGCACTACTAAATATCATCATTCACTCATCCCTCCATGCAGGCACAAATTAGTGTCATATTTAATGAATGGATATATTTGGAATTAGAATGATAGAAATTTATAGAAGAGTACAGAATAATATTTTAAGAGTGTCAATAACAACTCCAAAAAAAATATGAATAAAGATTCCAAATTTTGGAAAGAAAGAGTAAGACAAAAAAGAGAGTACATTTTATACTTTAATTTGTGTTACCCTTAGCAATTTCTCAAAAAAAAATTAGTTATTGAAATTTTTTAATGTTTGTGCCGCCTACTACTAAATTCCATTTTAGTTACATTGGCCCATTTAGTAAATCGTATTTGAAACTGGATTTTAAGATTTTATGGTTTTGGAACAAAATCTATGAAATTCAATGTTTGGTTGGAGAATGATTTGGATATGAAAAGTATTCCAAACAAAAATTTGGATTTGGAAAAAAAAAAGTTGGATTTAGGTCAAAGTTAGTTATTTTTAAATAATTTCGTTGTTCTATTAGATAATTAATTAATCAATATATTAATTATCAGTTTTTTTTATATTATTTTTTATATTTAATTTATAGTTAATTAAAAATTAAATAATAGTTAACTAAAAATTAGTCATTATTATTATTTTAAATTTTTTTTATAACTAATAGTTAGCTATTACTTTTATAAAAAATTAACTAATAGTTGGTTATCATAATTATAATCTAAATTAATAATTTTATTAATTAATATTTTATAATAATCTTAATTAATAATTTATAACTAATAGTGGTGGCTTGAGTGGGCCACACCACACTCCATGAGTGATGGCGTGTGGCACACCACACTCCATGAGTGATGGCTTGTGGGTTGAGTGGGGCACACCACACTCCATGAGTGATGGCTTGTGGGTTGAGTGGGACACACCACACTCCATGAGTGATGGCGTGTGATGGGAAATGAGTGGGGCACACCACACCACACTCCATGAGTGATGGCGTGTGATGGGGAATAGTGTGAGCGGGGCACACCACACTCCATGAGTGATGGCGTGTGATGGAGGAATAGGCTGCTCGCGCAACACACGCCACCAGTGATGTCGTTTCGTTACTCCAATTGCAATTTTCCCAAACTTATTACTTTTTTTACAATATCGTTAAAATTCTTCACTCTATATGAAAATTTCTGTTAATATTATTGTTAATGTTAACGTAAATATTAATTTTGAATGTTAATGTTAATTTTAAAAAAATTTATGTCAGCTGCCACAACAACATGCTATGTCAACTGCCACGTAATGAGGAATGGTTTAGAGGGACAAATAGCACTATTCTTTCATAAAATCTGCTTAAAACTTGCGCGAGATTATTTGAATCTGGTTTTATATTGCCATGTTATAAGTATCCAATTTGATTTCTTTGGTGATAAGAGCTGCCTATGTAGGGTTGATAAAGTAATAAGAACTGCACTAATTACCTACTATATATGTTGCTTAGCTGTATGGATCAAGATTTGGATATCTCAAGTTCAAAATTCAAACTAAGAACATCATTTTTCTTTCTGTCTGTCCCACAACGGTTGGAATGGATCTTTCAAAGAATGGGTGGGGGGGGGGGGGGGGGGGGGGGAGAGGACCCATGCCATGGTCCCCTACCTTCCTCTTTCTCTTCCCCACTAAGCTCTTTCTTTTCTAAGTAAATCCTTCATTCGCCAACACTCCCTCATCATTATTATTAGAGCTAATTAGAGTTTAGACCCTGAATTTTATATCAGCTTAATGTTTAGGCCTGACTTTTCCAATTAAAAAGTTTGAATCCATAATTGGTTAAAGAAACCAAAAAATATATATATATGATCTAAACTTTTCAATTGACATGTTATGATTTAAACTCTAAGCTGATATAAACACTAAATATTATTAAACTCTAAGCTGATATAAACTCTAAGCTGATATAAAACCAGAGTCTAAACACTAATTAGCCAAAATTATTATTATTATTATTATTTTCCTCTCCATTTATTCCTCTCCTCCTCCTTCAAGCTCTATATATATACTACATGTTCCGACCCTTCGTCTCATCTCTTCTTATAGGGGTTCTCTTCTCTCTTTGTGAGGTTTGCACCAACCTCACAAGAGACTAGAAACCCCTTTTATCCGATGGAGCTGCATTCCCCGGCCGCGGCCAAGAGACTGTGGAACCTCCTCCGTGTCGCCTTCTTCATGATGAGGAAGGGTCTCATCTCCAAGAGGAAGCTCCTTATGGACATGAACCTCATGATGAAGAGGGGGAAGATCATGGGCAAGAGCCTCGGCAACCTCGTCTTCCACCACCACCACCACCGGCCTTCGCGCGGGTACGGCTTCAGCCTACAGGAGTACGAGTTCTCGTGCACCACCAGCCCCAACCCTGTTTTTTTCCACGCGAATAAGCCGCGCCGCCACAACTACTTCCCCTGCCTCAGCTCGGTCGTCGAGGGCGACGACGAGACGCCTAGGCCGACCGCCGTCAGCGTGCCGAGGATCGGGTACTCCCCCTCGCCTTGCTCGGGACTCTCCCAGGAGCTGGCCTCCGGGGAGAACAAGAGCCCTCTCCTCTCGCCGCTCTCTGTCAGAGTGTCCAACTACTCCTCCGAGCTGGAAGCAGAGGCAGAGGAGGCTGGTTCCAACTCCCGAGAGGTGGACAACGAGGCTGAGGACTTCATCAGGAGGTTCTACGAGCAACTGCGGGTCCAGAGCCGCATTGCCTTGATCGAGTACCAGGAGATGGAGTACCAAGACATGCTAGAACGCGGTCACTAATACATACATACATCTATATATATACACATTTAATATTAAATTGATCGCATGCATATATATATATTACTCATATGCAATTATGCATGCGCGTGTTGCTACCGTACGTATCTTTGGAGCCTTCCAGCATTTTAAATTGGGGAGTTTGGTTTGGTACATGTGTATGTTGAACTCTGCTGTATTCTTAGTTTTTCCTATCTATATTCTACTTATGATGTTATTTATTCTTCCTCCCTAGTTATGTTCATTATGTGGGTTTGTTAATGTTGGGTTGTACTTTTTTTAGTGACCCATCATGTATTGTTCTTGAAAATTTGGATTGATAAATAAAGATGAAGTTCCACATTTGTTTACTTGTTTCGAAATGTATCTTTCTTTCATGAACTATTGCAGAAAACTGAGAAAAGTATATACTAATAGGCATGGAAAATGATATCGTCCGTGGCGTGTCCGTCACTTGATCATGTCTACATGTCAGCGGCCCATTGATCTCTCATGCTAGCATCGGAATCACCCCCTTAAAATTGAGCCAAGGGATCAATAGATGGCCGTCACATAGCGCATACCAGTGGCGGTCACGCCCAAATGGCAGGCCAAATAGCAGTGTCCAAGAGGCATATGTGCTTCTCTCTACTAGCTTGCTGAATCAAGGTTTTGAGACTATATCATTATAGCTTGGCAAATAAGCAACGTATACCTCTCTTTCTTGTGGCCCATCATCTTGGTTCTTGTGGTTTGTTACTGAGCAGGAATGAATGCCAGGAACTTGGGAGCTGTGGTCTTGGTTCTCTCTGTAGCTTTTGGTGAGGAATATAAGACCCATGGCTGCTTCTATATCTCCTTTTCATGTGCCTCTCTTCCATGCTTTTGACACTTTTGTTGGTGGTGGTGGTGGTGGTGATATCATTGTCCTTGAGTGGGCTACGCAACCTAATAAAGTTTCTGACGAACTTTACTGTTGTTGAATGTCTATATTTGTTTTTCCAATTTGAAATGGCAGTTGTTGGATGTTACTTTGTAAATCAACTTGCTACAAAGGAGTAGTTATTCTTTTCTTTGCTTGAACTATGTATGTGACTTCTTATCTAGGTATGGTATAGTTGGGACCAAGCAGTGTCTACGAAGCACTTTGGCCCACATGTCCGAAACTAATTACAGTAAAAACTACATCAACCAATCCAAAGATAACGAACCATCGTCTCTCACCTGGACAAATTTTAATATATATAACTTTATAAAATATATAAAAGTGATACAAATTTGTTGAACCATTTGCTCAAAGGTTCAACATCCTCATCAAACTCAAGAAGAAACAAAAAGATTACAACTTAAAATCACTTGCCTTATCCGTAGCGATCTCTCTGAACGAGATATACGATTTCTTGAATAGATGTTCTCCTCCAATTGTCTTGGATGACGAGCCCTAAGAACAAAATACGAACTTTAACTCTTAGCTTTCATGTGGAAGAGCACTCTGAATCTTCTGTATTGAGCCTCATGTTGTGTTTTACCTTGTACTTCAACCCTCAACATATATTTATAGGTTAAGAAACCTATTTTAGGGTTTAGAAATCCCCAGAATAGTCCACACAAATTTGGCCGTTCACCAGCATCCAACGGTGCTAGTTAAACCTAAACCACGTTCGGTCCCGACAAAACTGAATTTTAATCGAATTCGGTCAGTCATATGCCCGCAAGTTTTGTTTAGAAATGGCTGAGTTCAAACCAAATTCGAAGGGGACCGAATTCGGACTGAACTTAGTTCCTTCCACATATAACTCTCTAGACTGGATTTCCAACATTTCTTTTCCTCCAGTTTGATGAGAGGTGTTAATCCCATGGCACCTCAACTGGACTCCATGCATGTTATCCCGTGGTAGAGTTCCTGCTCCTCCTTGACATTGATCTTCGATCCGCAGAACTGCTTTGCATCTTCCTTTGTCTCTAACTTCTTAATCACCACGTAGATGCTAGCTGCTATGCGTAGCCCCTCATGAACAACCGAAATCTTGTTGACATCAATAACACTGCCAAGACCGAAGTTCCAAACCATCTGAAGTCATGACTAGATGTCCCCGGCTTCCGTCTTCCACCGGAACGTGCTCCTGTTCCGACGAGCTTCTTTACCCTTGGCTGGCCCAACCAAACGGACGATGCGCGCACAGTTCCCCCGAGATTTAGGCTCCTAAACCTGTCCAACTTGTATCTGATACTGAAGCTCCCCTACACACATGTATTCTTGAGCAAAATATCACACACTATGCACGTTGTCGATGACCCAAAGCTCCCCATGAACTGTGTGAATGGAGATGCGCATGTCTAGGATTGAGTTTGTTGCATACCTTGATCTCCTTTCTGGCTTCGATCTGCTGAAACCAATATCGCTTCGTAAAAATTTGGTAAACCATCCGTTACCAAAATCAGATCTGTAGAACAACCCCTCTTGGAGACCGACCAGCTATTATGGGACCGACAGACTGACCATCAATCTTTGACTCATCACCATTTATCGTTTTGTCTCGACAAACTGAATCCTCCGTGTCACACCCCAATCCCAATATGCATAAGACTAAGAACGTAAGCATGCCAGTTAATACGATGTAGAATAAGTTATCCAATTTAATGGACTTACTCCAGACGCACTACGTTGTAGAAGTGTACTAAACCTACGCTATCTAAATTATGTCTCTGTAAACCTCCTAAATTTTACAATAGATTTTTTTTTTGTATTTGTACGACGAGTACGAATATGTATATACGAAATATTTAATTATTTTCATACAAAAGTTTTATTATTATATTTTTCATTAATATAGAAATAACTATTTTGTTTCAATATAATATAAGGTAAATATTTTCTATATTTGTTCGAATATAAATATGTCGTCCCGAATTTGCCAAACTTATTTTTATTATTATAGAAATATTTTTTATTTGATATACAAGAATATGTTCTAATTTTGAAAGTAATATTTATGTAAATAATTTGTACTAATTGCATGCAATGTACATGAAATAAATTTAGGTATATTTTGTAAAACTTTGGTTTTAGAAAAAATATTTAAAATTATTTTAAGTATTAAATTAATTTAAATTACTTTTTAATTTATAAAAAGATATTTTAAATTTATTTGATGTAATCTAAATTGGGAGTAGATTTGAAATAGTTTTGAATTAAATATGAGATTTATCTAGTTTTAATAGATTTTATTGAAATGGTTTTAAATAGATTTAAATTAATGTGAGATTTATCAAGTGTAATTTAAATCGTTCATAATCCTTATCTAATTAGGATTCCTCCACCCTATTTATAGGGGAGCATTTTCATTATTTTTTTTCACAAATTTTCTACCACCATTGTGTGTACACCGTGTCGCTGTCCATCCTCTTCGTGTCAGCCTGTGTTGGCCTCGGATCAGACTCCGAGTGTCTTTTCATTTCAAATTCCTCTCTTTTTCGTCCAAAATATCCAAAATTCGTCATAAAAATTGGTCTCAGCAGTAGCAGCTTTGAAGAACCATAACTCCCAAATCCGGACTCCATTTTATCTCATTTTTTTTGTTTGAATCGGATCGAGGTTAGCTTCGATAATCTATAATTTGTTTTAGCAAATTTGTAATATATTTTTCTGTAAAATTATTTGAGTGTCAGTTGTCCAAAAATCGACGCGTCTCACTATTTTTGAGATTTTGGGAGATCCCGAACTCCTGTTTGCGATCCGTTTGATGTTTCGAAAAGCTGACATGATAATCTATAGCATGCAAAAAAATTTAGAAATTAATTTTAAAAGTTTAAATTTTATTTTGGGCTAATGTATATTTATATTATTTTGTGGTATTTAAAATAAGTATTTGACCTAAAAATATTATTGAAACATTTTTTTACCTAATTAATTATATATATTTTTCTAAAAATGATATTCCTAGAATTTTAAAGTATTTTTCTAAAATTATTTTAACTAATAAAAAGGGTAGTTTTCAAATTAAAACTTATTTTCAAGTATGTATTTATCTAAATATTTTGGGGTAATAAAATAGAGTTTTCAAGTATTATAAATATTTTCTAAAATAGTATAAGTATTTTTTCCACAAAATTTCACTGATTATCACGACTGATCATGGCTAATCGTATATTGCGAAACTGAACTTTCTTGTGTCAACTCTCGTTAATTGGACTGTTCTGAACTCAATGGAACAGTCTTGTCCATTCAAGTGCTACCACTTAACAGGGTTGAAGGGGACAAGAATGACCCAGGTTTCCAAGTTATGGATATGGAGGAAATTTGAAGAAGTCAAACAACGAGTCTTTCTTGACTTATTCTGTTTGGGTACAAAATTTTTAAATTGGAACCGAATAACTATGATGTTCGGATCCACCTCTCCCTCTCCTTACATTGAAGTTCTTCAAGTTATTTCCTTTTTTTGGCTTTGAAAGTTGGTCAAGAAACATAAAAAGTTTGTATATACCATATGGACAAACCTACGTGGATCAAATTCAGGTCAAACTTTCTATACTCCGTACTAAACGATAGAACTTTGAAACATTTCTTGTTTTTGGCAAAACTTCTATAAACCAATTAACCAAACATGAGAATAGTCAAAAGAGAAGGACAATAACTTAACTTGACATGGAAACCCTTAGCTCAACTTATCTACACCAAAACTTGTTCAAAAAAAAAACTTATATACACCAAACAAGCCCTAAATATTATATAACATTGGTCTCCAACTCCAGGGAAAAAACAAGAAATATTTTAACAAATGCCCTCATTCAAAATATATAAACTAGCATATGTTAGAATTTTTTGTGCCATGTCGATTCATGAGATGAAGAACATAAATTAAATTGCGGAAGCGTACCTGAATCCATTGCTAGGCTTGATGGATCTTGAAGCGATCGTCTCTTTATTGGGTTCGATCTTCCAACTTGCTACGACCCTTAATGACAAAGAAGAATCCGAATCCTTTGTCCCTCTCTTTCTGTTGATGGGGATGCAGAAGAGAAAAAAAGAAAACCTCTCTTTTTGGTGGCCGTATAAGTTGGGGATCATAACCCTAATGAATACACATATATATAGATATGTGTGTTGTGATATTTCTAATTTGGCCCCTCATCAAATTAGAATTATCTCCGGTATCTACACATTAATTCCATGACAATTATACCCTTAAGCCAATTTTCCAAATAGACCACTTTAATTTGGCTTAATTATTTAGATAGCCCAAACACAATTAATTTTACATGTGTGGCCCCATAATTATTGAATAATTCCAACAATCTCCCACTGGGCCACATATGTAACCTTATAATTGTGTTAACCTTAGTGAGCTCATAAATTGCTATCTTAATCCTTAGGGTATATCCGGACAATCTCGTCCATTAACCATATCAACATAGGATCAAAGCGGCTTTCGTCACATATAGCGTAACTAAACCATCAATAGTCACATATACCAATATAGCTAAACGACATAGATCAATCATGGATGCGTAGCATAGAAATTACACGCAATGTGATCAATACATGTCTATTTCCAACTGGTCCTCCTTAACTTTAATGAGATCAATACTTTAACATAATGAAAACAGAATGAACTGAATTTCCATATATCTGATCAGATAAATATCCAAAATACTTTAATACATAAATGTGTCCAAAATCAAATATCACCCAAATACATAAAATACAAACTCCCACTATATTGTCATATTCTTAATTAACACCCATATGAGCAGTATGCTCATGAAAGACCCAGTGTGATAATGCTTTTGTGAGCGGATCCGCTAACATGGAGTTTGTCCTAATGTGCTATATGAACACTATAACCATTCTGAATTCTTTCCTTCACAACTAGAAACTTTATGTCAATATCCTTTGACTTATACAAGTTTCTGTTGTTATTAGAATACAGTATTGTTGATTCATTGTCACACCATAATTTGAGTGGTCTTTCAATACCCTTTCCTATAGGCGCAGCCTTATGACAAGATTTTGCAACTATATTCCATGAATAGATGCCTCACAACATGCTATAAACCTTGTTGTCATGGTGGAAAACATTATGAGTGCATGTTTGACACTCATCCAAAATATATCTCCATTAGTCAGCATAACCTGATGTGGATCTCCTGATGTGTTGGCATCCAACAAAATCAGAGTCGGAATACCTTATGATCTCCAGAATTATTCTATCTCCTACAAAGAGCATATAATTCCTTGTTCTCTATTAATTACTTAAGTAGTTTGGCTGCTACCCAATGATCCATCCATATTTGCTTAAATATCTGCCTAACATTCAAATATGTACGCAATATCCTGACGCATACATACTTGAGCATACATTAGACTCCCTACAACTGATCATGAAGTAAAAATCTATTGTATTTTCTTAATTTTAAGGCTAACCTTAGGGCACTTGATTGAGACTAAATTTGTCTCCTTTAGCGACATGTGTCATCAAAATTTGCATTAAATACCTTAATCGATATACAAAACCAGAAGATTATATTTCTACTCCCACTGAACTTGTGATACACACAATCTTCAACAGTGTTCATCTCAAAACTAAACGAGATAGTCACTTGTTAAAACTCAAAGTGTCTTTGACGAGAAGTCTGAGTAAGTCCATAAATAGATTCTGTCAGTTTGCGAACCATATTCTTTGGGTCTTCTGATACAAAGTTTTCTGGTTGCACCATATAAATTATTTCGTCAATGTTACCATTGAAAAATACTGTTTTGACATCCATTTGATGTAACTCAATATTAAAATGTACAACAAGTACTATGATTGGTTTAAAAGAGTCTTTCAAAAAAATCGAAGAGAAAGTCTCTTTAATAAACAATCCCTTCCTCTTCTCTTGAGGTTGTTGAATTTGTTCCTTAGAAAAAAATTATCTTATCTTGAATGGGGGGGTGTCTTTATGTTGTCTTGTTGAGGTAGCTCAACATCGACTTATAGAGGTAATTCGACATTGTCTTATTGAGGCTCCGAATTCACTTCTTGATCAATGGCAAGTGCAAAATCTTGCACATCGTCAAAAGTGATAGTAGGAATCGTAATCGATTCCTTCTCAAAGACAATGTCATTGACTTTATTTCTCCCCCAAACTCAACATTCTCAAAAAAATATTACATTTCTCGTCTAAAAAAAAATTCTTTATTTTTGTGTTTAGTACCACGTGGTTCCATAATTCAAGGTTTCTTTATATGACGCAATAGTTTCAAGTGATAATAGCATGTCACAAACATTTAAAATAAAAATAATAATATTACCAATATTATTTTGAATTTAAAGATAGATCAAACTTTATTGTTCCCAAATGAACAATGATAAATAAGATTGTCAAACAAGAAAACTGAAACTAAATTTCGTCTAAAAGATGGTACAATAAAAGCTTTAGATGAAATTGTCTATCAAATCCAATAGTAACTAATATCCAAAATTTGTCCTATTGCATCCACTTCTACCGACTTGCCGTCTCCCACATAGATGTGTCTTTCACCATCAATTGGCTTTCGGTAGATCTGGCAACCCTGCATAGAAACACTGATGTGAGTAGTTGCACCAAAATCTAATCACCATGTGTTTCTTAATACTAAAGCTAAATCATATCAAATTAAGAAATGTACCTTTCTTTACACGCCATGCGTGGTACTTTATACATTCCTTCTTTACGTGTCCCGGCTTGCCACAAAAGAAACATAACCATTGGCCTCAGTTTGTTGTTTCTTTTGCACTGGACCATTAGTAGCTTCTGTATTCTTTCGCTTAGTGCCCTTATACTTGTCTTTAGGGGTGGTAGCCAAATTAGCACTTTCAGTTTTATCTTGCTTCAATCTCTCTTCTTCTTGTATACAGTACGAAATGAGCTCATTTAGAGTCCATTTTTTTCTTTTGACAGTTGTAACTGACCTCGAACTGATTGTACTGTGTAGGAAGTGAGAGCAATACCAAATAAAAGAGCAAGTCATCCGACAAGTCGAGCTTAAGTGTCTTAAGTTTTGAAGCAATATGAGACATCTCCATGATGTACTCCCTTATGTTACCTTTGCCTTTATACTTCATGGTAATCAAGCGCAACAAAAGTGTGCTTGTTTTCGCCTTATCATTCTTTGCAAATCGCTTCTCGATTTCAGCAAAGAATTGTTTGGCATTAGTAACCTCATCAGATACTGCACCCCTGAATGCCTCTGGAATACCGTGCTTTATGATCATTAGACTCATGCGGTTTGAGCGTTCCCACTTCTCGAAGTTCGCTCTGTCACCAGATGAACTGTCATCCTTAGGAGTAATGGGACGCTCAATCCTAAGTGCAAGGTCTAGATCCATGCAGCCGAGAACAATATATATGTTCTCTTTCCAGTCCTTGAAGTTTGTCCCGTTAAGCATTGGAATTGAGTTCAGATTAGCAGATATTGTAGCAACACTAGCTGAAAAGATAACAAAAAATAAATAAACAAAAATGCTCTAATTAATAACCAAAGCGTAAAATATAGTCAAACAAATTCAAATAATGGTGAACCTAGTACATCATTAATATCAAGTCTTTGGACAGTGATATTAACTGCAAGTGGTACTCTTGGTGTAATGATCAAATGTTGACAATAAGTCATGTCAAATAATAAGCCTGTCTTTGGATCGGGTTATTATTCACATGTAAACCGTATACTTGTCACACATTTATCACCACAAGTATTATAGAAGCATGGAAAAGAACATGATTGCCCATGTGGCTCAGAACAGGAAAACTCATGCGGTTCAAAAACAGACGAGCTTCATGCGGCTCAAGAGCATCATGCGGTTCAAAAGTCACCAACTTGGACATGCGGCTCAAGCAAACACCACGTGGCCTTCTGCGGTTCGCTCCTGCAATTGGCCATTAAGTAAAGGCCCTATTTAATACTCTGACATAAAGGAGAACTGACGGCTCTGACATAAAGCTGCCATAAAGACCCTGTCATAATGGTAGACTAATAGGGAAATGAAGGAAATCTTTGACACAAACCCCAAAAACCTTCATGCGGCCTTGACACGTGGACAGTCGCATGCGGCTCAGGCAGAGGCCATCCCATGCGGCTCAGGGAGAGGCCACCTCATGCGGCTCAGGCAGAGCCTA
Organism: Iris pallida; assembly: GCA_029216955.1. Classification (NCBI taxonomy): domain Eukaryota; kingdom Viridiplantae; phylum Streptophyta; class Magnoliopsida; order Asparagales; family Iridaceae; genus Iris; species Iris pallida. The sequence goes on along the minus strand of JANAVB010016197.1, from coordinate 47,449,381 downwards.
CCCTATGCGGCTCACGAAGACTATCTTCATGCGGCTCACTGAGAAGCCACCCATCATGCGGTCACCTACGCTCATGCGGCTCAGATTATTTCCATACGTGGCCAGTCTTATGCGGCTCAGTAGGGAACAATCCTCATGCGGTTCGGATTTCCTAAGTGGCTCGTGGTTAAGATACGTGGCAGAAGATTAGTTTTTTTCTGCGTCCCTACAGCTAGCAGCATAATAATAATGGGACACGTGGCATCAAATCGATCAAGATTCATCAAAAAATCCCAACAACCAGGTTTAGTGCTGTCACCCTCACTTTTCCAAGTTAGGGGTAAAATAGTAATTTTCTATTTTATAATATTTTTTGGGAATTTTATTTCATGAATATTATTATTTAATTATTATAGGAGTCGGGTTCGAATTTCATCGCATTCCGAGTTAATTCGGGACTCCGGAGAATTTCGACTTGAGTCATAATTAGAATATTATTTAACCATTGCCCACCACACTAAACTTTTAGGTTTAGGTGTTTGGACTAGTCCCCCATGAGTAATTAAGTTTAATTATAATTTTTAATTAATTTTAGCATTTTTCAAAACCCATTTTGGATTAATTTTGCATATAGGCTTAGGGAGGGGCAAACTTGTAAATACAAGTGCCCCTACCATGACCACCATGGCCGGCCACCTATAGCACCCCCTCCACCTCTCCTTTCTTCTTCACTAAGTCTTCTCTCTCTCTCTCTCTTCATTCATTTCTTCCAACTCCTTCTTCCTCTTCCAAATCTACATTTAGGTATGTCATTTAAACCCTCATAAATTCTCCTATTTTAATTATTCTTTCACATTAATTATAGGGAAGACCATTCTCTACAAGTTGACCCTAGATTTTGTAGGTTTCCTTAAAATCTAGTTTAAGGATTAATTATGGTTTTATCCTTTAGAGTGGTTTTTGTATATATATATATATATATATATATATATATATATATATATATATATATATATATATATATATATATATATATATATATATATATTATAAAAAATATATATATATATATATATATATATATATATTATATATTATATATATATATATATATATATATATATATATATATATATATATATATATATATATATATATATATATATATATATATATATATATATATATATATATATATATATATATAAAAGTATATATATATATATATATATATATATATAGAGAGAGAGAGAGAGAGAGATATATATGTATGTGTGTATGTAGATTTGTATGTGTGGGAGTGTGTGTGTCCATGTGAGAGTGTGTGTCCATATGTGTGTGTGTGTGAGTGTCCATATATATATAGATATATATGTATGTGTGTCTATATATATGTATATACATTTATATATATATAGATATGTGTAGATATATACATGTGTGTGTGTGGTCATACATATATGTGTGTGTGTATTTGTGAGTATAGAGAGGGGAAGGGAATGAGAATTAGATGTGGTAGTGATATATATATATATATTAGAGAGTTAGGGAGGGATTTTAGAGAGATTTTTAGAGAGAAATAGAGGAGGAAATGAGGGAGTAAAAGGGTGAGAAGGAGGGAGAGAAAAGAAGAGCAGTAGGCAGCAGCTAGGGGGGCCTAGGGAGCTGCTGCCCCCCCCCCCCCCCAAACAGCAGCAGCAGCTGCAGCAGAATCAGCAGCAGCAGTAGGAGCAGTTAGCAGCAGTAGGAGCAGCTGAGCACCCCCAAACCACCCCCCCCTTTTAGCCCCTAAGATCCCCACTATAAACCCATATATATATGTATATATATATATCCCTATATACTAGCTATATATACGCCTAATCTACCCACTAAATGGCCCCTAAAACTAGTCCTAAGAGAGTGTGGGAAATGGGTGTTTGAGAGTGTGTGTGAGTGGTTGTGTGAGTTTTAGTGAAGTGACGATTTTGAGTTCCGTGATTCGGAACGCGTCGAAACTTAGAGGAAACTTAGGTAATGTGATTTAGATTTTGTGGGTAGGCTTCGGAGTTGGAATCGGGGTTGCGTGTGGGCTTGGGGAGTCGGTATCGCACCGTACCATCCCGTATCTTGAAATATTCAAGATAACGGGTAAACGGGCGATTCGGACCGTAAGATGGACTGGATGTCCACTTACCCTAGAAAACTTGGTAGGTAATGATTATATAGGCTAGTACCCTACTACACTAGGAAGCACGGAGTGGAATTCCTAAGGTAAGGCCACTTGGCGTCAAGTTAGAACGGTTTAAGGGTAAATGTTAAGGGGTAATCGGGTAATTTCGAGATACGGAGTTCGGGTATTCGGATTGACTTGAAACTTGGGTGGCTTGTTGGGTACGCCCTATAAATGTTATATTTGAACCAATTTTGGCTCAGTTGACCCAGAGTTGACTTTTTATCTAAAAGTCAACCGTGAGTCAATACTTTGTCTAGATTTGACCAAATCCAAACCAGAGTTGACCAGTTGACCAAAAGTCAACTGTTGGTCAACATTTGACCAGTTTGACCTAAAGTTGACCTAGAGTTGACCAGGGTTGACCAGTTGACTAAAAGTCAACTGTAGGCCAACTCTTGACCCCGTTTGACTTTCTTCGACTTATTTTGACCTGTGATGACTGGTATGACCTAGGGTTGACTTGGTCTGACTTAGATTGACTTGATATAACTTAATTTGACCTAGATTGACTTGACAGGACTTAGTGTGACTCAGTGAGACCTAGTTTGACCTAGATTGCATATCATTCATTGTGAATCATTCTTAAACTTGTTTAAACCTAAATTAACATACAGTATCTCATCTTTAGGTTTCTGATTACCGTTCTGAGCATTGATATACCCTACAGCTCAGGACAGCAGGCAAGTATATTCATTGATAGTTTTCATTATTTTGATATCTGCTATATCCGATTCAGTCGTAGTGTCTTACTTGATTCTCAGTCACGATAGTTCACGGACTAGTATTGTCGGATTCCTGTCATGAGATGTCATTCCTAGATTTCTTGGGATACTTGTACTTGCTTGGTCTTGATTCTTGTACTTGTATTGACGTCGATTCCTGAAGAGGACTTGCTCCCCTCTTAGGGAATCCCACGTCATGACGTGCTATATCCGGATCCGTATACTATTCGGGGAATGGGAAATATTATAGATAGTGTGATCAATGTCCACCTTGAGTTACTACTTGTATCATAGCTATACCCTCACCTCACGATAGGTATACCCTGACCTGTGCTACTACTTGCTCCATAGCTTACCATCCCGGCCGGACCGAGTCCACGTACTTGTAGCCGGTCGGCTGGAAGCCTAATTCTTGACCCATACCGATCATATTAGGCTATAATATTCGAGGCACATTTTATAATTACTTTATCTTATTATATATCCTATTCTGTTCTACATACAGTACTTCTCACCATGTATGATATACAGTTACTCACATGCTCTACATGCCTTTACATTGTACCTTGATTGGAGACTAAGTTCTGCTCGGGAGAGGAGTTACAACCCCGGTCCTTGTTTGGTTTAAGGGTTGTAACTCGGCTTCCGAACGGTTCCCAAGTCTTCATATATCTTTGTCTCGTAGTTCATTATACTGTCTCTTATAGAATTTGTCAATTCACATGGAACTACTGTTAGTGTTTGTACTTGCTCATTTTCCTGACAGGATACCGTTATGATATATTACAGATGATTCTGAGTCGGACTGCTCGACCTATTATGGGCTCGAGTCAGATGGAGTAGCCTTGAACCGTGGCCTTATAGTAGAGCCACTAAATTTTGTACTCCCAGAGTAGTGTAGATTAGCTAGGTTTGACTGGACTGCGATCCAGCTAGCTTTATTCAGACTGTAGCTTCTACATTATATTTTGAGACCATGTGATGTTGTATATATCTGGGCTTGTATTGGACTATGGACTTATTTACTCTTTTATCTATCACATGTTCTCTTTCTGAGCTATCTACCTTAGTTTTATTCTGTGATTGAGACTGTATTGATATGTCACCTCCATTCGGAGAGTATATACTGTACAGGTACCTTTATACTGTTAGTCGTAGTATTTACAGGCATTATATACAGCGTTCTACCGTCGATACTGCGGCGTAGGCTGGAAGTACCCACGTGCTTGTGTCCCTCATAAGGGTGTGGGTCGTGACACGTTTTTGTGGTGGCCCACGCGGATCCTGTGTCACAATTAGTACGATCTCGTAATGGTGCTCGACTTAGAGTACTAATTACGAGCCTGCAATTAGGACGTAGGACCTAGGACATGATAGGAGTTTCTCAATCACACCTAGGAAATTTTCGATCTTTTGATTATCATGATTATTCACCTTGTATTAAATTAACTGTCCTTCTTTGATAAATCTACTCATGTGCCATATTGATCTCTTTGTTTCAATTCGTCTCCAGGATGACGAAGACGCACCCGCAGGCCTCTGGATCGAGTAGATTGCCCTAGAGATCTGATCAGGCTGAGGAGGAGGTTCACGAGACTGTCCCGAGTGATTCTACTATCCCGGAGACCCCGGCAGTTGCACAGGAAGGTCTACTACCTCCACCCCAGAGGGTTTCGGTCGTCGTTCCGGAGATACTGCCGCCACCACCACCGATACCGACGGATATACATCATATGTTCCTTCTCCTTCAGCAGATGATGGAGACACAGTGGGCCCAGGCAGAGGCATCGCAGCGCCAGTCGGAGGCATCATACCGTCAGATCGAGATGTTGAGGCAGAGTATGGAGAACTCGCATCAGCTTGCATTGGCAGCAGTAGAGAGAGTGGCACCGGGTACGGTGCAGGGCCCTACTGGCCAGCAGCCGTACCAGCAGCAGTCCAGGCCAGTAACAGTGTTAGACTTTAGGAAGATGAGCTCCAGGGACTTCACGGGTACGGAGGGCATCCTTTATGCAGACGACTGGCTAGAGGACGTACAGCGGAGCATGGAGCTGGCAGAGCTTCCTAGAGCACTTTGGGTTTCGGCCGCAGCCAGCCGATTCTTCGACATTGCACTGACATGGTACCGCACGGATCCTCGTGCGTCGGTGAGAGGGCTGACATGGGAGAACTTTCGAAGGTTCTTCAAGGAGAAGTTCTTCCCAGACGTGGCTCTTACAGCATTGGAGGGCCAGTTCGTGGGTCTAGTACAGGGGAACTCGTCGGTGGACGAGTATGCAGCTGAGTTCTTCCGCCTTAGCAGGTTTGCTCTCGATATGATCCAGGATGAGGGGCAGAAGGCTCGTAAGTTCCGCAGAGGACTTATTCATGCAGTGCCCACCCGCACCTCGGGTCGCCGTGATGCGACGTTCGATCAGATATTGATGGACGTGCAGATTGCAGAGGAGGACTTCGGCCTCAAGCCGAAGAGGAGCGAAGATACTATGGGGGTGAGTTCCGGTGCGGGAACGGCCAAGCGTCCCAATATTCAGCAGCAGTAGAGGCCATTTCAGCAGCAGCAGCCTCTGTTACAGATTCAGCAGGCACCGGCGCGTGCCCAGCAGCATCAGGGTCAGGGCCAGAGGCAGACCCAGCAGTGTGCTTTCTGCGGAAAGACGGGTCACAGCAGAGACGTATGCCGGAGAAGGTTAGGCGCTTGCCTATTCTGCGAAGGGACCGACCACCAGCTGAAGGGCTGCCCTGCTCGGGCAGCCAAGGGAGGCCAGGACAGGGTGCAGCCGGCTAGAGGACCAGCGGTTCAGCAGAGGGGTCCTCCACTTCAGACCCAGCAGCAGCATTTTGTTCAGCACCAGAGGGGAGCACCCGCGGGCAGGGTGTTCGCTTTGGCAGCAGAGGAGGAGGTAGAGCCCGTGGGAGATGTTGTAGCAGGTAATATTCTCTTATATTCTTTTCCTGCTTTTGCCTTGTTTGATTCTGGGGCGACCCATAGTTTTGTGTCTTTTTCTTTTGCTTTGAGACACAATATTATTGCTGAATATATGGGTAGGACTTGCAAGATTATGACCGGGGGAGGCATTATCCTGGTTAATAATATTTGTAAGGGACGGAGAGTCACTCTGAGAGGCCGGGACTTGAGTGCGTGTCTGCTCGTAATGCCCCTACTGAGGTACGATATGGTACTTGGTATGGATTGGTTGAGCATACACCGTGCTAGCATTGATTGCAAAGGAGGCAGAGTTCTTTTTAGGATGCCGGGAGAGCCAGAGATCGAGTTTGCTCGAGGAGCAGCGGAGCCGGAGGCTGGATTCTGTGGAGCTTTGTTGGCGGGGCAGGATTTGCCACATCCGTTGATTGCTGAGTTCTCGGATGTCTTTCCCGAGGAGTTGTCGGGGATGCCGCCAGAAAAGGACATTGAGTTCTCTATAGACTTGGTGCCGGGCGCTGAGCCCATTTCACAGCATGTCTATAGGGTGAACAACAGCGAGTTGATAGAGCTGAAGAAGCAAGTCGACGAGCTGCAGGACAAGGGGTTCATCAGATCCAGTTCTTCGTCCTAGGGAGCGCCAGTCCTTTTTGTGCCGAAGAAGGACGATACGTCCCGCATGTGCATTGATTACCGGGCGTTCAACAACCTCACTATCAAGAATAGGTACCCTTTGCCGAGGATCGACGACTTGTTCTATCAGCTGAGTGGGGCAAAGGTCTTTTCGAAGATAGACTTGAGGTTCGGGTATCACCAGCTGAAGGTGAGGCGGGATGACATTCCCAAGACGGCATTTCGAACTCGGTACGGCCAGTACGAGTTTACAGTGATGCCATTTGGGTTGACCAATGCTCCCGCGGTGTTCATGAACATGATGAACAAGGTATTCCATCAGTACCTTGACAAGTTCGTGGTGGTCTTTATAGACGATATCTTGATCTATTCGAAGATGCAGGAGGAGCATGAGGAGCACTTGAGAGTTGTGTTAGAGACTCAGAGGAGGGAGCAACTCTACGGAAAGCTTTCGAAGTGTGAGTTCTTCTTAGACCAGATGGAGTTCTTAGGTCATGTTGTGACCGAGCACGGGATTTCAGTGGACCAGAGGAAGATTTCGGCAGTGGAGTCTTGGTCTACACCCAGTTCAATTGCCGAGGTTCGGAGCTTTCTGGGTTTGGCTGGCTATTACCGGAAGTTCGTCCAGAACTTCTCGCGGATTACAGAGCCGATGACTAGACTCACCAGGAAGGACGTGGAGTTCGTCTGGACTGTTGAGTGTCGGGCTGCATTCGATGAGCTGAAGAGTAGGTTGACTTCAGCTTCGATCCTGACTTTGCCATCTGGGTCAGGAGGGTTCTCGATCTTCAGCGATGCTTCGGGGAAGGGTTTAGGGTGTGTTCTTCAGCAGCACAGGAAGATGATTGCCTATGCATCCAGGCAGTTGCGTCCTCATGAGAAGAACTATCCTACTCATGATCTGGAGTTGGCCGCGGTTATATTTGCTTTGAAGTTATGGAAGCATTACCTGTACGGTAAGCGAGTTGAGATCTTCACGGATCACAAGAGCTTGAAGTACATGTTCACTCAGAAGGAGTTGAACATGCGGCAGAGGCGGTGGTTAGAGCTGATGAAGGACTTTGATATATTCTTGCAGTACCATCCGGGAAAGGCCAACGTAGTTGCAGATGCCTTGAGCAGGTATCCAATTGCTATGTTCTTGACGACAGATCATCATTTGTTGGCTGACCTGGATAGTTTGGGTATCGAGGTCATCATTTCGGGCGTGGAGATCCAGATATGGGGTTTGTAGATTCAGTCTGAGCTGATGGATAGAGTCAGATCAGCGCAGTATAATGATGTTGTCCTGAGGAGCATCAGGGAGCAGGTGAGGACGGGCTTGCTTGACGATTTCTCTGTAGCCGAAGACGGGTCGTTGCGGCATGGTACTAGGCTGTGCATTCCCCGTGGAGAGCTTCGGTAGGGGGTTCTTCAGGAGGCACATCGCTCTCAGTATTCTATGCATCCTGGAGCCAACAAGATGTATAGGGACCTGAGAGAGCACGTATGGTGGTATAGCATGAAGCGCGAGGTAGCTCAATTTGTATCTCGTTGCCTTGTGTGTCAGCAGGTGAAGGCCGAGAGGCAGAGACCAGGTGGATTGCTACAGCCGCTACCCATTCCCGAGTGGAAGTGGGAGCACATCACCATGGACTTTGTATCAGGACTTCCACGGTCGCCAGGAGGGAAGGACGCGGTTTGGGTCATAGTTGATTGAGTGACCAAATCGGCCCACTTTTTGCCTTTCAAAGTGGGTTTGTCTACGGAGAGGCTGGCTGAGCTGTATGTTCGTCAGATCGTGAGATTGCACGGAGTTCCGGTGAGCATAGTTTCAGATCGGGATAGCCGATTCACTTTCCACTTCTGGAGGAGTTTGCAGGCTATTTTGGGCACCTCGCTCAAGTTTAGTACTGCTTATCATCCTCAGACAGACGGGCAGTCGGAGAGGACCATCCAGACTTTGGAGGATATGCTTCGCACATGTGTGCTAGATCTCGGGGGTTCTTGGGAGGTCCATCTTTACCTGGTAGAGTTTGCTTACAACAACAGCTACCAGGCCAGTATAGAGATGTCACCATTTGAGGCTCTATATGGACGGAGATGCCGTACTCCTTTGTCTTGGGACGATGTCGGCGAGCGGGCGCTTCTTGGGCCGGAGATGGTTGTGGATGCGGCCGAGAAGGTCAGGATGATTAGAGACAGACTTCGGGTGGCTCAGGATAGGTAGCTGCATTGGGCCGATAGTCACCGGAGACCGTTAGAGTTCGAGGTTAGTTTCAGTTCTTGTCGTGTTTGTTGTGATTGTTTGTTAGTTGTGTGTTAAGTTTTTGACTTGTGTCTAGGTTGGTGACATGGTATTTCTGAGGATATCCCCGACACGTGGCACTATTCGCTTTGGCGGCGATGGGAAGCTCAGTCCGCGCTACATTGGACCTTTCACCATCTTAGAGAGGATCGGTGCAGTAGCCTACCGACTGGACTTGCCTACCAGGCTCGAGGGAGTGCACAACGTGTTTCATGAATCTCAGCTGAGACGGTACGTGGCAGATCATAACCATGTATTGGACCATTCAGCGATACAGGTGGGACCTACTCTCAGCTATCTAGAATAGCCGGTGGAGATTCTGGATCGCAGGAAGAAGGTGCTCCGGAACCAGGTCATACCCTTGGTTCGGGTTGCGTGGAGACATCACTCTCCAGGTGAGTCTACCTGGGAGAGGGAGGACGACATGCGGGAGCATTTCCCTTATCTTTTTGCGCCCTGAGGTATAAATCTATTTCCTTTATTTCTGTTTGTGATTTCCTGTGCTTGTGTCTTCAATTTCGAGGACGAAATTTTTTAAGGTGGATAGACTTGTCACCCTCACTTTTCCAAGTTAGGGGTAAAATGGTAATTTTCCATTTTATAATATTTTTTGGGAATTTTATTTCATGAATATTATTATTTAATTATTATAGGAGTCGGGTTCGAATTTTATCGCATTCCGAGTTAATTCGGGACTCCGGGGAATTTCGACTTGAGTCGTAATTAGCATGTTATTTAACCATGGCCCACCATACTAAACTTTTAGGTTTAGGAGTTTGGACTAGTCCCCCATGAGTAATTAAGTTTAATTATGATTTTTAATTAATTTTAGCATTTTTCAAAACCCATTTTGGATTAATTTTGCATATAGGCTTAGGGAGGGGCAAACTTGTAAATACAAGTGCCCCTACCATGACCACCATGGCCGGCCATCTATAGCACCCCCTCCACCTCTCCTTTCTTCTTCACTAAGTCTTCTCTCTCTCTCTCTCTTCATTCATTTCTTCCAACTCCTTCTTCCTCTTCCAAATCTACATTTAGGTATGTCATTTAAACCCTCATAAATTCTCCTATTTTAATTATTCTTTCACACTAATTATAGGGGAGACCATTCTCTACAAGTTGACCCTAGATTTTGTAGGTTTCCTTAAAATCTAGTTTAAGGATTAATTATGGTTTTATCCTTTAGAGTGGTATATATATATATATATATATATATATATATATATATATATATATATATATATATATATATATATATATATATATATATATATATATATATATATATATATATATATATATATTTAGAGATATGTATGTGTGTATGTAGATTTGTATGTGTGGGAGTGTGTGTGTCTATGTGAGAGTGTGTGTCCATATGTGTGTGTGTGAGTGTCCATATATATATATAGATATATATGTGTGTGTGTGTCTAAATATATATATATACATTTATATATATATATAGATATGTGTAGATATATACATGTGTGTGTGTGGTAATACATATATGTGTGTGTGTGTATTTGTGAGTATAGAGAGGGGAAGGGAATGAGAATTAGATGTGGTGAGTGATATATAAATATTAGAGAGTTAGAGAGGGATTTTAGAGAGATTTTTAGAGAGAAATAGAGGAGGAAATGAGGGAGTAAAAGGGTGAGAAGGAGGGAGAGAAAAGAAGAGCAGTAGGCAGCAGCTAGGGGGGGGCCTAGGGAGCTGCTGCCCCCCCCCCCCCCCCAAACAGCAGCAGCAGCTGCAGCAGAATCAGCAGCAGCAGTAGGAGCAGTTAGCAGCAGTAGGAGCAGCAGAGCACCCCCAAACCACCCCCCTTATAGCCCCTAAGATCCCCACTATATACCCATATATATATGTATATATACCCCTATATACTAGCTATATATACGCCTAATCAACCCACTAAATGGCCCCTAAAACTAGTCCTAAGAGAGTGTGGGAAATGGGTGTTTGAGAGTGTGTGTGTGAGTGGTTGTGTGAGTTTTAGTGAAGTGGCGATTTTGAGTTCCGTGATTCGGAACGCGTCGAAACTTGGAGGGAACTTAGGTAATGTGATTTAGATTTTGTGGGTAGGCTTCGGAGTTGGAATCGGGATTGCGTGTGGGCTTGGGGAGTCGGTATCGTACCGTACCATCCCGTATCTTGAAATATTCAAGATAACGGGTAAACGGGCGATTCGGACCGTAAGATGAACTGGATGTCCACTTACCCTAGAAAACTTGGTAGGTAATAATTATATAGGCTAGTACCCTACTACCCTAGGAAGCACGGAGTGGAATTCCTATGGGAAGGCCACTTGGCGTCATGTTAGAACGGTTTAAGGGTAAATGTTAAGGGATAATCGGGTAATTTCGAGATACGGAGTTCGGGTATTCGGATTGACTTGAAACTTGGGTGGCTTGTTGGGTACGCCCTATAAATGTCATATTTGAACCGATTTTGGCTCAGTTGACCCAGAGTTGACTTTTTACCTAAAAGTCAACCGTGAGTCAACACTTTGTCTAGATTTGACCAAATCCAAACCAGAGTTGACCAGTTGACCAAAAGTCAACTGTTGGTCAACATTTGACCAGTTTGACCTAGGGTTGACCTAGAGTTGACAGGGTTGACCAGTTGACCAAAAGTCAACTGTAGGCCAACTCTTGACCCCGTTTGACTTTTTTCGACTTTCTTTGACCTGTGATGACTGGTATGACCTAGGGTTGACTTGGTCTGACTTAGATTGACTTGATATAACTTGATTTGACCTAGATTGACTTGACAGGACTTAGTGTGACTCAGTGAGACCTAGTTTAACCTAGATTGCATATCATTCATTGTGAATCATTCTTAAACTTATTTAAACCTAAATTAACATACAGTATCTCATCTTTAGGTTTCTGATTACCGCTCTGAGCATTGATATACCCTACAGATCAGGATAGCAGGCGAGTACATTCACTGATAGTTTTCATTGTCTTGATATCTGCTATATTCGATTCAGTCGTAGTGTCTTACTTGATTCTCAGTTACGATAGTTCACGGACTAGTATTGTCGGATTCCTGTCATGAGATATCATTCCTGGATTTCTTAGGATACTTGTACTTGCTTGGTCTTGATTCTTGTACTTGTATTGACGTCGATTCCTGAAGAGGACTTGCTCCCCTCTTAGGGAATCCCGCGTCATGACGTGCTATGTCCGGATCCGTATACTATTCGGAGAATGAGGAATATTATAGATAGTGTGATCAATGCCCACCTTGAGTTACTACTTGTATCATAGCTATACCCTCACCTCACGATGGGTATTGCCTGAACTGTGCTACTACTTGCTCCATAGCTTACCATTCCGGCCGAACCGAGTCCACGTACTTGTAGCCGGTCGGCTGGAAGCCTGATTCTTGACCCATACCGATCATATTAGGCTATAATATTCGAGGCACATTTTATAATTACTTTATCTTATCACATATCCTGTTCTGTTCTACATACAGTACTTCTCACCATGCATGATATACAATTACTCACATGCTCTACATGTCTTTACATTGTACCTTGATTGGAGACTAAGTTCTGCTTGGGAGAGGAGTTACAACCCCGGTCCTTGTTTGGTTTAAGGGTTGTAACTCGGCTTCCGAACGGTTCCCAAGTCTTCATATATCTTTGTCTCGTAGTTTATTATACTGTCTCTTATAGAATTTGTCAATTCACATGGAACTGCTGTTAGTGTTTATACTTGCTCATTTTCCTGACAGGATACCGTTATGATATATTACAGATGATTCTGAGTCGGACTGCTCAACCTATTATGGGCTCGAGTCAGATGGAGTAGCCTTGGACCGTGGCCTTATAGTAGAGTCACTAGATTTTGTACTCCCGGAGTAGTGTAGATTAGCTAGGTTTGACTGGACTGCGATCCAGCTAGCTTTATTCAGACTGTAGCTTCTATATTATATTTTGAGACCCTGTGATGTTGTATATATCTGGGCTTGTATTGGACTATGGACTTATTTACTCTTTCATCTATCACATGTTCTCTTTCTGAGCTATCTACCGTAGTTTTATTCTGTGATTGAGACTGTATTGATATGTCAACTCTATTCGGAGAGTATATACTGTACAGGTACCTTTATACTGTTAGTCGTAGTATTTACAGGCGTTATATATAGCGTTCTACCGTCGATACTGCAGCGTAGGCTGGACGTACCCACGTGCTCGTGCCCCTCATAAAGGTGCGGGTCGTGACAAGTGCCATCCTCATAATTACTGGGATCAAATCAGATCATTTACAATCATGCAAATTGAACACATGGCGGAAGATCCGAGCTTGGCATAACAAATCATGAAGATTTATGGCAATCATCATTAATTGCCCACAGAGATTTGATGCAATCTACATTAATTACCTAGATTTGCTACAATCAGAATGAAGGGCCCAGATTAATTGATCCTTAACCGCTGACTTATCAAGAAGGCAATAATTGCAAACCCTAATGATTGCATCCCACTCCTATAAATAGCAAGGTGCCATTCCCTTGCAAAAAGGACTTTTTCGAAGAGCACCAGAGCACCTGGAGAGACTTGAAGAGAGAGAGCAGAGAGACAAAGGCACACACAGAGGGTATCCTGAGAGCATTTCTTCCCCAGAGCCAAGGCTGCATCCGATCGTCCAAGGAGTAAGGCAGAGCTGCCGTCGCTTTCTCGAGCCTCTACCGTCATCCCCCAGAATCTAAAATAAACAATTGTACTTAGATTGCTGTACCTAGGTTTTCGTCCCTAGGCTTTCTTTGTACAAGCGAGTTTGTATTGTGAAGTAAAAGTCCAGTCCTCCGATACAATTGTTCTGTTCTTTTATATTTTATGGCAAACACGATGGCGACTCTGCTGGGGACAAACTTCTCCACGGCTGAGGAGTTGGTGACGCAATCGGATGCAGCCAAACTTGGCTCCACACAACAGAAGATGGTCGTCCGCTTCGACCAACAGGCGTTTGAAGAAATGCTCTCTGACAGAAGTGTTGGCCCGGTCCAGAAGCGAACCCACACGAAGAAAGCTCGCAGGGAGTGGAGGCCAAAATCATTTTCTCCTCCCCAAGCTCTGGACGGAGTACTCTCTGCTGTCCAAGACGGCGAAGGCAACTCTCATGCGGCCCCACTTAAAGCAATAGAAGACTCTGCTGTCCCCAAGTTCGGCAGAGGAAAGTACTACGATGCTAGACTTGCAGGGGCAAAGAGTGATTCTATGTGCTCCAAGAAGAAGCCGAACAAAGGCACTAGCCGCAAGACGAAGACTCATGCAGCCGAGATTGCCAGCCGTATGAATGATGTCCATGCGGCCGAAACTGCCAGCCGAATGTATAACACTCATGCGGCCAGGATTTCCAGCCGCATGGAGAAGACCTATACGGTTGAGACTTCCAGCCGCATGAAGAAAGCCCATGCGGCTACGAATGCCAGCCGCATGAAGACTGTTGATTCCAGCCGTATGACGCATGCTCCATGTGGCCCGGTTTTCGACCGCCTCTCCTATGGTCCTGATCTCTCGTGCTCCCCAGAAAACATGTCTGACTCTCTCCAGCACTACTTAGACTCTTCCTACTATGTGCCCTCATGCACTAGAGTGAAGAAGTCTAGGGTAGCACGAGCTTGGCAAGCTCAGTCTGCTGTCCCGACCTCTGACCATTCGAGCGTTCCACATTCTGTTATACGGGCCTCTGATGGGAAGTTGTACAGAACCACTCGAGTCCAGCCCCCGGTGGCAAACGGACAGAATGGTTTCCAAAAGTCTCCCAAAATCTAGGGAGCAAACATGGTCATTTCGGACCCATCTGACTTGCGTGAGGCTATCCTCCACAAGCGCAAGGAAAGAGAGGGGACCTCGGGGTGCAAAGAGTCCTCCCACGGACGTCACTGTACCCAAGTCATCGTCAACTGCTGTTACAATAACGCGACGGTACGAGAAGAACGACAGTCCGTCTTCCAAAGACTGCAACAACCATGTTCAGATGATGAGGCACCTCCCGTCATCTCCTGCAACTCTGCTCAGAAAATCCTCGCCGATAGGAGAGGGAAGAAGACAAACGTTTCCAGCCCAAAGATTTCAACCACTATGACTAAGAGACTGTCGTCTAAGCGGTTGCCCACCACCGGAGTTTTCCAAGGTACCCGTTCAAAGACGAAATCTGCAACAGTGGGAGATTCATCGTCCACATCACTGGGGGTTGCTGGAACTGGAGGTAGCACTCCTCCGAACCTCCACGACAATTCGATGTTCCAAAGAGACGAGTTGGGGGAAACAACTCTTCCATTAGATGCAGCAAATCCCGACGTCCCCGAGGACGTCCACAATTCCCAACACGAGGCAAACTCGAAAGTTGGGGGTACTGTTCCTTCTGAGTCCGAACCAGAGGAAGACATTCCTACATACCCCGATGACTTTTCGTTACAGGGGTATGATTCGGAGTGTATGTCATCCACCGTCCCTTCCACTTCTACTCATGTCAGGACGGTATTCATGACAAAAGACGAACATGATGGTCCCAGTGATCGCCAACGCATCGACACTCTGGAGGCCATACTGCGCACTTTGGTCAAATCCGTAGACGAGATCAAAGCAGCACTCCCTACTATGCAAGGAGGGATGCCTGGCCAAACAAACTTGGGTCCCGCGGTCAATGCAGACTCAAACTCATCGGCACCAAACTCGGGCAATATTCCTCCTGAAATGTCGGCTCCTACCGCTGCAGACGAAGCCAGGGAGGCAAGAAGAGAGGTCCAGGAGCTCCGAGCCATGTTCCATGCCCGAGAAAACTGCCAAGACCTCAGGATACGACAACCGTATCCCGCTGCGTGGAGAGATATTCCCTTCCCACCAAAGTATAAACCATTCCACATCAATCCATATGATGGGAAGACCTCTGCGAGTCAATACATCACTTACTTCGAGGTCACCATCAACCATCTGCCCCATGACGATGCCATCCTTACATGATTATTCATCGGGGCATTGGAAGGGGTCGCCTTCGACTGGTACCGCAACCTGCCAGACAACTGCATCCACTCTTTCACCAACTTCAAGCGCATGTTCTTGGAGAGATTCTACGAGGTAGGACAGGACGTCACGATGTCCACCCTCATGGACATCGTTCAGGGGGAGAAGGAGCTGACAAGGAACTATATTGAGCGGTTTCGCCAAACCGCAATGAAGTTACCATAGGGTAATCCGGATTCCTCCTTAATTGAAATTTGCCAAAAGGGTCTGCTTCCAACAATCAGCCTCTGGATGGGTGAAAGTCAATTTAAGGACTGGAAGACGTTTATCATCAGTGCCACTAGCGCCGAAGATAGGTTGAAGAAGGCTCGCCAACTGGGATTGCACATCTCGGAGGGAGAGGACAAGGGCAAGCGTCCTAATACCAACAACAACAATGGGGGTAGCTCCACCAACAATCGGGACAACAAGGGCAAGCAGGCTATGGTGGCCGACACAGCCCAGAAACCTGAGTCAAAACCGGCAGACAAGCAATGGCCACAAATGGCCTACTCCTTCGAAGATGGCCATGTCAAGCCCATCTTGGATATGCTCATACAAGGAGATAGAATTCAGCTCCCTCCACCAAGACGGGAACCTCGGCCGGCGGAAATGGAGAGCCCAAAGTACTGCCATTACTACCGCTACGTCCACCATGCTACACACGACTGCTACCAACTGAAGCGATATATCCAACATCTCATCGATTCAAAGGCTCTGGCCATTGACTTCGAGGAGATAACCGTAGCAACCAATATGGTGTCTGTACAGTTTAGCAGCTTCCCTCCAACAGAGACTCAAGACGGCGTGGTACCCATCCCTCGGGCGACAATAGAGATTGCTAATCTTCCACCTCCTCGAGATCAGGCTACTGGTCTGGTACCTCTCACCACGTCACGAGGGGAGGTCATGTGGGTCCATCCAGATCTAGTACCAGAAGTGACTCAGTCCACACCACCCTCCGTTGGCAAAAAGGGGAGTAGAAAGGTCAAATCCTGCCACACAATCTCAGCAGATGTCGAAGAAGCCACAGTTGTCGTCACTCGGTCTGGTGCTCAATCCCAACCTACGCCAGATAACTCGGCTGAAGAGCATCAGCCGGCCACTGCTGACACTCCGGGACCTTCCCAACTTCCAACGACTGACAAGCCTAGGCCGAAGGAGACTCGCTTTGACAAATCCCTCCGAAAAGAGGCACCTCATGGGCTGGAAAGGCCCTACAACTTTAACATCTTGGCGTAATTGGCCAACACACCGGCCAAATTGTCATTATATGGGCTCCTGAGACTCTCCAAGGATGTTCGTGCGGCTTTGAGCGACGCACTCCAGAACGTCGACGCATATCTAGCTCAGGTCAACCTCACGGGAGAGAGCCCACCTGCAGATCTCCAAGACAGCACTTGCACAGGAGCGATGCCCAACATTGTCTTCACTCCACAGGATATGCTCATCAAAACCAACCTGCATGATCGACCGTTATATTACACTGGATACATCGGCGACGTCAAGGTCGATCGGATGCACATTGATCCTGGTTCTTCCATAAGCATCATCCCGAAGAGTCTGTTACATAATCTCCGCATTCCTATGCATTGCCTGACGCCAACAAGTACCGCCATCAGCGGTTTTAATTCGGACAGGAGCTACCCGATTGGAAAGATTCGCTTGAAGTGCCAAATCGGCGATCTTCAGTCAGAAGTAACCTGTTACGTCATAGATGCGGACACTTCCTACAATATCCTCTTGAGGTGCCCTTGGATGCACGATTACATGATCGTGCCTTCCATGCTGTACCAGTGCTTCAAGTATGTCGACAAATACGGCTTCGTGAGGACATAATTTGCCGACATCGATCCCTTCAAAGGGGTCGAATCCTACTACTCAGACTCCTGCCTATACGAAAAGTCGAAGAGACACCTTGGTGAAAGAGATGTACAAGCTCGCACTGAGACGGCCACAGGATCAGAAGAACCTCTGACGATCCACCTCCAAGCTCGCAAACCTGGCAAGTCCGCACCCCTTACGGCCGCTCTGCGTAAGGACACAATCAGCCTCTCGGCACAAGAAGGGCAAATGATAATTCGGCAGCCAAGGTCCGGCCAAGCGCCAAGACCCACAACGGAGCCACTGACAATCAGACAGCCTAGAGTCGGTCAGCCACAAAAGGAGAAGCTCAATCCCTCTGACAAGCCAATGACGATACATCTTCCCAAAAAGAATCGTCAGCCCGATGCAAAGTCTGGGGCTTCTAGCGAGCCAACCACTCCCCGTCCAGTATCAAGTACCAAACTGGGGCTTGCCAGTTTGCCAACAACTCCACGTTCTGCTCTACCAGCAGAACCCCTGATGATCAAGTTGCCCAAGTCATCCTCTCAGTCTTCATTTATACAAGGGGTGGCCGAAGAAGAACCAGAACTGGCCAAGTATGTGGCTGCTCACACTGATGTTCCATCCGCAGATGATGTAATTCCGCTAGAAAAGATACCTTACTTCATCAATAAAGGGCTATCTTTGAACTACATCGAGCTTAACAAGCTTTGTACAATGTATGCTATGGAACACGGTATATGCACTCACCTACATACACAGGTGACAAATGTTTACACCGCAAATCAACTCACTCCCGTGGAAGGCGCTTACTGTATAATCGAGGGAGGAGACCATCCAATCATCTTCGATCGAAAGAATGATCCACAGTCCCTCACCATAGAAGAAGTCGATCTCGAATCGGACACCGGAAGACTGCCTCTCTATCTATATAGCCCCCAATCCAAATATCTCATGCAAAAACAAGGGTATGATCTGGAAACTACACTAGGTTTGAAGTACGGTACTGGTCGACGATTACCTCTAAAGTTGCCGGTCCCGGCTGGCAAACCACAGGACTACTACAACAAGATCCGATGTGGACTGGGATATGTTACGCCTGCAACGACCCCTGAAAGCTCAGATGAGGAATGCGACTGGCAGTCACACTCAACCGGATCACCAACTTCTGATTCGGATATCAGCATCGGAGATGTGTTCAGGCAGGTCTTGACTGTCAACATGGTGTTCGCTGATGCTTACGAAGAAGGTGAAGACTTTCCTAAACTCCTCGAATTAGAGCCATGGGCCCAACAGCTGGATGTGCAATGGGAGAAGCGGTTTGAACAACGAGAGCCTCCTACTAAAGATGAGGTCATACAAGTGGATCTAGGCAGCGACTCTTCTCCAAAACCAATCTTCGTTAGTAAAAGCCTGACAGACGAAGAACGAGAATCTCTACTGGAACTCGTCAAAGAATATATTGATGTGTTCGCCTGGAACTATAAAGACATGCCAGGGTTAAATCCCGATATTGCTCTTCACAAGCTCAACATTCGGCCAGATGCAAAGCCAGTCAAACAACAACAACGACACTTCCGCCCAGGCATCATGGATGCGATCGAAGCCGAAGTCAACAAGCTGATAGCCAGTGGCTTTATTCGTGAGGAGCAACATCCGGACTGGGTCGCCAACATAGTACCGGTCCTCAAGAAGAATGGAAAGATTCGAATCTGTATCGACTTCCGCAATCTGAATGAGGCATGTCCCAAAGATGAGTTCCCCCTCCCTATCACAGACATCATGATTGACAACACCTGCGGCTTCGAACGTATGTCGTTCATGGATGGCTTCTCGGGATACAACCAAATTAAGATGTCTTCCGACGACGAAAAACATACATCGTTTCGAACACCAATAGGCACGTTCTGCTACACAGTCATGCCTTTCGGCTTAAAGAACGCTGGCACCACCTATCAGAGAGCCATGAGTATCATCTTCAGGGATCACCTCCGAGGGTATCCACGTAGACCCTGAGAAGACGAAGGCAATCATGGAGATGGGTCCCCCGAGAAATCTCCAAGAACTTCGAGGCCTCCAAGAGAGGTTAGCTTACATCAGAAGGTTCATTTCGAACCTCTCCGGGCGTTGTCAGCCATTCACCCATCTCATGAAGAAGGGCATCTCATTCGTATGGGACGAAGAATGTCAGCGTGCCTTCGACAGCATCAAAGAATATTTGTCGAACCCTCCAGTCCTGGTGGCCACGGTTGTTGGAAAACCATTCCTGCTCTATGTACGAGCAATGGAGCATTCCCTCGGCGCTCTGCTAGCACAAAATAATGATGCAGGCCATAAGCAAGCTATATATTATCTCAGTCGAATGATGATCGGGCCAGAGCACTGATATACCGCCGTGGAGAAGGAATGCCTCGCCCTGGTGTTCGCCATTCAAAAGACGCGACACTATGTCACGGGACAAACCATACATGTGATATCACGAGTCAACCCCCTCAGGGTCCTCATGACGAAACCAGGGGCACTCAGCTCTCGCCTCACTACATAGGAAATATTATTGTCCCCCTACCATATGATCTTCGTCCCACAAAAGGCTGTTAAAGGTCAAGCTCTGGCAGACTTTTTAGCAGCCCACCCAGGCTCGAAGTCGTCCAGAATATACGAAGACATCCCAGATGAGGTCGTCGACTCGCATGCAACCTCTCACGATAATATATGGCGAATGTTCTTCGACGGCGCCTCCAGGACCGGACCTAAGGGCAACATCGTCGTCGGAGTCAGGGTGGAGCTGGTTTCTCCTTCCGGATTGGTGATCAATCGTGCTTACTCCCTCACAGAACCCTGCTCTAACAACGTGGCCGAGTACAATGCTTTAGTCATTGGTCTCCAACTTGTAAGAGAGCTGGGGTTAGAATATCTTGAAGCATACGGCGATTCACAGTTAATCGTCAATCAGATCCAGGGTTCATACAAGGTTCGTCATGAAGACATGATCCCCTATCACCAAATAGCGATCAACATCATCTCGTCATTTGAAGGGTTCTTCATCGAACGCGTCCCCAGACTCCAAAATATCGAAGTCGATGCCATAGCTGGCCTTGCCGCTTCCCTAGCGGTTCCGAACTATGCTCATCAATCGGTGGATGTGATAGGCCATGAACTGGTATGTCCCAAGAGCAATGTTCAATTCGTGGCGAGTTATTCCGCTCAGACGATCGATGAAGCACAAGACTGGAGACAACCATTCATTGACTTCGTAGTCTACGACATCCTGCCGGAGGACCCAAAGGAAGCCACCTCTATCAGAAGGCGTTCTCTCAGATTCTTCTACGATACAGAGACGAAAATGCTGTATCGCCGATCCTACGATGTATTATTGCTGCGATGTCTGTCAAACACAGAAGCCAAAGAAGCCGTACGCGAAGCTCATGACGGTGTCTGTGGGGCCCATCAGCCTAGCCCAAAATTACAAGACCGTCTTTGCCGAATGGGCTACTACTGGCCCACGATGGTAGCAGATGCGATAGACTACGCAAGAAAGTGCAAAGCCTGCCAAGTCCATGCGGACTTCATCCACCAGCCATCCGAATTTCTACATCCGACAGTAGCGTCGTGGCCATTCGAAGCATGGGGAATGGATATCATTGGTCCGATCGCTCCACCTTCTTCCCGAGGACATCGCTTTATACTTGCCATCACAGATTACTTCTCCAAATGGGCGGAAGCTGTTCCGCTTGCAGAAGTAAAGACTTCAAACGTGATCAGCTTTCTCAAGCATCACGTCATCTATCGCTTTGGACTGCCCCGAAGGATCATCCACGATAATGGTCCGCAGTTCACAAGTCACGCCCTCTATCGGTTCTGCGACCAGCACCGCACCCAGAGTATTGCTTCAACGCCATACAACCCAGCAGTGAATGGGTTGGCAGAAGCATTCAATAAAACAATCATCAAACTTCTCAAGAAGTTCGTATCGTCCAACAAACGCGACTGGAACGAGAAGCTTGGTGAATGCTTATGGGCGTACCGTACCACAGTCCGAACAGCCACAGGGAACACACCATTCTCCCTGGTGTACGGGAGTGAGGCAGTTCTCCCATTGGAGACTCAAATACCCTCGCTCCGCGTCGCTCTCTCTTACCAATTGACGACAGACGATAACTATCGTCGCCGGTTACAAGAGTTGGAGGCCTTAGATGAAAAGCGCCTCTTGGCTCAGCAACGAATCGAGCTTTACCAAGCACGCATCTCCGGAGCCTTCAACAAGAAGGTTAAAATCAGAACATTCCAAGTGGACAATCTCGTTCTGGCAGTTCGGAGGCCGATGGTCATGACTCATAAAACCGTCGATAAATTCCAGCCAAAATGGGAAGGTCTATTTATCATTGAGGCCGTATTCTCCAACGGTGCTTACCGCCTTGCAAAACAAAACGGAGACTTGCTCATGTTGCCCCTCAATGGCAAGTTCCTGAAGAAATATTATGTCTGAACACATATTCCGAATTCCAGATTATTGAGTTATGTACCCGTCGATACCGCTGAACTCATATTCCAAATTCCAGATTATTGAGTTATGTACCCGCCGGTACCACTGAACTCACATTCACAAAATCCCAAATTATTGAGTCATGTACCCGCCGGTATCGCTGAACTCACATTCCCCAAATTCTAGATTGCCGAGTTATGTACCCTCCGGTACCGCTGAACTCACATTCACAATCTCCCAGATTATCTAGTTATGTACCCGCAGGTGCCTCTGAACTTACATTCCGGTCACTCTTTCAGATAGTAAGTCATGTATGACCATACCTCTGAACTTATTTCTCTGAAAGAGCTCCTCCCTCATGATCCACTACCCGCACTCTCAGTGCACAAAAAGGGTAACAGATCCACAAAATTTTCAAAACGACCACGTCGATGTTACCTCTGAGTCGTTTCACTTCCGCCAAAAACAAATCACCCCTCTACATAGAACTTTCATGTCCTCATTACCTCTGAGTCGTCGTATGAACCCCTTCATGGAGCCCACTCCTGCCATGTCCTCATTACCTCTGAGTGGAAAGGCTCCATCGAAGAAACCCTCATATTTGCCATGTCCTCATTACCTCTAAGTAAATATGTTGGTCCTCCCTCGACTTATTATCTGTACCAAAAAAAAAACCCCAGGGTACGCCAAGGATAATAGGTCCACGAATGTCCTCTGTTGACCATAAATATCCTCCGTTGAGTCCAATCCTGCCATGTCCTCATTACCTCTGAGTAGGAAGACTTCGCGGTAAAACTCCCATACTTGCCATGTCCTCATTACCTCTGAGTAAGTATGTTGGTTCTCTCGTCCTATTATCCGTATCCTGAACCAGGGTACGCCAAGGATAATAGGCCCACAAATGTCCTATGCTCACTATAAAATGCTATACTAAGTTTCCTAGTACATGCACATCATTCCTCATCATGCCCCGGGAGCCCAGCTGCTCCATGGCATTCATTTTCCCGATATCCGGAACATCCATGACCACCTTACTATGGAATTGTTCTAGGTACCCCCATCAAACTTGTTATCCATACCTAAAATCCAGGTATGCCAAGGGTAGCAGGTCCACAAATAAGCCCCCCAAGCAGGGCAAATACTGCCATAACACCACAAGCACAACAAGCAGTACAAATAAAGGGTAGAATAAAGCATACTCTTTTATTCGGAAAGAGAAAGAACTACATGTTCTAGGGACAACATCCACCTAAAAGAAAGGAAAAGAATGAAAACAAAAAAAAAAGGAAAAAAATCCGTCTATGGTTCGGCGGTACATAATTCCAGGAGACGGCTCTTCACCAAGGCGGTCCCCCGCTCAAGCCGCTGCTTAGCTCGGCGCTCAGCCTCCTGGGACAACTGTCCCGCATCGTCCAAGTACATGTGTGCCCGCCAGCCATCCTCCAGTTTCTTCAGGGCGAGCTCCAGGCCAGCAAAAGCTCGATTGACTCTGTCAGCCTCCTGGATAATTAGCCCCCTTTCGGTGCGAGCAGCCTCAAGCTCAGACTCCAGGAAAGCTAACTTCCTCTGAAGCTCAAGGATCTGCTCCCGCGTGTCAATAACCCCACGGGAGGCAGTCGCTTCTCGAGCCATAATATCTTCACTCTCGCGGCTCAACTGAACATATCGATCAGACAGATCATTGAGGTCCTTCAGTATGGCCGGCCTGGTCTTATCCCGAGCCGCCCTTATCTTCTCTACAGCAGTTGTGAGAAAATCGCGCTCCTGATCTATAGCAGCAGACATATCAGCCTATCGTAGCACCTGAAGCTGGGCCACCAGCTGATCAGCCTCCAACAATTTTGCCTCCAGAAGCGCAGCTGCCCCTGCCCCACCGGGAAGAGTCTTAAGGATATCAATATGACCCTGGGCGCATTGCCAGGCCAAGACAAAAGAGGTCCCTTTTTCCATAGCAGCCGCTACCTCCCTCTTCACGTGGCGATAAAAGCTGTCAACCACGTCATGTGACACTTCGTCCAGAACCTCTGTAGAGGACGGCGTCAAAGGAAGCGTGGCCGGCAACATCGAAGGAGGCGCGCTAGAACTTGCCACCAAGGAGACAAATTCCGAGCGAAACGATGCGCGGATAGCGGCTAACTCTTCCTTCGCCTCCCGAAGAGTCTGGACACTCGACAAGGCAGAGAGGTCGACTCTCGGAGCCGCCTAAACAGAAGAGGACGCAAGGACCATTGTCCCCTGCCCCGGCTGTCCCACCACCTGACTTTCTGAACTCGAGACAGCGGGAGGCCCCTCAAGACGAGCCGGAAGGGGAGGGGGTACGCTCCTCTCTGCCAGTGCCCCTTCAGCAGAGCCTGTCTCAACAATGTCTATCATCGGCACTGGAGAGGCAGGACCTGTATGTCCAGAGCAACAATCAATCGACGTAACCCGAAGGATGTGATGATAGAGCAGATAGGCCTCCTCGCAAGTTAAGATTCGGCTCATCTTACCAGGGGAGGAGCATAGAGGCTGCAGCTTACTCGCAGCTGACGTGGTCTCCTCACCCGCGACCTCCAAGTTGAATTTAGCTGGTTCTTCTGCCCTAGCCACCCCGAAAAGGAAGCCGGCCAGTTCAGCGTCACCTCGTAGAAATTCAACTGTCTCAGGGACAGGTGCAGTAAAGCCCCTGTCCCCATGGGTTGAGTCCTCAGCAAGGTGGGACTTCTCGGCCGCCTCCGGAAGAACCCGAGCAGAAATGATAGTGGTGCACATGTCATCGACCAAAGTGGTCAGGGCCGGATCGACCTCAGCGACCGATTCTCGAAAAACCGACTCCTCCGACGCCTACAAGAGTAAAAGGAAATGATTAGATCATAGTACAGGAAAACGAAGGAGAAGACGACTATAATTTTAGTCACCTCAGAAGCAGCGTCAACATCCTCGATAAGTAGCCGACGGGATTTGACAGCAGCGCGTTTCATGGAATAAGTCATGTCGATATCAGCAGACTCATTCCTGCTCCATTTAAGCGAAAGGATGGGTGCATCAGATGGCTGATCCGCCACCACTCCATCGAACGCAACAGGCGGTTGTTCCGCTGCCACCTCATCTAGAGGGAGAGAATCATCAGAACCCTGCTCGCCACCTTCTTCATCTGCAGTGGTGGACTCCGAATCCGATACAGGAACCGTGTTCGTCCTCTGCTTTCTCTTCTTTGACCCCTGGGGCTTCTCCTCCAAGCCGGTACCAACAATAAAACTGGTACGTGGGTCAAAATTAATCGGAAACCTGCTCGCAGTGACGTGGTAGAGAGCCGCTAAATATAAAATCTCCTCTTGTATCTCAGCGTCAGGGACCGAGAAACTAGCGCGGGTATGAGAGATATTATAATAAATCCAGGCTCTGATGCCATCCAGAACACTGCCTTCAAAGCCCAGGCAAGGGCTGGGACTCTCTAGGAACAGCTGGATATACCCAAACTGGCGAGAGAACCGGCTGGGTAAGTAAGGTTCCAGGTAAACAGTATTATGGTTGCGATATACTAAGTGCGAGGGACGAATGTTACGCAACCAAAGAAGCAACCTCTCGGGTAAGAGGAAAGGAGGCCCGATACCATCAACATGTACACTCTCCACCTCCTCAGCAGAAAAATGGAGAACAGACACGAAGAAGTTATATCCATCCACCCTCTCTAGCGCCCTCCAACAGGCGGGCATAGTATTATACTCCCAGGACATCCGGCGGTACTGGAAGATAAAAGCATCATCGTCAGTTACACCATCTTCTAGGCGAGGTCTCATCAAAGATCGGCAGTGCATTAATAGCCTCCCCATCAGATAGTAGTAAGGCAACTCGATTCGCTCAAAGTTCGTCGCTGTGTCACGTGCAATAACTTTGGATGAAATACGGAGGCCACAGTGTATACTGCACACCATGGCCCGAAGAAGAGCCAGCCTAACCCCGAAGGCCAACTTCACGGCAGGAAGGATAAAATTTTGACTGATCCTCTCGATAGAACCAGTTCCTCCTAAGACCACGCAATTTCGTAGCCATACCATCAAGAACCCTGCCAAGATCGCCTTCTCTGACAGCGGTTGGATATTCTGATAAAAATAATCAAAGAAATCAGTTTGACTCCCAAACGTGCCGCTCAAGGCCTTCGACTTCTTGGCAGTCAACACCAGATCCTGTATTTGTTCTCGGGTCAGAGGATTTCGGGGAGTAACTCGGCCTGAGGTACCTTGCTGAAAAAGGTGGGAGAGCCAAGCCCTAGTATGTCGAAGGTTCCCTTCCGAGTTACTATCCTTCTTGGTCGTCTGCTGACAGTAACTGTGATGACACAGTAACTCCTGATAGACAGCAACGAAACCCGGGTGTCGTCGCTCCAAATCTTTGAACTCTTCGTTCGTCGGAGTGTATGCTTCAAACACTTCATTGCCCCAAGGCAGCCTAGAGACGGCGTGCATCTCATGAAGAGCGAGACCCATCTCCCCTCCTGGCATGAAGAAGGTCCCCGTCCGTTGGTTGTGCATCTCTAAGAGAGCCATGAGCAACCCCTTATTGATAGGCAGTCCGTGACATGTACCCCGGATGGCGTGGTAGAGACCAACCTCACGCAGGAAAGTCCCATATTCTCGTAAAATCCATCCGGTCAAATTGGCCCACGAAGGGATTGGGCGTATCTAGTTCAAAAGGGAGAGCCGGCCAATGGGATAAGACCCTTTCCGAGCAAGTCGATTCAAGAAAGTGTCGGCTTGAGAGAATGAGAAATTGGGACCTTGTGCATTTAAGAAGGTACCCGGGGCTAACCCCATCACGGAGCAGCTGACCGGTTCCCTGCCCGCATATGCTGACCTAACATGCTTATGTTAGTGGATGTTACCCACAATCATTCCCGACCGGCTCGGCGTCAAGGATTCCTGCATCCTCCTGTCCACCGGCAACATATTGAACCACACCAATGGGAAATGACGCTCCATCTGGGGGATATGGATCGCCCTCCGGGCAGAAATAAAATTCCAATTCTCGGATATATCCAATACCCGAGAGTTCTTCACAGTCAGGGCATCCCCGAAGAAGAACGCCGGCTTTAGGTACTTTCCCTCCAATCGCCCTGAGTTCAGCATGGCACAGAGGAAGCGAAGGGGCTGGTTCTTGATAAGAGTTAACCTCTCCTCGGGCTCGTTCTTGGGCAGTTGTTCTACCACCTGCCGAACTAGTTGGTCAAGTCGGACTCCTATAGCAAATTAGGCCTGACCCACTAGAGGTTCTCCCGCAGCATTAACTGGAAAATTCACTTAAAAGAAAACAAAAGAAATAAGATAAAAAGATAGACAAAGAGAACTGATGGGTATTTTTAAGCTTATGCGGCTCCAAATGGAGCCTCATGCAGCCCAACTCAGAAAAACATTTATGCGGCTCCGTCCAGCGAAGGTTCATACGGCAGTGCTCTCATATGGCCCTCAGAGTTCGGATAAGTTCATGCAGTTCATGCGACAAACAAATTTGTGCGAGCCTATGCGGCTCAGCACAGCTTATGCGGCCCCGTTGGCGAAGTGCTTATGCGGCCACAGTAACGATTCTCATGCGGCTCGCGGCTCGAACATGAGACGTACATGCGGCACACATGAAGATGAAGGCTCGTGCATAAAGCATGCGAAGTAGCCGTAGCAGTTAAGGTTTTAAGCTCACATAACGTCCTTACCAGCAATAGGGAGGTGGACGTCAGGGTAAACTGTGGGCACGTTGGCTGGCGGAGGAGCGGCCACAGTCGAAGTAGAAGCAGCTCCCTTGCCCTTCGCCGCCGCAGTCGACGAAGACGCCGCCTTCTTACCCTTCGCCGCAACAGTCTTCTTGGGAGCCATCGGTGATCGAAGAAGAGGATAACAATCGGGGCAGGGAAGGTTTGAATTGAAAGAGAGAGTAAAGAAGTTTCTTCTCTTAATTCCTCTTATTTATATGAGGACAAAAGAGGGGTGGACACGTAGACCAATAACCGCTTCGGGTCGTGTGCTGCAGGCAAAACAAAATCGACTCCTCGGATTTTGCCCCCTCTCTCATAAAAGAGATTCACCCAGGGCATAAAATCCAAAGATTTAATGAACCGACCATTGGGATTCCCCCAAAAGATGGCTCTAAAACGAATTAAAGGCAATTAAAGATACGCACACGTGGCAGGGAGCCCATGCGGCTAGGAAATGTATGCGGCTAGACAGGCCATGCGGCAAGAAGGCCATGCGGCT
This sequence comes from Iris pallida, assembly GCA_029216955.1. NCBI lineage: Eukaryota > Viridiplantae > Streptophyta > Magnoliopsida > Asparagales > Iridaceae > Iris > Iris pallida. The sequence continues at coordinate 47,421,064 of JANAVB010016197.1, read as the reverse complement.
GAGATATCCATGCGGTCCGAAAAATTTTCACATAGCCATGCTTCTTATTCAAAGTATTTCAATTTTGTAAATTGAAAACTTTGAAGGGGGTCTTGTAGAAGCATGGAAAAGAACATGATTGCCCATGCGGCTCAGAACAGGAAAACTCGTGCGGTTCAAAAATAGACGAGCTTCATGCGGCTCAAGAGCATCATGCGGTTCAAAAGTCACCAACTTGGACATGCGGCTCAAGCAAACACCACGTGGCCTTCTGCGGTTCGCTCCTGCAATTGGCCATTAAGTAAAGGCCCTATTTAATGCTCTGACATAAAGGAGAACTGACGGCTCTGACATAAAGCTGCCATAAAGATCCTGTCATAATGGTAGACTCCTAGGGAAACGAAGGAAATCTCTGACACAAACCCCAAAATCCTTCATGCGGCCTTAACACGTGGACAGTCGCATGCGGCTCAGGCAGAGGCCATCCCATGCGGCTCAGGGAGAGGCCACCTCATGCGGCTCAGGCAGAGCCTTCCCTATGAGGCCCACGAAGACTACTTCATGTGGCTCACTGCGAAGCCACCCATCATGTGGTCACCTACGCTCATGCGACTCAGATCATTTCCATACGTGGCCAGTCTTATGCGGCTCAGTAGGGAACAATCCTCATGCGGTTCGGATTTTCTAAGTGGCTCGTGGTTAAAAGACGTGGTAGAAGATTAGTTTTTTCCGCGTCCCTACAGCTAGCAGCATAATAATAATGGGACACGTGGCATCAAATCGATCAAGATTCATCAATAAATCCCAACAACCAGGTTTAGTGCCATCCTCGTAATTACTGGGATCAAATCAGATCATTTGCAATCATGCAAATTGAACACGTGGCGGGAGATCCGAGCTTGGCATAACAAATCCTGAAGATTTATGGCAATCATCATTAATTGCCCACAGAGATTTGATGCAATCTACATTAATTACCTAGATTTGCTACAATTAGAATGAAGGGCCCAGATTAATTGATCCTTAACCGCCGACTTATCAAGGAGGCAATCATTGCAAACCCTAATGATTGCATCCCACTCCTATAAACAGCAAGGTGCCATTCCCTTACAAAGAGGACTTTTTCGAAGAGCACCAGAGCACCTGGAGAGACTTGAAGAGAGAGCAGAGAGACAAAGGCACACACAGAGGGTATCCTGAGAGCATTTCTTCCCCGGAGCCAAGGCTGCATCCGATCGTCCAAGGAGTAAGGCAGAGCTGCCGTCGCTTTCCCGAGCCTCTACCGTCACCCCCAGAATCTAAAATAAACAATTGTACTTAGATTACTGTACCTAGGTTTTCGTCCCTAGGCTTTCTTTGTATAAGCGAGTTTGTATTGTGAAGTAAAATTCCAGTCCTCCGATACAATTGTTCTGTTCTTTTATATTTCATAGCAAACAAGTATGTGTACAATTCGGCCAAGTATTAACCTTCCTTTGGGCCGGTTAATGCTCGCATGAATCTACACACACAAACATCCGATATCCCTCATAGGCTATCTACGCAAGAGAGGTCACTTTGGCGACATTTTGTTTCAATGAGCCTACTTAGAATATTAGACAACTATTGCTAGTCACAAAAGGTACCAAAATTTTTGAATGTTGACTAAATTTTACAAAACTGAATCATGTCCAAAACTTTATGTACATGTATATTTAAAAAATATAAATAATCAACAGATTAGATTCCACTGAATATCATGCATCAAAAGATTATATCAAATAATCTATGAAGATTACACCAAAAATTTATCTGCTACATAATAAGCTAGTGAATCTTTTGAATAACTTAAAATATGCAATAAGCAAGTGAATCTTTTGTTAAAAAAAAAAATTGAATGCTGGAATATATTAAAAAAAAGATAATCTATTGACCAAATATATGCATCAATATATATATATATATATATATATATATATATATATATATATATATATATATATATATAGATATATATATATCAAATAAATATATATCAAATAAGATATCAAAAAATATATATCAAATATATATATCAAAAAAATATATATATCAAATAAGATATACTGTTGCATATTCTAAAAGCAACCGAGTAATACTACTCCAAGTTTCAACATGTACATTGATATCATTGCTATAGGAAAAGAATAGATAATGCTAAAAGAAGCTCTTGACTCAAAGCACAAAAGAAACAAACAGCCACCATCGAGCATGCATTACACACCACCGAACATGCAACATGCTAGGTCATGGTTAAAATCTCACATTAATAATCCATCCTTAACATCTTGCTTTCTTTCTTTCTTCCTTAGCACAGCAAATCTTGCATATGGAACCAAAAAAAGTACCACAGAAATTGTGAAGAAATCATGACATAACCAATGGGGGCAGTTCGGCTTGGATAGGGAGCCGGAAGATGTTCTAATTAAAGAAGCCGCCATATCTTAACTCATAAATTATAAACCATAAGCCATTGGGAAGTCATGCAGAAACAATCGAAACCCTAATTTAAATTAAATCTAACGATTTAGGGTTTCTAAACAACAACAAAAATTAAATTTGAAACTTCGAACTCATAAATCAAACAGGGAGGCTCTGATACCACTTGTTAGAATTTTTTGTGCCCTATCGATTCATGAGATGAAGAACATAAATTAAATTGCGGAAGCGTACCTGATGCTAGGCTTGATGGATCTTGAAACGATCGTCTCTTTATTGGGTTCGATCTTCCAACTTGCTATGACCCTTAATGACAAAGAAGAATCCGAATCCTTTGTCCCTCTCTTTCTGTTGATGGGGATGCAGAAGAGAAAAAGAGAAAACCTCTCTTTTTGGTGGCCGTATAAGTTGGGGACCATAACCCTAATGAATACACATATATATAGTTATGTGTGTTGTGATATTTCTAATTTGGCCCCTCATCAAATTAGAATTATCTCCGGTATCTACACATTAATTCCATGACAATTATACCCTTAAGCCAATTTTCCAAATAGAGCACTTTAATTTGGCTTAATTATTTAGATAGCCCAAACACAATTAATTTTACATGTGTGGCCCCATAATTATTGAATAATTCCAACAGCATATACTTTTACTATTTAAAAAAACTAGCAATTGTCCATATTCCTTTGTAAGGGAAAATTTATGAAATGCCCAAAAAACGAAAAAGTTTTCTGAAAAACCCACCGCGCAATAACATTTCATCGCGAGCCCAGAATTAGCAAAAAATATATAAAGAGGGTTCCGAATGACTTTTTTGCCCTTCCTTCTAATTTATTGAAAACACCCACGAAACTACTCTTAAAAAAATGTTTCGATACTTCATCTTCTTCCATACGCTGCTCACTTTCGAATCTAGGTTTTCTTCTAAAAAATCTTCAAAAACTCGTCGGAAAATTTCGGAAAGACCGAGACAAACGGCAAAAGTGCGAAAATGGAGGTCCAAACATCATTTTTTTGCGATTCTAAAATTTTGGAAGGCCGACTAATTAAAAAATTGTTAATCACAGGCTCCTCGAAGATATGCTCATTTTGCGACAAACCGGACCTCGTTTCGACCTCCCAGTCAAAAGTTATAGCCCTCCAAAGTTTCAACTGACCATAAAATACAGGAGAATGGCCATTTTTCGTGTTAGAACACGAAGAATGTTAATTTCGCATGAGGGTGGCCATTCTTCGTGTTAGTAACACGGAGAATGGCATTCTCCGTCTTAATTTACACGGAGAATGACCATTCTCTGTGTTAGTAACACGGAGAATGACATTCTCCGTCTTAATTTACACGGAGAATTGCATTCTTCGTCTTAATTTACATGGAGAATGACCATTCCCCGTGCTAAATTACACAGAGAATGACCATTCTCTATCTTAATTTACACGGAAAATAGCTATTCCAGTGTTAAAATGCAGGAGAATGGCCATTCTTCGTGTTAGAAACATGAAGAATGCCATTCTCCGTGTAAATTAACACGGAGAATGCCATTCTCCGTGTTATTTAACACGGAGAATGGCATTCTCCGTGTTAATTTACACGGAGAATGGCCATTTTCAGTGTTAAAATGTAGGAGAATGACCATTCTCTGTGCCATTTAACACGGAGAACGGCCATTCTCCGTGCTAAATTACACGGAGAATGGTCATTCTCTGTGCTAAATTACACGAAGAATGATCATTCAAATGTTAAAACACAGAAGAATACCATTCTCCATGTTAGAAATACGGAGAATGGCATTCTCCTTGTTAAAATGCAGGAGAATGACTATTCTTCGTGTTATATCGACGGAGAATAGTTGACAGAAACCTAATTTTTTTATTTTTTTATTTTGTGGAAAGAAATTTGACATGAATAAAGATTCAAGAGTTTTTGTTCTTCTTTAAAAACGATGCTAACTCTTATGGAAAAGAAGAAGAAGATCTTCTCTCCATAATTGACCTAATTGTCGAAGAAGAAGAAGAAGAAGAAGAAGAAGAAGAAGAAGATGAAGATGATGATGAAGATGAAGATGAAGATGATGAGCGATGATCGGAGTTCAACTAAAAAAAAACACGGTAAACTACGAACGATCTTTGCGATCTCTGCTGAAGGTGAGAGCAATGGGATTCAGATCTCTCATGAAGAAGAAGAAGAAGAAGAAGATGACGACGAGAATCGCAATCCAAATCTGAGTTTGTGTGGAGGGGTAGTTATGGTATTAATTTTGTAAATACAGAGCATCTAAAAGAAATCTTAGAATAGTTAACGTGGAAATATATAATTCTGGACATTTCATAAAACCCATCCTGCAGGTGGGTTTTCATAAAAAGCAACCCCAAAATTGGGTTTCTCAACAATTTCCATCCTTTGTAAATCATCCAAAATTTTGGTTAAATAGTAGGGGCATATATTAAAATTTTAAACTTTGGTTAAATAGTGGGGGTTTATATTAAAATTTTATTTGTTCCATACAAAGGAATGGAGCATTTGCTAAATTTTTTTTTAAAAGTGAATACTAGTTTCTATATTTTGATAGAGACATTTGCTAAAATATCCCTTACTGTCATCCACTTAATATATTTATTGTCATCAATCTTTTATTATTATTATTATTTAATCTCCAAAATGTGCATTAAAAATAAACATAAAAACACACATAAAAATTCTTTCCTCCCTCAAAATACCTTTAGAAACCGTTTTACATATCAAATTCTAGAAACCAAATTACACTTGTTATATTTATGATTGAAATTGGAATATTCTTGAGATCAAATGCTATGGATTTTTTTAACCCCCCTACAAAATCACATTGTTCACTACCCATTCGAAGTGCAATACCAAATGTAAAACTATATATTATGGTAGTATATAAATGTTGGCACATCAATTTTGATATATTGACTATTTAACAGTTGTACTGTGTTAGTTCTAATCCATCTACAGGAACAAAAGAGAAAGACGAAGATAGACGAAAGATGCTTCCAAGCAGATCCTATGAAGCTTATCGGTCTCTCAAAAACTCCTTACAAGACATACTACTCAAAGCACTCAAGAAGACGATGATAAAGCTAAAAAGTGTCAGATCATAAGCTCTTCTGTCTGTCTTAGAGTCTGTAAGTGTCTAGGAGATTATGTACGCACTTTAGTAAAGATGACAAAACAACTTGGTACATATTGGAATAAATATATATGAAGAAACGAAAAATTTGTCGGACTTCCGCTGAAATCCGACGGATCTTCCGCTCACAAACAACAAGTCTGTGAGCCAAAGTTCGGATCATCCGTCGAACTTTCGCAAAAATCTGACGAATCATCCGATCGATCATAGAATGTTTTGTGAGCAAAGTTTGGATCATCCGCCGGACTTCTGCAGAAATTTGACGGATCATCCGACTTATCGCAGAATGTTTTGTGAGCCAAAGTTCGATCATTCGTCGGACTTCCGCAGAAATCCGTCGGATAATCCGATTGCCTTGCTGGCCTCTTTCAAATTCGAATCTAACAGCATCTGTCAGCTGCATTAAATGCATCCAACGGCTTTATTTCTAGCCATTACTATTGACCGGATTATTCGAAGGATTTTTGCTGGAATCCGTCAGATTATCCGGTCGTCGGCTGAAAGCTTCTCTTGACTTTGGATTTGTATAAATAGGCTTTCTCTTTCTTCATAAATACTTATCCACTCAAGCCTTAAAGTTTCAACTACCAAGAGAGTTTTACCATTACTCTACCAAGCCTCCATTTGTCATCAAATCAAAAGTGCTAGAGTATTTAAGTGGTGTAGATCTTCAAGTGTTAAAGAAGATCAAAAGCCTTTTTTTCTTCTTTCTTAAAGTTGAAGTTTACGAGCCTTCAGAAGAAAACTCGTGTGTAAAAAGTTGGCGAGTTCTTCGGATCCAAACTCGTGTTGAAGTTGGCGAGTTCTTCGGATCCAAACTCGTGTGTAACTATTTACTCAAATAGTGGATTAAAGCCAGAGAGAGTTCCGGGACTGGAGTGCCCCTTGGGAGGATACCAAGATACATCGAGTATTTGATTCTCTCTCTCTTTTATTATCATATAAATTGTTTAGTTTCCTTGGTAATTATTTTATTACCCTATTCACCCCCCTTTAGGGTTCTATAAGTAGTATCAGAGCCTTGTCTCTTGTTTTAGATTTACGTCCTAAGAGATATCCATGGCCACTAACCCTAGCCCTAACTCATTCCACAATGAGGGACACTCCACAAATAGACCTCCTCTATTTGATGGTACTAATATAACTATTGGAAAATTATGATGAACATTTATCTAAAATCTTTAAATTATGATCTATAGGATTGTGTGGTAAAAGGCATTCCAAAATCTTCTGTAGTTATTGAGAAAGTTATGTCAGAGTCTCTTAGAAAAAAAAACTCACCGAGAACGATAAAAAGATTGTTAGCCGAGACGCAAAAGCTATGAATGCTCTCTTTTGTGCTCTCGATAGCAGTAAATTTAATCGGATCTCTACTTGCAAAACTTCCAATGAAATTTAGAAACTTTTGGAAGTCACTCACGAGGGAACATCTCAAGTGAAGGAATCAAATATTAGTAGACTTACACAAGAATATGAATCCTTCAAGATGAAACAAGATGAGTCTATTACTTTCATGTTTACTCGATTCGGTGATATCATTAACCCTCTCTCTTCTCTTGGCAAGGAATATCCTAAGATTAGAAAAATTCTCAGAGGTTTAACGAAGGGATGGAATCCCAAGGCCACCGCCCTTATTGAAGGGAATGATCTAACGACTATGTCCCTAGAGACTCTCATGGAAAAGCTCATGACGCACGAACTTTACATGAAGGACCAAGAGGAGTCCTCCATTCAAGAGAAAGAGAAAGAAAAGGCAAAAGAGAAGGAGAAATCCATTACTCTCAAGGCTACCAAGATCATCTCAAAAGACAGTTCCGATGATGATAAATCGATGATGAAGATATCGCTCTCACCGCCAAGCATTTCCGAAAGTTTCTCAAGTTCAACAGAGCAAATCATGCAAGACGGGACAACGATGAAGAACCCACTTGCTACAACTGCAAGAGAACCGTACACATCAAGAGAGACTGTTTTATAGCAAGAAAAGAATCAAGCAGATACAAGAAGTCCAACAAAGGAAGCTCATCTTCTAGAAAATATGCCAACACTAGCATATGGTGTGAAAGTGATGCTAGCGACTCCGACAACGTCAATGAGTGCAAGCATAATACAAATGTTTGCCTCATGGCAAATGAGGTACATATGACTTCTCTATGGATGCTCTTTCTTACAATGACTTAAAAAATGTTATTCTCGAATTATACGATGAACACAAGGTCATAAGAGGCAAGTATAAGAAATCTCTCAAAGAGATTGAAGCTCACAAACAAGAAATAGAAAGACTCTCTAACTATATTCTTGATATAAAAGGAAAATCTCCTATGTCTGACACTGATGAGATAGAGTCTTTACGACAAACTCTCCACAATTCATAGGATGTCTTCAAGAAAAAGGATGCCGAAATTCAATCTCTCAAAGAAGCATACAAATTTTCTATGCACAAGACTCTTGCTGCTAACCAAAGAGAATATGCTACCTCTATTAAGTATAATGACCTTCTTGCAAATGGCAAGGAACATGTTGAAAGAAACCCGACTCACACTTGTAGACACTAACAAAAAAGAGAAGAATCACTGTCTTTTCTTATTAGCGTAAGGCACTAAAAATCGAGTACACTTGAGAGATCATGCACTGAGAATTCCTGAGTACAAAACGAATTCTAGGAAATGGGATGATGGAGATCGAGCGGCAATTGCTACTTTACTCCATTGACACTCTGATTTGCAAAAGTGGGAAAAAACCTAAGAAAATTGCTAACTCTCGGCTTACTGGCAAGAAGGGCATCAATTTGGCTCTGAAATGCTCTTTGTTCTATTTTTTTGAAGAGGCATATGACCTCTATTTATAGTCGTTTGCACTGAAATGACTGTTATGCGCACACAGGTAGAGAATACACTGATTTTCCTGTGGGCGCATAGTCTTCCTTTGGGCGCATAGGGTGTAGGCAATAAGGACTTGATGATCGTGGGTAGATCGTGAGATTCACGTAGCCGTATGTTTCGGTGCATTACTGCTTATGGAGACTGACATGGCCGCATGCTTCGGTGCATGACTGATCATAGATTTTGACCGAGTCATGGGACTGTTCTGACTTGGAGGCATAATGTGGGAAGATGACTATGCGCCCCCTTCTGGAGGGGCTATGTGGGTCCATAGAAACTGCTGCATATGGACGTATAGGGATTTCACATATGGGCGCATAGAGTTTGCACATGTGGGTGCATACCATTCTCTTGTGTGGGCGCATAGCTGTTTCCTGTCTTGGGCGCATGGTTTGATATTTTTATGCTTCTACAAGACCTCCTTCAAAGTTTTTAAGACTCGAACGAGTTCAAAATACTTTGAAAGAAGCATGGGAGACTATCTTCTTTATAGCTCTGTGGGCGCATAACAGACTCTCACATTGGGCGCATAAATGCTGTCATGCTGTCAAAAGATGGCTGTTGAGATCTTCCTCAAAAATCTGAACTGATAGATTCATCGGAGCAAATTTGAAGGGGTCCATCCTCCATGCGATGTCTACACATAGTCCACATTAGCAAATAGCATGCACATAATGTGCAAAAGACTGAGTCTCTGCGTGGGCGCATAGACCATATGGGCACATAGACCATGTGGACGCATAACTTCTCGTTTGTGCCTATAAATAGGCCTTGAGGAGAGAGAAAGTTCATTCTCCACTCTTTTTTTAAAAAACTTCCAAGAGACTATGCATTTCTTCCTGCAAGAACATGTCTACCAAGCCTGCCAAGAAATCTGCGAAGGGCAAGGAGGCTGCACCGAGCGATTCTCCTCCTTCGACAACGTCTCCGCTGGTCTAAGACCCCATTCTGGGTGAGGCTATGCTTCAAAAAAATTCTCGAGCGTTAATTTGCGACCCTCGGACTGCTCTCTACTTGGGCACATAACTATTGATATGCGTCCAAAGCAACAAACTTCTGTGAGCATTCATATGCGCCCACATAAGTATGCGCCTACACACTTGTTGTGTAACATGCACCCACACAGAACGTTTCTGTGTTTGAACATTCTTTTGCGCCCATGCGCTTGTTGCGTGTTATGCGCCCACACATAACACATGTGTTCTTTATGCGTCCACATGCCGTTTTGGGCGCATAACAATTGGGCGCATAGAAATTCTCCAGTACTTAGCTCTTTTTTTCTGTAGATTCTATGTCTGACTTTTTCTTCTGTCTTTACAGTTGACATGGTCGTCCTGGAACTCGGTGGAATTCATCTTGGCTCTGCTCGCCAAGTTCTTGGTTCAAGCCTTGTCACTACCATGATTAGAAATGTTCAGGCTAAGATCAGTCAAAACCAGCCTTCAATGCGAATGCTCGCTATGCTTGAACAGGATAAGATGTTCCTGAAGCAGATGATAAACGATGAAAAGTTCCTGCTATGAGGGGTACGGAGCCTTAAGAAGTCGTACTTATTGTTTGGCGACAGCCTGGGATTTGAGGATGGCGAGATGATACGCTTAAAAGACCCTCTGGTGGTCAGGTTGAACAACCAAAGGATATGGTTGTCGTCGATGGATCGTCAATATCCTCTGTCGGCGTTCACCGATCTAGCTGTACGGAGGCAGATGAAATGGGACTTAACCCCTGAACTTCATGGGGTTGTCTTCGAAAAGATACAGTTTAGCTTCGATGATCGAAAGAGGGACACTTTTAAGTGTGTCAAGGGCTCCACATCCTATTCCACGAGAGGGCTGTACCCTGGTACCATAATAAACGATATCCCGACCGACCTTCATCCTTATGCTGCCGACACCCTTTCCAATCTGATGATGTCGAAGAATAGGTCGTATCCCGTACGGAAGCTGTGGATGGAAGGTTGAAGGCACCCCATTTCGTTCTGGAGTGACCTCACTGAATGGGTGCTTTCAACCTATAAAGCCACTCTGAAGGCTACCGGCCTTTTTCATGCCATTAGAGCCACTCAATATGGCATAAAGACGAATTGGCCCATATTTATCTCTCTGGTAGAGTTGTACAATCATCACACCTGTACCTTCTTCACTTTGGGCGAGGATATGGGCTTGGCTCTCCATGAAATACAGGAAATATCGAAGCTTCCCTGGGGAACAAAGCCGTACGAAGAATATGTCCCTTGTGATGAGGAACTCCTAGACCTGGAGAGGGAACACTCCAAGATGACGGATGTGTATAAGGAGTTATTCTGTCACTTCCTCATCTGTCACAGGATCACAAAGACAAGAAAGACTGAGGGGGCCAATCCCCATACGATATCTTGGACGAGCTATATCTTCGTTCAAGAAGAAGGAGAAGGTTCGACCTCCTTTTTGATTTGCAAGCCCCTGACGAAGTCTGAGATGGAGGAATTGATGACAGATCACGGGACAGCAGATACTGATGACAGCGATGATCCTGAGGGGAATTCCTCGATTTACCTACTTCTTCCGGCAAGATGAGTTTAAGTTGTCGGAGAAAGCCGTGCTAGCAGCTTTTCTGATAATCTGGATCTGCGACTATGTAGTCCCTGGTGGTTCAAGGTCTATTGAAAGGATGAGCCAGAGCATGATACTTCCGGCTGTAAAGCTGGCATTTGGATACCGGCTTGCCCTGCTTCCTGCAATAGTCTGCGCCATCCAATGGGGTCTGCAAGATTTTGTTGGAAACGCGATGACCTCCGACGGTAGGACAAACTTTGCCCGGACTGAACTCCCCTTTCATTACATAATGGGATTGCTGCTGCTGCACTGTCCCAAACTGATAAATGTTGGGCTGGTGGCGGACTCTTTGGTAGGAGATGCCTTCCTTCGAAGGTTCCGTGACGCAGACTAGGCCGTCACCAGAATACCTGCTTGTAGAAGGGCCTTGGGCTTCCTTCAGAACTACGAGTTCTTCAGAGTATCCCCTCCATCCGGCAGTGGCAATGCAGGGGACACATTAGTAGATGAGGGAGCCCATACTATTAGCTTGACTATTGGGGCATTCCATTGGCTCCAGTCTATCAGGCCCTCTCATCTGGTGCTCAGGAATAGGAATCACACCTACCTGGAGCCTTATCTACCAAGCCGTTTCGTACGGCAATTTGGCTATAGTCAGCTTCATTTGGGCAATCCTAGCCCGTATCTGGAGTCGATAGGCAACTTGATCGATGGGGGTACGTGCATAGGTTTATTACAATACCGCATGCACGGGAGCAATTTTTACTCTGCCCGAAGATAAGCCTGAGACCCACCTGCTCTATGTTGTTGCCAAATTTTATACTCAGATCAATACCTTTCATCCTCGGTATGATCGTGAGTAGAGCTTGATATTGGGGACTAGGTTTGTCCCCACTCCTGCAAGTATAAAACGAGCCCGAAAGATGCCAAAGGGCAGCAAAAAAGAGAGCACCGCCCCAACCGTCAGGCCGGCTGCAGCACCACGGCAGAGAGCTGCTCTTAAGGAGCCAACAGTGCCTCCAAGAGAGTATACCAGAGATGATTCTGCTCTTCACGATCCTCCTCAGAAGAGGAAAGCTTAAACTGAACTGGCCTAACAGCCAACTTTCAAGAGGAAGAAGAAGACGGTTGCCATAAGGAGAGCCAAGGATGTGGATGCTGGCTAACCTCCTTTAAGAAGGTCTTCTCGACAAACTGGAAGAGGTGGAACGGCGTCGCGGGTTGTTACCATTCGGAAGGTAGATCCCTTTATAGACTCTATAGCCGTTTTGGTCAAACCACTACTTGTGCAGTCTTCGAATGAAGCTTTCTTACCCTTGTGTTTGTCCTTTGCACAGGACCTCGAAGTTGCGATCGAGGCAGGTGCCTCTTCGTCTGAAGAGGTAGATGTGACAACTGTGTCCCCTCCTCATCTTCAACCGTCAGACGAAGTCCAGCCTTCTCCAGTCAAAGGGGCTGAGCCAAGGGATGACCAGGACGAAGGCCCAGACTATGATGGCGACTAGAAAGCAAGTCCCTCTTACGATATCTTTTTAGGGGATATGTCTGAGATTGGGACTTTAATAAAGGAGTTGGATGAGAATCAAGTCCAGTCAGCTCACCCTCCCGTGGGTATGTTATCCTTGTATTTTACTTCGAATGAAATTTTCCGACTTCGATTTTGCGTACTCCTCGTGAGGCTGACTGCCATCGTATATTCCATTGTAGACAAGGAGAGGGCACAATGTACAGAGATAGCCCATGACACTGGGGCAGGACAAAAAGTTGTCCCTGGTTCCTCTGGGGTTGCTGGTACAAAGGAATCTGTTAGTAAGCCGGCATCGGCTGCAGAAGGAGAGGTTGAACAGTGTACTGAGGTGACTGTTACTGAATCTGCTCCAGGTCCAGCTGGGACTGTGGAAGATATACAGCCTGATGTTGTTTGGGGCCTTGAAATTGTTCTCCTTGAGCAACATGGGCCTGCTCTTGGATCCCTTGTAACCAAGGCTGATGACCTAGTCCAAGTTGGTGCCGATCAGGCAAAAGGTTCGAAATTACAACTCTTTCACACTCTTTCAGGCTTTGACTTTCCGTTATTGATAGATATATTATTTTTTTGTCAGGTTTGGCTTCTTGTCAAGTGCCTCTTCCTGGAGCGGAAGATCTCCATCAAGCTTCCTTCCCAACGACTTCCTCCGAAGATGACGACATGGCCCAGGAAGTCGTCAAAGCTTTCTATTCTATTCTGAAAGTAAAGCTTCCTAGAGTTTTAAATCGGAGTACCGTCTTTGGACCTGTAAAGGCTATTGTTGAATGCTAAGTGACGGTCCTTGAGAGCATTGCTGGCTACAAGGAGCGGGCTAACGGTCTGAGGAAAGTTCTGAATGATCTGTAGGACCAAGTGGCCAAATTTCGGGAAGCCAAACAACGAAGCCCAACCTCGCTGTTTATTGAAGAAGAGAGGCTTTAGTTGCGGCTCTTGCGGAGGAGGAGGCTACTTTCCAAGCAAGGAAGGATGCCCTTTCTAAAGAGATCAGTGAGTTGGCTGATCAATATGAACAGTTCAACGTTGCGAGCGAGGCTCGTGTTGCTTCGAAGATCAAGCTGGCCGCCCAGATCACTGAAAAGTATAATCACATTGCACAGATCCACAAGGAGATTTCTCAACTGGCGGCCAACTTAAGGACAGTCGCGTCTGAACAGGAAGACTATACGGTTCAGGCTGTTGTGACTGCCACAACTTCAGACCAATTGAAAGAACAGCTGGTGAAGTTGGAGGGGGAGCATGTGAAGTTGATACCCTTCAAGGATGAAGTCGCTCAATAGGAAGAAGCACGCTGTCGTGCCACTGTCAGGTTTCAGACTGTGATAGCGACTTTAAGGGATAGCATCAATCGGTTGTGTACCCCTTAAATCTTTCTTTGTAATTGGCTCATTTTAGCCATAAAGACTCTTGTATCTTTTTCTTTTCTTTGCTTTTTGAGAACAATTCAACGAAGAATCTTTTGACTTTCTGAACTCATGAATGTGGTTTGTGAAATATCAGAACTAGAGGTAATATGGACGTAGTATATATTTCTGGTAGGTATTCCGCTGGAGAATTGGATGTAAGCTCATTACCCATTTTATATTCAAGGTTCTTGAATATAGATAATAAGTTGAAAGAAGATGCTAATAGAGGTAATATGAACGTAATAGCAGAGAATATTTTATATCTTGACAAGAGGTGATATGGACGTGGACGGGTATATAACATTTAAATAGGAGTTATTAAATAATTCAGAGGTAATATGGACGTGATTATCTTTGACGAATGTTTTGCTTAGAGGTTATATGGACGTGGCAAGACATTTCTTAATTATTCTACTGGGAAATAATTATCGAAAAATAGTTCAGAGGTAATATGGACGTGACCATTTTCATAAGATCGAGTTTAGACAGAGTTCAAACGAAGATAATTTTTAGAGGACCCATTATCCATGGCGTATTCAAGACTCTTAAAATACGGATAATAGTTAGACGATTCTCTGAATCACATAAACATCACACTGTATATTTACATGATTAAAGTCGGGTATCTGTAAACGATGAAGGTTACACATAATATTACATCAGGAACTTGCCGTTGATTGGTATCATAAGCAAGTCACCATCAGGCTTGGTTAGTCGATATGCACCATTAGAATACATTGATTCTATAATGAAAGGACCTTCCCATTTAGGCCAGAATTTTTCTTTTGTCTTGTGCGTCATGACCATTGGTCTTCTCACTGCTAAGACCAGATCACCAACTTGAAAGATTCTTTCCTTTACCTTTTTATTAAAGGCTCTAGAAATGCATGCTTGGTATAGCTCAATAAGTTGTTAAGCTAATAAGCATTTATCGTCTAGCGCTTCCAACTCTTGTAGTCGCAGACGGTAACTTTCTTCGGTAGTCAACTCATTGGCTAAGGCTACTCGAAGAGAGAGAATCTGGATTTCTAGGAGAAGAACAGCTTTACTTCCATAAACCAAAGAGAATGGTGTACTGCATGTTGGAGTCCGAATCGTTGTGCGGTAGGTCCAGAGACATTCGTCGAGCTTTTTATTCCAATCGTGCTTGTTTTAAGACACGAATTTCTTGAGAAGTTTGATGATAATCTTATTGAAAGCTTCTGCTAATCCATTAGTGCTGGATTGTAAGCGGTAGAGGCTACATTTTGGATTTGATTCATATCGCAAAACCGATAGAATACATGGCTCACAAATTGTGGACCATTATCATGGATGATCCTGCGAGGTAGGCCGAAGCGGTAGTTGACGTGATGTTTGACAAAACTGATCACGTTTGATGTCTTTACTTCGATAAGCGGTATAGCTTTCGTCCATTTAGAGAAGTAATCGGTTATAGCCTGGATAAACCGATATCCTACGGAGGATGGCGGGCTAATTGGGCCGATAACGTCCATACCCTAGGCTTCAAAAGGCCAAGATGCTACTGTCGGGGGTAAAAACTCTGAAGGTTGATGAATGAAATCAGCGTGGAATTGACAAGTCCTTTACTTTTTTGCATAGTCAACAACATCTGCTATCATCGTGGGCCAATAATAATCCATTCATCTGAGACGATATTATAATTTGGGGCCTGGTTGGTGTGCACCACAAATTTCGTTGTGAGCCTCACGTAGTGCATGTTTGGCTTCTGTGTCTGATGAAAATCGTAACAGTAGCCCATCGTAAGAACATCGGTACAGTATTTTGGTAGCTATATCATAGTAAAATCTGTCACGACCCGCTCCCGAATAATCGGACACGAGTTGGACATGCCCAGTCTTCGTCGATCGACACGACGAAGTAAGCTATACAATTCTAAGGAAAACTCCAAGATAATAGATACATAAAATAACACAGCTTCTATACACGTTCCCAGAAAAGATCTCCACAATCTATCAAGTCGATACAACATCATCCGGAGACAAATCCGGTAACCAGAATAAAATTATACAATCCTGAATCATCAATATAATATACTTGATACAACTCTAATAAACTAGAAAATGATCTAAACTAGAGCACTACAACTCTAAGTCCATCCTGAAACACAACTCCACCATCTTCGGGCTCTGGCCCAAGGTGGTACAACATCATCAAGAAGACCTGCAACGTATCCTGTCAGGAAAAGAGCAAAGTACAACCCCGACAAGAAGCTCTAAACAATGTAAACTGAAATATATGAAAAAGAATCACAAGATGAACTATGGTACCTGATAGGAATATGAAACTATGGTACATGAATAATAATGAAACTATAGTACCGGATCCAGGAACAATGAACTATACTATCAGTGTAACATGCATTTGAAATAACTATCAGAGTATGTGACCGGTTGGGTAAACAATGAACAATGAGCACATGAATAATGGTACGGCTTAGAGTCCCACGTGCACGATATGAGACCTAAGCTATTAGTCAATGCCTAGCTAAAATAGGATTGGTCACATATCTGTAGTATTTCCCCACCCCAATGTACAAGTAAAAATAATGAACGATGAACAATGAACGGTGAACAATGAACAATGAACGATGAACAATCATGTGTATAACGTGTCAATTTGAGAATATGAAGCAAGACAGAAATACAGAGTAAAGAGATCGAGTCGGTGTACTTGCCTTGGTCCTTGCAAATCAATATGTTCCAATGTCTTCACCTAGAATAGGGCAAGGATATGTCAACTTCTAGTCAATGATTTAACTACCTATTTGCTAACAAGCTAAATTATATATATTATCTAACAATGTCTAGAAAATATTATCCTAGTTTTAATCACAATAACTACAATTTAGCAAAAGAACATTTATCAAGAAATACTAAGAAATATTTATAATAATAAGAGAGTAGGTTTAAGGATTATCTATAAATACCTTTGGAAAATAGTTTTTTTATACAATATTTTTGATATAAGAAATATGCATATATATTAGCAATAATTCATAGCTAAAACTCTACCTAATATATTTTAGCTAACTCTATATATACACTAGCTAGCAAGAAATAATTTAGTAAAACCATATTATTATTTCTCGGAATATACACATTTTGATATACTAAAATCTTTTCAATCAAAATATGATAATAATAATAATCTAGCAAATATTTTCTAGCTTAACCAAATATTTAATATTAATATTTTGAAGATACATTAAACATTATTTAGTAAACTTTATAAACAGTAGCTTTGGCTAGAGACATATTTACTAGTTAAATCATCAATTATAAATATGAACCAGCTAGTAATTTATTACTAATAATTCTCTAGTTGGAAATATTTCTAGTAGCAGCTATATAATTTTACAACATTAATTCACTAGTAATAATATTTATGACAAAACTAGCTAGAGAATTCCATACTAGCTTTATGAAAATACTAATAGGCCATATAAAATATATTATAACAAAACGTTAGTTAAAAGTACTTTTCCTTCAAAATATTAGAGTGGTTAGCAAAATTATTCTTTGTAGAACATTTAGAAAAATGTAGTATACCATTATAGACTAAATCCTTAATAAATAATTTTATAGATAAAAGTATATTTAAATAGATAAAATTTTATGGTAGGAATCTACGAGTCAAAAATTCCTTTTGAACTAACTGGATGCAAAGTCCTTGTAAAACATTTTATATAAATATTTAATACATAGGATAATTTATAATGACAGTGAATATAATTACTTATTTATTTTTTCAAATAATAATATACACATATCTAATTATACATTTACTACTCATCAATACATGTAATATATAAAAATATCCATAAAAGTATATATACTACTGTACTGCCATCCGACTTGTCCCTTCAAATTGTGAAGGGTCAAGCAATGTCTCTTCAAATTTTGAAGAGACACATGCAAGTGTCAGATTAAAAGTAAAACAGTGAATGGGAGATTCATAGAGAGCTCTCTCTCGGTCACTGAGTAGTCAGTGACAAACCAAAATCCCTAGTCACAGCACACCAACATAAAAATAAATGGTTTGAGAGAAAATTCATTTGAAGAAGAAGAAGAAGAAGCGGTGAAGAGGAACATGAACCAGAGGGAGGGAGAGATAGGGGGTTCCGTGGCTTACCCAGGTGGCGCTCGACCACGGGGAGAGGCGGTCAAGTACGGAACGTCGCCGCTAGAATGAGGCTGACCATGGGGCTCCGGTACGGCTACCACGGGGACGCAAAGAAGGCACGGATCTGAACACGAAGGCCAGGCGGCGCTCGATCCGGCGCGACAATGAGCGGTGAAGCTCGATCTGACGAAGAAGGCGAGGCGATGCTCGGCTTGTACGGGGAGGCGAGGGCTCCGGTCGACAATCACAAAGGAGAGGTCGCTGTGGAGACGGCAAGATGCGGCTCCGGTCGAGTAAAATCGATGATGGATCTTCCAAGATCTGGATCAGTCGGCGGTAGCCTCGTACGGCGGAGCTCGATCCGACAGAGATGATCGACCAGATCTAGGTCGATCCGGCGATGTTGGAGGTCGATTTGGATGCGGCTCCATGTCGTCGGCTGGAAAAGGTCTTGGCACGGCGAGATCGGCCGGACGAAGCAGTCGTCGAGGAAATCGCCGGCACGGCATGGCGGAGGTCCGGCATGTGAGTTGCCTTTAATTTGTATGGTTTGTGATACTGGTGGTAGTGGTTGTCGGAAAGAGAAGTAGTGAGAGAATTGGCAGCATCTCGCCAGAATTGTACGGCGGCGCGCGACGGTCCGTCCGGCGGAGCGCGATGGTGCTAGACGGGATTTGGCCGGAGGAGGAATAGTGTCAGACTGAGTAGTGTACTGGTGTGTTGGAATATTGTAATAATAATTAACTGGGGAACACCCCCAATATTTATATTAAAATACTAGTGTGTGGTCCAAGCCATTCATGATGGCATGGCTGGTAATTACAACAGACCTGAGGGTTACTAGAACAAATCAGTAACAAGTTAACAAACAAACTAACTGCAGATCAATTACCCAGTTAATTAATCAATAAATTAATTTAATAACTATTTAGTTTTTTTTTTTTTTTTTTTTGAAATCCCACTCACACACACAATTGGGAGGTTCGAACCTTGCCGGCCCCTCCGGATGTCCGCTCTAATACCACTAGGCTAGAGAGCTCGGACTAACTATTTAGTAATTAATCCAGATTTAGCTAAAATGGTACCAACTCTATCCTTGTCCAAGGGTTCATCCCTACTGTCTACTCAACCCGTAGCTCAATTAGAAATTACTCCTCCATATTATAATCAAGATTATTATAATAAATCATTAGAGTGAATTAAGATTAATAATAAAAATAGGATTAATAATGTCGATTATATAAAACAAAACGTAATTTGTAAATAACTGAATAAATCATTATTAGTTATAACTTTAATTATTAGAATCCAGTTTTTTGCAATTCCAACAACACGTGTCAATGATACACATTGATTAATAAGCAACTAGGGATCTCTAACATAAACTAGTTTTAGAGTGAAACTTGATAGGCTCCTATCATAAAATGAACCCTGCTGATTAGTTAATATTAATAATTAAAATTGGAAATTAATTCAATAAAATAATTTTGAAAACAATGATTTTGATATCAAAACAGAATCTCAATTTAAGAAAAGAATTACACAACTTCAAAAATTTTAAGGGCTAGAAATTCAAAATCGCAGTAGTTACAAAATCTAAGGGATCGCCGTTGGATAGACACTGCTTCCTTCGGGTTATCAGGGAGGATTTCGTAGATAGCGTAGTTTATGAAAGGAAATCTCCAGTCTTTGATGTCGACATTCGTCTCTGCTGCGTAGCTGTGATGAATATGCAAGGCATCTTTCACATAGAATAACTCTCGACCAGACACTGTGATAGAATGCTGATTATTGATAGGAACGGTCAAGGAAGCAGCTAGACCGGCTAAAGCATCTGCTTCTGTATTCTGTAATCGAGGTACGTACTCGATGAAGAATCTAGCGAAGGTAGAAGCCAACTCGATCATCGTTTTGTGATATGGGATGAGATCTTCATGACGAACTTCATAATCCCCTCGAACCTGACTAACTATTAGCTTAGAATCACCATAAGCTTCATGATAGTCAACTTCCAGTTGTTTTGTCAGTTGAAGGCCAATCAGTAGGGCATTTTATTCAGCCACATTGTTGGTGCAAGGCTCCATGAGAGAATACGTACGGTGTATAACCAGATGACCGGGTGAAATAAGGACGATCCCTACTCCGACTATAATATTTCCTTTAGGTCCTGTTCTTGACGCACCATCAAAGAACATTCACAAATGGGGATTTTCTCAGTTGCAGTGTTAGACTCAACCATTTTATCTGGGATTTCATCATAGAGTTTAGAAGATTCTGGCACTGGATGAGCTGCTAAGAAGTCAGCTAATGCTTGGCCTTTTACTACCTTTTGAGGAACGAACAGCAAATTTTTTGGAGTCAACAACATTACCCATGTAGCTAAACAAGAATTAAGGGAACCCGATTTAGTCATGAGTATTCTGAGAGGATTGACTCTAGATACGATATGGATAGTCTGTGAAGACACATAGTGATGTGTCTTCTGGATAGCAAATACCAGTACAAGATATTCCTTTTTCAAAGGTGTGTATCTGTGTTCGATACTGACCATCGTGCGGCTGAGGTAACAGATTGCACGTCCATGACCGCCTTCATTCTTCTGAGCTAATAGGGCACCAAGAGAAAGATCCATAACGCAAACATATAACAAGAAAGGTTTTTTGACTATTGGAGCCACCAACACTGGGGGGCTTGTGAGATACTTTTTGATGTCGTCAAATGCACGCTGACATTGTTCATTCTAGACGAAAGATACTCCTTTCTTTATGAGCTAAGTAAACAGTTGACACCTTCCAGAAAGATTTGAAATGAATCGTCTAATGTAGGCTAGCCTTCCTTTGGAGTCCGTGTAGCTCTTTGAGATTTCTTGGAGGACGCATATTGAGGATAGCTTTAACCTTCTCCGGGTCAAGATGTATACCCTTTGAAGTGATAACAAAACCAAGGAACTTGCCGCTGGAGACTCCCAGAAAAGACTTGGTTGGATTCATCTTGAGTTGATGTGTACGCATCAGTTTGAACACCGTTCTCAAATCTTGGAGGTGGTTGTCCTTGAGACTACTTTTAACGATAATATCATCTATATAGAATTTTACTGTTTTTCGCAAATGATCGTAAAAAATTGTGTTCATAGCTCGTTGGTATGTCGCACCCACATTTTTCAATCCGAAGGGCATCACCGTATAGCAGTATACCCCCAACGGTGTTCGAAAAGATGTGTATTTCTCATCATCGGAGAACATCTTGATCTGGTTGTACCCTGAGAACCCATCTATGAAGGACATTCGCTCAAAGCCACAAGTATTGTCGATTATTACGTCGTTAATTGGTAGAGGGAACTCATCTTTTGGGCATGTAGAGTTCAAATCATGGTAATCGATACAGACTCGAACTTTAACATTCTTTTTTATGACTGAAACAATGTTAGATACCCAGTCAGGGTGTTGTTCTTCACGAATGAAACCACTTGAAATAAGCTTTTTGACTTCACTCTCGATGGCCTCCATGATATCTGGTCGGAACCGCCGTTGTTGCTGCTTCACTCGCTTAGCTTTAGACGAGATATTTAGGCGGTGCATAGCAATTTTAGGGTCTAAGCCTGGCATGTCTTCATAGCTCTATGCTATTTCACTTAACAAAATACCTAAAATTAGCTTTTGAAAGAAAACGAAAAAAAGTACAAAAGTACAAATTGTTTCTGGGAAGTATTGCTATGGAAGTCTGATCTGAGAGCGATCACTTTGTTCCTTGGACCATATGATGATGATGAAGAAAACTGCTTGAAGAAGACGAACAATTGGAAGAACTAAGTCACCAGAAAGGTATCGAGCAACGACACTGATGGCACAGTCGAATGCTTTCCTGCTTTGCTTCACCCTGTTCTTGAGAAAAAGTTGAAGAAATGCTTCTGGGAATATCACTCTGAAAGTATGAGTTTTCTCAGAATCTCCTCTCCTGTATATCTCTTGATCTCTTGGTTCTATCTTTGTTAAAAATAAGTCTAGTTATAGACTAGACCCTCTGTGCGTAAAAATCAACTAAGGTGGGTCTCTACGCAAGTAACGGTCACCCACGATGAAAATTATCCTCTACGTATGATGACACGTGTCCCATGTAGAGTTATGATCTCTACGCATGGTGACACGTGTCCCACTACTTCAACAAAATGGGGAGAGCACGTACACACGTTCCTCGATAAGTGTGGCATGAAAGTCACGTAAGCAGACCACGTTCTCATGTAGCCAGAAAAGATTGGGCGCAAAAATGACCCAAAATAAACTTCCTGCGTAAAGTAGCAGACTGGCGTAAAATAGCCCAAAATAAACTTCCTGCGTAAAGTGGCTGAAAAATAGCCTTGAGCGTAAAATTAGCTCAAATAAACTCTACGCGCACAACAGCCTTGAGCGTAAAACGCTCGAATAGCTTTCGTGCGTAAAAGAAGCAATCTTTTGAGCGTAAAGTAGCCCATCTGCACACTAAACGACAAGTGTTGGGTTTGGTGTAAATCAAATCTTCTCGTCTTCTGTGCAATCCGCGGTCAGAAAATCATTATGTCAGAACATTATCATGCGCATTAAATGCGATGTGGACAGCCTGTCTCCAACGTAAAGTTTCGAGGATGGCTCTCGCATAAAATAGCTCGCGTAGAGTTTTACTCTGTTTAATCTCTGCATAAAGTCTGAGTTTGACTCAGTTTGACTTGCGTAAAGCTCTCAACTTCTTTGACTTGGTCTATGAAGTACTTTTTATGCTCCTATAAGACCCCCTTCAAAGTTTTCAAATATTTTTAAAATTTGAAATACTTTGAACAGAAGCATAAAATTCGAGATATTCAACAGTCTGCGTAGAATTCGGGATACCCAACGGTCATCTGCGTAAAGTTCAGGATACTCAACAGTCCGCGTAAAAGTCGAGATATCCAACAGTCAGCGTAAATTTCGAGAATTTGAATCGATTTCAAAATTCTCTATAAATAGAGTTTTACGAGTACAGAGAGAACTTTACTCATCCTTTGCAATTCCGAACTTCTTTACTCTCTTTCTTCGAAATCTTAATTTAAATCCATGCCCCCCAAGAGCAAGACCGCTGCCGGCACCAAGGACAAGAAGCCCACCGCTGCTTCGTTGACGACTGATCGCGCAAAAACCAACATCTCATCATCGGCGGCACCCCGACAGACCAACCCCACTGTGGCTCCGTCCATGAAAGGTAGAACACTACCTAACTTCGGCCGTGAGTTCGCCGGAGAAGAAGACTCGAACTTTAACTTCACGCCCATGTTTATACGTGTCAGCGTAGAAATAACAAAATACGCCCACGTTATACGTGTCAGTGTAAAAATAAAAACATACGCCCACGTCTATACGTGCCAGCGTAAAAAGCAAAATACGCTTACATCAATATGTGCCAGCTTAAAAAAATCAAAATACGCTCACGTCTATACGTGCCAGCGTAAAATTTAAAATACGCTCATGTCTATATGTGCCAGCGTAAAATTCAAAATATGCTCACGTCTATACGTGCCAGCGTAAAATTCAAAATACGCTCACGTCAATACGTGTCAGCGTAAAATTCACAAGTGAAAGACTTTGCATAAAACAAAGAAATTTATACTTAAAAATTTTATCAACTTAATTTTTGCGCATAATCGTAAAGTTTGCAAGTCTGAGTCTTTAATCTTTATGCGTAAAATTCAGACTAAATCATCTGCGTAAAAATTCAAATTAGATTTTTACTAACTTGATTTTTCTTTTTTTTCTTTTGGCAATGGACTTGCAAATTCATCCGCTTGCAGAAATATTCGGCTCACCAGCTGGTATGGTGGGCTCAAATTACTTGAAAAATTTGTCCCATGTGGAGTTCCCTCAGTCAAATCCAGAATACCCTGAAGGGAGACAACAGCTAATAGCTGCTCAGGGGGACAGAATGCTTTTGTCCATGATAAATGGATAATTGTTGGTATCACTAGATGACCAACAATTTTCGAAGCCAGCCTTCTTGTTCGGGGATGCGATAGATTTTCAGTCACAAACACCCCAAGAAGGAGGCTTTGGTGTTTAAATTTAGTGAGCGGGCAATGTATCTCCCGGACATGGCCAGAGATTACCCCTTATCTGCTTTCGTCCATGCTACTCATCCCCGGGAGATGCTATGGAACCTGACTCCCAGCAGTCAAGGTAGGCCGGGCGAGATCATTTTTAAGAGGGATAGAGCCAACGAAATGGGGTACCACATCAGTACTCCTAGTGGTAGTGTTGTCCCTTTCTCCGATCTATTGCATGGACTCACACCGAGCGAAGATTCAGCTCTGATCCAGCCGGTGCAGACTCCAATGTTCATTAACAAGTTCATAAGGGCTGCAGTATTATATCCTCAGGCCAACTCTAGGCTACCATGGTGGCTGACTCCCTATAATCAGAACTGGATCCAACTTACTGCCTGGATCATGAAGAACTTCAAGACTGGAAGCCATCGACCTTTATGAAGCGGTAGCCTCTACGAGCCAGGGTATACCGATGAATAGTAACCTGTTCTTGGCTTTGATGGAGTTGTATATGAGTTCAACAGGAACTTTTGCAACCCTACTAGGTGAGATGGGTCTTGCCCTGCACGAGATGCAATTCATCTCTAAGCTGCCGATGGGTGAAGCTCCTTACGAAGAGTATGTTCCCTCCAACCGGGAACTAGCAGAAATCAGAGAGACAAATCCTCAATTGGTTGAGGTCTACCAAGAACTGATGTGCCATTACCTAATTTGTACCACTATGTATGACAGTGGGTCGCACTTGGCATATACCAATAAATGGACAACTTATCTATTCTATCATGAGAATAGAATACCCAAGAACGAGAAGGGGAGATTCCAGGAAAACAAGACTCCAACCATCAACCCTTGTTCAATAATCACTTCAGATCTGATCAATAGTTTGATGATCTCACATAAGTCTTCGGACCAGTATCTGTCCACTAAGATTGGAGACATCCCTGCGGGGACTGAAACCTTAAGCTACCTGAGGCATGACAGTCAGAAGATCTCAAGGGAAGCCTTGCTGGCAGGCTTTCTGTCTCTGTGGCTGCGGAGTGAAGAACAGATGGCAACTCTAGAGGGGGGTGAATAGAGTTTATAGCAATAATAGCCAATTAAAAAATCAACTCTTTCACAATCTAAAATTAATCAGAGTAAATGCGGAAATAAATAAGGAGCAAGAGAGCATACGCAAACACAGCCGATTTTAACCTGGTTTTCCTCGTGGAGGACTAGTCCAGGCCTGAGAACTCTAGCTCAGGATTAAATCCACTATTTGTGAAATAGTAGTTACACCCCGTGCCTTTTCTTCAGAAGAGCACGTCAACTTCTGACAATGGATCGCAGTGGCGATGCTTGAAATTTTCCAAGCTACTTCTTGAACTCTTGCACAAGACTCCTAACTGAGAGATGCTGAGCACTCGAGAGTTAGGAAACTTGTGGCTAGTAGATGAAGAAGGGTATGGCTTATATTGAGCTTAAGAGAGAAGAGAAGATTAGATGATTGAAAATGAGAGAATTCTTGGCCTATTTATAGGGTTTTAACAGACAGAATTCGGCCAGAATTCTAGTAGAAATTTTCAAATATTTGGCCGTTGGACAACTAGCAACCAGCCAGCCCTAAAAATTAGGGTACTAATTTTTAGAGGACAGAGTTCGGCCCGAACTCTGTGTGGAGGCAGAGTTCGGCCCGAACTCTGTCTCCAGAGCACAGAATGGGTCCAAGGGTCCAATGGGCTGATTTTGGATGTAGAGCTTTATGGATTTGGATAGGTTATGGGTTGAGTCTCAAGAGCCCAGCATAACTCAGCTTATAATCATTTTAAACTCAATAAATATAAAAGTACAGACTCAAAAAATGACTCGTATTTGCAAAACTGAGCTGTCGTCTGGCTTGAGCTGGATGTAGTCGTCGTGTGTCGTATTGAATTATCACAATTATTATTTAGTCAATGTTATCAATATTTGGTTGACTGTGACTTTGTGTCAACAATCTCCCCCATATTGATAATTGATAAAATAATAATTGTATATTCAATATCCATACCTGGACATATATAACGATATAGCTCCCCCATAATTAGTGTCGAGCTTAAGAATAGCTCCCCCATAAACAATGCTGTGAATCTTGTTGGCCTGTTAATAATATTCTCCAAAAACACATATAAACCAAACAGAACAGAATATACACATATCTCCCCCTTTTGGCATTTAGCAATATGAGATATATAAATAGAACTGGCAAACACACCCAAAAGAGAAGAAACTACATATAAACTGCATATAAACTAAGATAATAACCAAGAGTCATAATGACATAGAAACTGATAATAGAACTGCCAAAGTCTCAAAAGCACAACTCATAATAAGTCTACTACAAAGCAAGTACAGAAAAGCAACTAAAGAAAAATACAGAAACATAATCTAAGATCCTCAGTAGCAGCATCAAAAGTAGTGCATATCCATCATCGAGCATGAGAGGGCCCGGCGTCGTCCGAAGCATCAGTAAAGGAGCGACGTGGGTCCACAAATGGCGCATCCGGATCCATGTAGCGACGAACCCAAGGGTCATCGATACGGAATCCCTCACGACCTGGGTCTCGCTCCATAGGAATGGACATGGAAGGATGACGAGACATGGAATACCGAATATTATACAGCGAGTTGCTGATAGCACTCATCTGCAAGGTGGTCCGATAATCCTGCTGAGTCCATCGATCGTCCTCTAAAGTGAAACGATCTCAGAGCATAGTCTGAAAAGACTCGAAGTGGCAGGAGGAGGAGGAAGATCCTGTCCGAGAGGAGGGGCATCTGGATCATCATCAGAATGCTCAGATACGACCGGTGAGACAACGGCCGCATGAAGCCTCCTTGCCTTAGAGAGAAAGGCAGGGGCAGGTAAGAATGGACACTCATCAAGCGGTACATGGAACGCACGAAAGATCATAGGAAGGTATAATGAATAAACCAAAGATCTTGGTTTCTTCCTACAGTTGATCATCCACTCCATCATTGTGCGTGGAAGATTAAATGGAATATGGAAGTGGAGATGGTATAAGGCCAAGATCTCAAAATAAGTGACTTCATCGGTAGAACCCGCTTTGGGTAGAATGGTGTTGAAAATGATCTGATGAAGTTCATAGAAATAGGGATTGAGGAATTTAGCCAAAAGCTTACGAGGACGTGTGTTAGGGCTACACAAGTCGTCCTTGAAGCTTTCTAGTGAAATTCCTTCAGGAAAGATAAAGGATCTAGTCTCAACAAGCTTTTCCCAAGAGTTTGGCTCTTGAAGTTCAAGATATTCGGCCAATTCAAAATCATCAAAGGAGATATCAATTCCCGCAACTCGTGAATAAATATGAGTGTCATCATGGGTTAAGTTGCAGTAAAATATTTGAATGACACTACGATAAATGATCGAATTTGTGGTAACGAGTTCATCAAGGCAAAGGTCATTAAAGAGTGCATCATGTTGTGAGAATATAGTAAAGTTGATGGGGGTGTCCCGCAAATACTGGACGTGTCTGAAAATTACTAAACCAATCATTTGAGGCGTCTAGTGATACAAAAATTCGGTCATCGTAAGTATTTGGATCAAGGGGACGTGGAGGATTGAACAACGGATGGATTGGTGGTTGTTGTTCAATGGCCGGTGCAACGGGTGGTGCAACGGGCGGCTCAACGGGAGGAGGAGCATTCGACGAGGATGCGCCCTCAGTCCAAAGTCTCTTCCTGCGGTTGAGCAATCGTGGAGCCATAACACAATAGATAGAAGATGATAAAAGAAATTTGAGATATAAAAAAGTAAGGAATTATACCTCAAACTAGTGATGAACTATGGAAGAGAATTGAAAAATAAGCCTTCTCCTTGAGTTTGGGGAAGAATGGAGCACAAAAGAGGAGAAAGTAGGGATGGGGTTTTGAGAGAATTGTGTTTGAGAAGGTGAAAAGGTGGTAAGAAAGAAGGAGAGGGAAGATAAACCGAATATAAGGGAAGGGTTTCTTTTGGTCGGACCTAATCATGGCCATTTGATCTAATTATTGATCAACGGCTGAGACTATTCCCGGTTCTGGAACAGTCGGACCGAATTCGGCCCGAACTCTGGTAGGAACAGAGTTCGGCCCGAATTCCGGGTCCTGGTCACAGAACAGGAATCAGGCAGAAACAGAAAAACATTGGTTAAGTAATAGACAAACTAATATAAGATATGAGTATAAAGATAGGAAAGATCCAATTAGTAAACAAAAAAAAATAGAAAGTGAGTTTGAAGCAGCAATATGAAATTGAAATTATAGTATTTCAGCACGTGATAAATAAAAATGAACCATATAATAAACAAGGAATTATATCATAATTTAATATTTTAAAGCTGCCATGGGTTAGCTGCAGGGGCCGGATCCCAGCTAGCGGTAGTCCTGAGGACTAGTGCACCGTGTCGCTTAGGCTTTTACGCCTTGTTGTCAGAAGGACCGTTTCGGCTTGTACCCATAGCAAGTTCATCATAAGAGAATCACGATATATTCGATATTTACGCAGGTTGATTTTAATTTATAACAGCTTCATCTAAAATTCCAAGTTCACGACAAAGAAAATTAAAGCGCTCTTCGGATAATGGTTTTGTGAAGAAGTCTGCTAACTGATGATCAGTGTCAATAAATTCTAAATTAATCGTTCCATTTTGCTGATGATCACGCAAAAAGTGATGACGAATTTCAATGTGCTTCATGCGTGAGTGACAAATGGGATTCTTAGTCAGATTTATAGCACTAGTGTTGTCACAAAAAATTGGAATATACATGAAAGATAAATTATAGTCTTCAAGGATTTGCTTCATCCACAGAATTTGTGCGCAACAATGCCCAACTGCGATGTATTCAGCTTATGTTGTGGATAGTACGACATAATTCTGCTTTTTGCTAAACCAAGAGACTAAAACTTTTCCTAATAAATGACACGTACCGCTCGTACTTTTACGGTCGACCTTGCATCCGACGAAGTCAGCATCAGAGTAACCAATGAGGTCAAATGATGTTGACTTGGGATACCATAGGCCCACTGTAACCGTACCCTTAAAGTATCGAAAGATACGCTTAACCGCGGTCATGTGTGATTCCTTAGGATTTGCTTGATATCTAGCACACAGGCAAACGCTAAACATAATATCAGGACGACTTGCAGTAAGATAGAGTAGATTGCCTATCATACCTCAATACTTACGTTGATCTACGGGTTTGCCACTATCATCTGGTTCAAGTTTGGTTGAAGTAGCCATAGGAGTGCTGATTGGTTTGACGTTGTCAAGGTCAAATTTCTTTAGCATGTCCTTTGTATACTTCGACTGACAGATGAAAGTTCTATTTGACATTTGTTTGACTTGCAGCCCAAGAAAGTAGTTGAGCTCCCCCATCATGCTCATCTCAAACTCGGTCTGCATACACTTGGCAAAATCTTGACAAAGAGTTTCATCAGTAGAACCAAAAATAATATCATCTACATATATTTGTACTAAAAGAATAGTGCCTTTGAAAGATTTTATGAAAAGTGTAGTGTCAATTTTCCCTTTTGAAAAACCTTTCTCAAGCAAAAAATTGCTTAGCCGTTCATACCAAGCTCTAGGGGCTTGTTTGAGGCCATACAACGCTTTCTTTAGATTGAACACGTGGTCGAAAAATTTGTGATTTTTAAAGCCAGGGGGTTGTTTTACATAAACTTCCTCCTTAATAAAACCATTCAAGAAAGCACTTTTAACATCCATTTGAAATAATTTGAAATTTTAAAAATTTGCAAATGCACAAAGCATCCGAATGGATTCTAATCTAGCAACAGGAGCATACGTCTCATCGTAGTCGATACCTTCCTCTTGGTTGCATCCTTGGGCTACTAGACGAGCTTTGTTGCGTGTGACTGAACCATCTTCATTTACTTTGTTTCTAAAAACCTATTTAGTACCAATAATCGAGTGATTAGCCGGTCTAGGAACGAGTTCCCATACTTGGCTCCTCTCGAATTGGTTGAGTTTCTCTTGCATAGCAGAAATCCAAAATTCATCATTGAAAGCTTCTAAAATGTTTTTAGGCTCAATTTGCGAAATAAAGGCAGTGCTAGCAATAGAGTCTCTTAATAATGATCTAGTAGTTACTCCACGTAAAACCTCGCCGATTACCAAATTTTCTGGATGTGATGGCTTGAAAGAGAATTTCTTTGGCAAGCTCTCCAGAGAATTGGTTTCGGTTGTGGTGTTCATTGGAGTAGACGTTGATGGCTCAACATCATCATCAAGAGTAGCTGTTGTACTGTTATCTTCATCAAAAGTCATATTTGTAGACTCTTCCACAATTAATATGCGTTTGTTAAAAACTCTATATCCCTTGCTCTTGGCAGCATAGCCAAGGAAAAAACTATCGTCAGCTTTGGCATCAAATTTGCCTAAGTTGTCTTTGGTGTTAAGGATAAAACATCTACAGCCAAAAACTCTAAAATAAGAAACATTTGGGGTTCTCCCAAACCAAAGCTCATAGGGTGTTTTCTTCGTAATAGGACGAAAAAGTACCATATTTAAAATGTGGCATGCTGTACTGACAGCTTCAGCCCAAAAGTATTTCGGAAGTGAAAACTTGTTCAACATGACTCTAGCCATATCGCCAAGAGTCCTATTCTTTCGCTCTACAACACCATTTTTTTGAGGAGTTCTTGGACAAGAAAACTCATGATCAAAACCATTTGAATCACAAAACCTTTCAAAATCAGAATTTTCGAACTCGCCTCCATGATCACTTCGGATACGAGTAATCATGTAGCCTTTTTCGTTTTGAACTTTCTTAACAAAAATTTTGAAAACCAAAATAGCATCACTTTTATTTGCAAGAAAGAAAACCCAAGTAAATCTTGAAAAGTCATCAACAATAACAAAGGCATAGAGTTTTCCACCAAGACTGGCTACTCTACTAGGGCCAAATAAATCCATATGGAGTAGTTGCAAGGGTCTAGTAGTGCTTACAGAGTTTATGGAATGAAACAATGACTTGGTTGCCTTATTCAACTCACATTCAGCACATACGTTGTCCTTTTTGAATGTGATGTCGGGCAAGCCTCTAACTAGCTTTTTGGTCGATAGTCTGGATATAGTATCCATATTGGCATGACTAAGACACTGGTGCCATAGTAACCGTTCATCTTTATGAGCATATATGCATCTACCTGCATTGTTAGTATTTCTAGACAGATAGAAAATATAAATATTATCCTCTCTTACCCCTTCAAAAGCGATTTCTCCCGTTGACCTATCATAAATAAGGTATTTGTTTTGTCCAAAGTTAATGTCATATCCATGGTCAGCAAGATGACTGATGCTGAGCAGGTTATGCTTTAACTCGGTCACTAAGCAGACATCCTTTATTACGGGAGAGGGAGGATGACCAATATTACCATTACCTATAATATAACCTTTTAGGTTGTTGCCGAAGGATACATATCCTTCTCTCTTCATCGATAGTGATGCGAAAAGATTTACGTCTCCCGTCATATGCCGCGAGCGTCCACTATCGAGAATCCACTTACTCTTGGTTGAGGAGGAAAGGTCCACCTACATCAAGAGTAGATGTGACCTTTGGTACCCAAGTTCTTGAGGGTCCTGAAAAGTTAGTTTTTGGAAACCATGCATATATCTTTCTATCTACTAATCTTTTAATTCTACATTGTGGTGAAATGTGTCCATGTAAACCACAATAAGTACATGTAGCATTCCTATTTACATTAGAAGTATGCTCATGATGTCTATAAGCAGAGTAATGAGGAGAAGTGTGATGATATGTAGATTCAGCATGGTGATGATGACTATGTGGAGTGGCATGGTGATATTGTCTATATGGTATGGCATGATGATTTTGTGACATATGATAATTATTTCTACGTGCATGTGGTTTGTGTCCTTTGTGAAAGTGTGTATATATGTAAGCATGGTTACGTGTTGTAGGTGGATGATGTGGGTGACTAGTATGAGAAGTATCATGCTTTGTGTGTGTCTCATGATGTTGGGTTTAAGGTTGAGCAACCTGTTTTCCCAATTTAGTCTCTAGTTTCTTAGAGACAGCTTGCAGTTCAGTAACCTTAGCATTCAAGCCATGCATCTTAGTAATAGAAATCTAGTGTCTACTCTTTTCTTCTGCAAGCTCCGTGTTGAGTGCTGTGATTTCTTGTGTTTGTTGTTCAATACGTGCTTCGGCATCATGTAAGCCTATTTTAAGCTTAGATACCTCATCAGTGACATCCGTGGGTGAAGTGTCTCTAATGTTATCAAGTAATAGAGAAAGTTTTTGTATTTCGACTTTATGACTTTTGATTTTGTCCTTGGCATGTTTGTATTTACCAATGACCTTTTTGTGATCATTAAGTAAATCGGTGAAAGCATCGCCAAGTTCATCAAAAGTGAAGTCGTCAAGAGTTTCGTTTGATACATTGTCGGACGTCGCCATTAGGCACACATTAGCCGTATCTCGAGGAGAGTCCTTTTCTTCCTCGGAGTCACTAGCTTCGCTTTCATGCCAAATGCTTGTGTTGGCATATTTCTTTGAGGAGGTCTTCTTGTATGGCTTCTCATAGCGGTTGCTCTTCTTCAAGAATGGACAGTCTTTTCGGACGTGTCCAGTCTTCTTGTAACCGTAGCAGGTTGGCTCTTCTTCGCCATCTTCTTGTGGTTCCTTCTTTCTTCGATTGAAGCGAAGGAATCTCTTAAAGTTGCGAACCATGAGAGCTTGATCATCATCTTCCGAGTTGTCGTCATCCGTCTCTTCGGGTTCAGCCCTCCGTCGGTGAGCTTTGAGTGCGATCTCCTTAGTCTTAGGAGCAGGCTCTTCGAAGTCCTTGAGGTCAAGCTCATGAGTCATTAGCTTTCCCATCAAGGTCTCCATGGACATGGTTATGAGATCATTTCCTTCTATGATGGCTGTCACCTTAGGGTTCTAAATTTTTGGTAGCCCCCTAAGTAGTTTGCGAATCTTCTCGTGATTTGAATATTGCTTGCCGAGCGAAGACAGGGGGTTGATGATGTCGAGGAATCTTGTAAACATTTGTGTGATCGTCTCGTTTGGTTTCATCTTGAAAGCCTCATATTCTTGAGTAAGACGGCTTATCTTTGATTCCTTGACTTGGGTGGTTCCTTCATGCGTCACTTTTAGAAGTCTCCATACTTCGTGAGATGTGGTACATGTATATACCCTGTTGAACTCATTCCTGTCTATAGCACCAAATAAAGCATTAATAGCTCTCGCATCTAGACTTGCCTGTTTCTTCTCCTCGTCAGAATATTTGTCATGTGATTTCTCAACGAGATCGCCATTGACAACTATTCTGGCGGGCTTTTTGTAACCGTCAGTGACGATAGTCCACAGGTCAAAGTCTAGCGACTTGAGATAAAAGCTCATCCTTGTTTTCTAATACGTGTAGTTAGTTCCATCAAATAGGGGAGGCCTATGAGTGGACTGTCCTTCACCGTGATTGGAAATCAAGGATTGTGTGGTTGCCATGGATCAGCTCTAGGATGTAAGTCCTTGTAAAAAGAACAGAGCTTTGATACCAATTGAAGAACAGATGGCAACTCTAGAGGGGGATGAATAGAGTTTATAGCAATAATAGCCAATTAAAAAATCAACTCTTTCACAATCTAAAATTAATCAGAGTAAATACGGAAATAAATAAGGAGCAAGAGAGCATACGCAAACACAGTCGATTTTAACCTGGTTTCCCTCGTGGAGGACTAGTCCAGGCCTGAGAACTCTAGCTCAGGATTAAATCCACTATTTGTGAAATAGTAGTTACACCCCGTGCCTTTTCTTCAGAAGAGCACGTCAACTTCTTACAATGGATCGCAGTGGCGATGCTTAGAATTTTCCAAGCTACTTCTTGAACTCTTGCACAAGACTCCTAACTGAGAGATGCTGAGCACTCGAGACTTAGGAAACTTATGGCTAGTAGATGAAGAAGGGTATGGCTTATATTGAGCTTAAGAGAGAAGAGAAGAGAAGATTAGATGATTGAAAATGAGAGAATTCTTGGCCTATTTATAGGGTTTTAACAGGCAGAATTCGGCCAGAATTCTGGTAGGAATTTTCAAATATTTGGCCGTTGGACAACTAGGAACCAGCCAGCCCTAAAAATTAGGGTGCTGATTTTTGGGGACAGAGTTCGGCCCGAACTCTGTCTCCAGAGCACAGAATGGGTCCAAGGGTCCAATGGACTGATTTTGGATGTTGAGCTTTATGGATTTGGATAGGTTATGTGTTGAGTCTCAAGAGCCCAGCATAACTCAGCTTACAATTATTCTAGACTCAATAAATATAGAAGTAGATACTCGAAAAACGACTCGCATTTGCAAAACTGAGCTGTCGTCTGGCTTGAGCTGGATGTAGTCGTCGTGTGTCGTATTGAATTATCACAAGTATTATTTAGTCAATGTTATCAATATTTGGTTGACTGTGACTTTGTGTCAACACGGAGATGGGTCGTGCCAAGGATCAGCACAGCAGACAAAATTCATCGAAACGTATTGTGGCCGGTAGTATGTTTGGTGTTCAAGGTCAGAATCAACCTGCTATCGGCAATGGTGTGTCGAATAAATG
Source organism: Iris pallida (assembly GCA_029216955.1). NCBI lineage: Eukaryota > Viridiplantae > Streptophyta > Magnoliopsida > Asparagales > Iridaceae > Iris > Iris pallida. Next base: position 47,386,341 of record JANAVB010016197.1, on the reverse strand, counting down.
CAGATTTGTGGACCTTTGGTGATGAGCTAATCAACAATTTTTCTCACCGAAAAGATTTCCCTAGGATAAAGATGCCCTATACTTATCTGATGGGCTGGCTATTGCATCATAACTACAGTTTATTGCTGCCAGGTCCCGAAAATGATGCGGAGGTCTTCCTCCAGAAATTCAATAAAGCTACGTGGACTGCAACTACACTGGAAGACACCCGAGCAGTACTAAACTACTCCCATGGATGGAACTTTTTCTGCACAAGGCCACAAGTTCCAGCCGACTGCTTCGGAGTACAATTTGAAGATAGAGGAGAAGGAAGGACTTCATTGCCTGTGCCAGTTTTTAAACGGCTAATGTACATCAGACCCTCAAATCTGATGTACATGAATGAAGACAACTGTACGTTCGAACCGTATCTACCAAGTCGGTTCGCTCACCAGTTTAGATATGACTAACTTCATGTTGGTAATCTCTCCACCAGCTTCTACCATTATGGTATGCTAATTGATGGTGCAAGAGCCTGGAGATACTTTAGCACTGCTTGTACCGGTGCTAAGTTCCGAGTATCCACTGCTAATAGTACAACCGAGCTACGAATACTTCATAGGTATGCTGGCTTTTATGCATCCATTCACTCCTTCGCACATGGCTACAATATGAAGAGGAGTCTTCGATAGCCCAAGGAAGGGAACATCGAAGAACCATTCAGGGTACCTTTAGACATATCCGACGATGCTGCTGTTCCAGATGAGTATCTAAAAGTAATCCCTACGGGAGTTGGGGAAATAGTTGCAGGACCAATTGTTATCAGCAAGACCCGAAAACGGAAATAGGGTGCAGCTGTCACCCTCCCAGAGAAGACTCTCCCAGAGAAGAAAAAGAAGGTTACTGTCAAAGGGCCTTCTAGATAGAGAGCCGCTGCCCCAGAGGGCGACACTCCAGTCGAGGAGCCTCAACCCATTGCATCTTCTTCAGCTCATCCTAGAGAAGGATCTTTGGCATCCCAACCAGCAGCATCAACAGAAGCTGCGGGAGTCCTATCTCCCGGAAGCCTCAGCTCATCACTTCATCTAACTTTGCCACAATATGCAAAGGCTATTGAGGATACCGTCACTAGCCTTACCGTTGATCCAGCGTTCATCCCATCAGATGAACCGGCTCTTGCCTTCGATGATGATGACTGGGATGGGGACTATGACGAACTTTTGGAACGTCCTGCACCTACTCCAGGTAAATATAAATTATAAAAAATCTATACAAAATTATGTATTATGATTTTGTATATTAACTTATTTTGCTTAATTTATAGGTGTCATCACTGCAGCAAAGCCTGTGGCTCCTCCTCATCCTTAAGAAACTATTTATGAGGAAAATACGGAGTCTGAGGAAGAGGATTCTTCTTCAAAAGACTCTGCTCAAGAAGAATGTCCTCCATCTATGGAGGTACAACAAGAGCTTCCCGTGGAGGCCCAGCCAGAATTACCTTCTTTTGCTAAGGAAGGAGAACAAAAACAAACTGCAGAAGAACGAACTGCAGATGAAGAAGCAGCTGCTGAAGAAGAAACAGACTTCAATGAAGAAACAGTTGCAGGAGAAATAACTGCAACTGAAGTATTCGCAGAGCTTGAAGAGCCGGTAGCCAACAAAGGTGATGAAGATATAGTCGACCCATCAACTGAAGCTTGATACGTTGTAATAACATCCTCAGTTATTGCTACTGATCTAGTACAAGTTCCTGAGAAGACCATGTCTGAACCTGAATCAGTTATTATAACTGTCATTCCTCCCGCAACTATCACCACCACTGAAACTCAAGTAGTTTTTGTCACGACCTGATCCCGAAAAGTCCTTTCGTCCTCGCTTCAGACCTTTTGGGATCGTTCGTCCTCGCTAAGGTGTGATGCCGTGCAAGCCTAAGTTGCACTTGCACAAGGCCAGGACCTGAAACAAGACAAGATAGACAAGGTTGACAATACGCAGCGGAACGTATCACAGATAATTGAAGCAGCATCGGACATATTTTAGAATACATGCATCGAAACAACGGTAATAAGAAACATTTCTCTTTATTGATTTTATTTGAACAGATTACAAGCTCTCGATTCTCTCTGATATAATGTTATATTCTCTCAAAACTTTACAGATTACATTGATCCCGTTTCCATACATTACATCCCTTTATATACAAAACCAACTCTTACAACAAATGGCATCTCTTGGCATCTCTTCTGATTTCTGGCTCCTGAGGATGAGGCTCGGGCTATCGCTTCGGACTATCCTTCTTGATGCATAGTGCACCTGTATGTAGACTGATGATAGGTCAGTATATCAGCATACTGGTGATTGTGAACAAAGGGACTACATTTGTCTGAAATGATCACTGTTCATTTAGTGAGAAAACGTTTCTTGTGATGTGATCTTGCTACTTTTACCTATATTCATTTTATGCATACAGAGTCAGTTTATATTCTTTTGAAAATATCTTTGAAAAGCCATAGTTTATTTCATTTCATTTCAAGCATACAAGGGACTATTCAATTCAAGCACTATGAGTATTCATTTGTGCAGTGCGCAGCATGTTTCATGAGCATATCAATTCTTTTGTTCAAGCAACTGTTAGGATCAATGACAAGCATGATACATTATATTTTCTTTAGTGGAAATAGCATTCATGGCAAAAGGTTAATCTCTTGCAAGCATTTATATAGGAACTTAAGCAACACATGTATATCACTTTTCAGTGACTTTTAACATAGCCGACGGTCCTTCCCTGCACAAGACAAGGATTAGCATAATGATAAAACCAACATTGTTCCCTGTTCATCTCTGTATTGATAGCTCTCCACAGAACATTTTTGACACATGCAGACTGACGTGGCAGCTGTGACTCTTGGATTCAGCACGTCGCTAACAGGCGTAACATTCCCGAGGTGTAGCATTTACCTCATTCAATATTTTTGAGGTGTAGCATTTACCTCTTTCGACAGATCCGAGGTGTAGCATTTACCTCTTTCAATATTTCTGAGGTGTAGCATTTACCTCTTTCGACAGATCCGAGGTGTAGCATTTACCTCTTTCAATATTTCCGAGGTGTAGCATTTACCTCTTTCGACATTTCCTCAGGTGTAGCATTTACCTTAGGGTACCCTTTCAATTCCCTTGCAACATATTCATGTCCGACTGTACATAACCAACAATCACAACATCTTTGAGGGACAAGAAATCATTCATTTCCTTGGAACTAACAACAGTTCTATACAGATATAGCATATCATTTTACCTTTGAAAGCATACTAGTTCGAGGCAATAAGTAATCTCTTTTCTTTTCTTATTAGCATGGCAACAGTTCATTGATTAAAGACAACATCTCTACTTTAGCATACATGCATCAGTTCGTTTCTTATTAGCATGCAATCATCTTCTTAGCATACAAGTTATCTCATTTCTTGTTCTTAGCATAGCAACATGTGGATTCTCTAAAAGCATACTCAATGATTTACTATCTTGTTATTAACAAAAGCATTCAATCAAAAACTCTGATTCTTATTAGGCGTAAGCGAATCAGCAAATGAGACTTCGTCCACTCATCCAGATTAATCGTCTTCTATTGCAAAGCTAGCAATCTGATCTTTCTGTCTAGCTAGTGCCTTCGCGGAGCGGGACACTACATAATTACCCACCGAAAAGAAGTTTCGTCCTCGAAACTTAAGGAGAAACTTACGATATCCTTAGCAGCGATAGTCCTCATCCTTTGCCATCATCAATCCATGACATTATAATTCAGATCATATCAAAACTCTTGTTCAATCAAGCATTTCAATCTCAATCAATCAAATCGATAAAACATATGCCGGCATCATAAAAATGTTTACGGACTTATTGTATGGAACGTTCATCTCATTTTTGATATCGAGTAGGCAAAGGAAATTTTGATCAGGAGAACATCTTTGAATTCAATCAAATCAATTGGCCAGAGGATCGTGTTGCTCTTATACTATTATGTCATGCCCCGATCCCGAAGAGTCCTTTCGTCCTCACTTCGGACCTTTTGGGATCGTTCGTCCTCGCTAAGGCGTGATGTCGTACAAGCCTAAGTTGCGCTTGCACAAGGCCAGGACCTGAAGAAAGACAAGATAGACAAGGTTGAAAATACGCAGGGGAACGTATCGCAGATAATTGAAGCAGCAGCGAAAATATTTTAGAATACATGCATCAAAACAATGGTAACAAGAAATATTTCTCTTTATTGATTTTATTTGAACAGATTACAAGCTCTCGATTCTCTCTGATACAATGTTACATTCTCTCAAAACTTTACAGATTACATTGATCCCGTTCCTATACATTACATCCCATTATATACAAAATCAATTCATGCAACAGATGGCATCTCTTGGCATCTCTTCTGATTTCTGGCTCCTGAGGATGAGGCTCGGGCTATCACTTCGGACTATCCTTCTCGATGCATAGTGCACCTGCATGCAGACTGATGGTGGGTCAGTATATCAGCATACTGGTGATTGTGAACAAAGGGGCTATATTTGTCTGAAACGATCACTGTTCATTTAGTGAGAAAACGTTTCTTGTGATGTGATCTTGCTACTTTTACCTATATTCATTTCATGCATACAGAGTCATTTTACATTCTTTTGAAAACATCTTTGAAAATCCATATTTTATTTCATTTCAAGCATACAAGGGACTATTCAATTCAAGCACGATGAGTATTCATTTGTGCAGTGTGCAGCGTGTTTCATGAGCATATCAATTCTTTTGTTCAAGCAACTGTTAGGATCAATGACAAGCATGATACATTATCTTTTCTTTAGTGGAACATAGCATTCATGGCAAAAGGTTAATCTCTTGCAAGTATTTATATAGGAACTTAAGTAACACATGTATATCACTTTTCAGTGACTTTTACCATAGCCGACGGTCCTTCCCTGCACAAGACAAGGATCAACATAATATGATAAAACCAACATTGTTCCCTGTTCATCTCTGTATTGATAGCTCTCCACATAACATTCTTGACACATGCAGACTGAAGTGGCAGCTGTGACTCTTGGATTTAGTACGTCGCTAACAGGCGTAACATTCCCGAGGTGTAGCATTTACCTCATTCAATATTTCTGAGGTGTAGCATTTACCTCTTTCGACATATCCGAGGTGCAGCATTTACCTCTTTCAATATTTCCGAGGTGTAGCATTTACCTCTTTCGACAGATTCGAGGTGTAGCATTTACCTCTTTCAATATTTTTGAGGTGTAGCATTTACCTCTTTCGACATTTCCTCAGGTGTAGCATTTACCTCAGGGTACCCTTTCAATTCCCTTGCAACATATTCATGTCCGACTGTACATGACCAGCAATCACAACATCTTTGAGGGACAAGCAATCATTTATTTCCTTGGAACGTAACAACAGTTCTATACAGATATAGCATATCATTTTACCTTTGAAAGCATACTAGTTCGAGGCAATAAGTAATCTCTTTTCTTTTCTTATTAGCAGGGCAACAGTTCATTGATTAAAGGCAACATCTCTACTTTAGCATACTTGCATCAGTTCGTTTCTTATTAGCAGGCAATCATCTTCTTAGCATACAAGTTATCTCATTTCTTGTTCTTAGCATAGCAACATGTGGATTCTCTAAAAGCATACTCAATGATTTACTATCTTGTTATTAACAAAGCATTCAATCAAAAACTCTGATTCTTATTAGGCGTAAGCGAATCAACAAATGAGACTTCTTCCACTCACCCAGATTAATCGTCTTCTGTTGCAAAGCCCGCAATCCGATCTTTCTGTCTATCTAGTGCCTTCGCGGAGCGGGGCACTACAGTTTTAACTCTAGAAACGGCTGGAGAAACAATCCAAAAAAGTGCTAAAGGTATGGCCTCGGAAGCTTCTGGGGATCAGTTAGCCATGGTAGCGGCATCAACAATGGCTTTAACTCAACTTGCTGCCAAGGCAACAACAATACCCACTCCCAGCCTTCAGAAAAGAGACTAGGTAGAGATTACCGCCACACCGAGCTCAAATGCAGAAATGAATCTCTTAGTTGAGATTCATACTGAGACTTTCTATAAAACGCTGGCAGCTCTGATCAAGATGGTCCTGAAGAAGGGCCTCAATTATGAAAGCTTAAAGGCTGCGATCGCTCTCACAATTAGAAATATTGCAATGTTTAATAACACTGAGAGAGCAGCGGCGCTGGAGAAGGTGGTCGAGGGACTTGAACAGCCTATTAGAGAATATCTAAGGTTGTCAAGTGAAACTATTAAAAGTCTCATTCAAACCGAGTACGATGCTTTATCAGCTGAATACATCGCTCGGGAGACTACTTTCAATGAAGCTGTCCAGAACTATAGCAGTGAAGTTGCCAGAGAAAGAGATTTATTGAATGAAACCAAACCTCAGCTGGAACTGCATAAAGAAGCCTATGAAACTTCAAACATAAGAATTCATCAGTAAGATGATAGAATTCGTGAAGTTGAGGCGGAGTTGGCTCACTTGAAAGCTGAAAGGGAGCAAATAATTGCGGGTCGAGACCAACATCTGTTGTAGAGCTTAATCTTGGAAGAGAAGGTTTTCCTTGTTGAAGCTATCATTAAAACCCTTGATGATGCCAAGGATAAAATGATAGCTACCTTCGCCAAATTCTCCCATCTTTGTACTCCGGAAGCTCGACGCACCATAGCTACTACAACTGTGCTGAGCTCTCGTGAGAAGCATCTAGCAGAGCTGCAAAAGCTGCTTGATGATGTATCTGCTCCGCCTTAGGCAAATAAAGAGTTTTTGTATTCTTTTTTTTTATCATCAATAAAGAATTTTGTGTTGTTCTGTCTTTTTCACTCTGTAATATTTTTAATACATGAATGAAATATTTGTTTTGTGACCCTATCATTTATTTTGAATTTAAACACTAGGTATGAAATAGAAAACACTTGTCAGAGGTAATATGGACATAACAAGTCTTTTGAACTCAATAAGTTATATCTATTTAAAGGTAATATGGACATGATAGATAATGAATCTTGTTTTCTTTTTAGAGTGTACAATACTATCAGAGGTAATATGAACATGACAGATCATAACAACTTAAAGAAAAATAGATTATTATATACTCAGAGGCCATATGGACATGATAGATAAGAAAATAAGTAGACTTAATATTTATTCAGAGGTCATGAGAACATGATAAAAAAAAATTAATCAGCTGGTAAGACAGAAGATCAAAAGTCTCTTTTAGGAAAACAAATAATCAGCTTAACCAAACATTGGTAGCTCGGGAATAAAGAAGAAATTCAGATATAATATTTCTTCAAGAATTTGCCATTATTTAGCATCATGAGCAAATCTCCATTAGGGTTAGACAACCTATAGGCACCATTGGAGAAGACTGTCTCGACTACGTAAGAACCTTCCCATTTTGCTTAGAATTTTCCTTCGCTCTTATGAGTCATCACCATCGGTCTTCGAACAGCTAGAACTAGCTCACCGACTTTGAATACCCTCTTTTTAACTTTACGAAAGCTCGAGATATGCGGGCATGATATAACTCAATGTGTTGTTGTGCTTGAAGACGCTTTTCGTCTAGACCTTCAAGTTCTTGAAGTCTCAACCGATTATTATTCTTTGTAGTTAGCTCGTTAGCAATGGCTATTCTAAGAGATGAAATCTAGATTTCCAGTGCAAGAACAGCCTCACATCTATAAACCAGTGAGAATGGTGTAAAATCAGTAGGAGTTCGGACTGTCGTTCGGTAAGCCCATAAACATTCTCCAAGTTTCTCATTCCAATCACGTTTATTAGAAGAGACGAACTTTTTAAGAACTTTGATGATTGTCTTATTGAAAGCTTCGGCCAAACCATTAGCAGCTGGATTATAAGACGTAGAAGCCAGATTTTGGATCCGATTCTTGTCACAGAATCGATAAAATGCCTGACTGGCAAATTGGGGTCCATTATCATGAATTATCCTTCGGAGAATCCTAAAACGATAAATGACATGTTGTGTGATGAAGCTAACCACATTAGTTATTTTTACTTCAACAAGGGGAACTGCTTCCGTCCATTTAGAAAAGTAATCGGTTATAGCCAATATAAACCGATGTCCCTTGACAGAAGGTGGGTTAATCAGACCAATAATATCCATGTCCCAAGCTTCGAAGGGCCAAGAAGCTGCTGTAGGATGTAAAAAATCAGATGGTTGGTGAATAAAATCGGCATAAATCTGACATGCTTTACACCGTCTGGCATAATCCACAACATCTGCTATCATGGAAGGCCAATAATACCCCAGTCTTCGAATACGGTCCTGCAATTTCGGACCCGGTTGATGAGCACCGCAGACACCATCATGAGCTTCACGGAGTATTTGTTTAGCTTCACTCTCAGAGAGACAACGCAGCAAAAGTCTGTCATAAGAACGATGATATAACATATGTAAAGAAAAATCGTACTAGAATCGAAATGATCGTCTCTTGATTGATGCAACTTCTTTTGGATCTTCAGGTAAAATCCCATAGACCGCATAATCAATGAATGGACTTCTCCAATCCCTTTGCTGAGAACTTGATTCTGTAGTATAACTCTGTTTGATATGCAAATTATTCTTGACACAGAATAAGTCTCGATCCAACAAAGTAATGGTATTTTGTTTTCTAATTGGAACAGCTAAGTCTGCCGCTAAACTAGCAAGAGCATCAGCTTCCAAATTTTGAGAACGTGGTACGAATTCGATGAAGAATCCTTTGAATGAAAGGACCAATTCGATTACCACATGATCGGGAATGAGGTCAGGATTTCTGACTTCATATGTCCCTCTGACCTGATTAACAATCAGATAAGTCTCCATAAGCTTCTAGGAACTCAATGTCCAATTATTTTGCTACTTGAAGACCAATTAGCATAGCATTATATTCTGCCACATTGTTGGAGCATGGTTCATTAAGAGAATAAGCATGGTAAATAACTATTTTATCAAGAGATACCAAGACAATGCCTAATCCGGAGATAATATTGCCTTTAGGTCCCACTCGTGATGCTCTGTCAAAATATAGTTGCCAAATGTTATCCTTCAAAGTCATGTTGCAATCCACGACTTCATCTGGAATATCCTCATAAAGCTTAGATGTTGCAGGTATAGGGTGAGATGCTAAGAAATCAGCTAATGCTTGACCCTTTACTGATTTTTGAGGTACATATATCATATCATAAGGAGTAAGCAACATTGCCCAGGTGGCTAACCTGGAGTTAAGAATGCTCGGTTTTCTCATCAATACCCGAATATGATTTATTCTGGAGATGACATGAATAGTCTGTCCTGACACATAATGTCGCGTCGTTTGAACGGCAAAAACTAAGGCCAGACATTCTTTTTCCACAGGAGTATACATGTGTTCAGCTCCAACCATCATTCGGCTAAGATAATAAATTTCTTGTTCATGACCCCTATCACTTTTCTGTGCAAGAAGAGCACCAAGTGAATGATCCAAGGCTCGAACATAGAGCAAAAATGGTCTTTCCACCACTGGAGGTACCAGAACATGTGGATTTATAAGGTATTGTTTGATGTCATTGAAGGCTTTTTGACATGCTTCATCCCAAACAAATAATACACCTTTCTTTAATAGACGAGAGAAGGGTTGACATCTCCCAGAAAGATTGGATATAAATCTCTTGATATAAGCAATACGACCTTGGAAGCCGCGGAGTTCTTAGATTGCGTGGAGGATGCATTTCAAGAATCGCTTTGATTTTGTCAGGATCAACATGGATACCTTGAGAAGTAATGACAAATCCCAAAAACTTGCCACTAGAAACCCCTAAGAAAGACTTAGTAGGATTCATCTTCAATTGATGTTGACGCATCAATTCAAATATCGTCTTTAAGTCTTGAATATGATCATATTTTGATCGACTTTTGACAGTAATATCATCTACATAACATTCAACTATTTTCCATAGATGTTCTTGAAAGATGTTGCTCATGGCCCGCTGATACGTAGAACCGGCATTTTTTAGTCCAAACGGCATAACCGTATAGCAGTAGACTCCAAGAGGTGTACGAAAAATGGTATACTTTTCATCTCCTGAATGCATCTTAATTTGATTGTATCCAGAAAATTTGTCCATGAAAGACATGTGTTCAAAACCACATGTATTGTCTATCATGACATCGGTGGTCGGAAGTAAAAATTCGTCTTTTGGACAAGCTACATTAAGATTCCGAAAATCTATGCAAACTCGAACTTTTCCATTCTTCTTCATAACATGTACAATGTTGGCAACCCAGTCTAGGTGTTGTTCTTCACGAACAAAGCCACTTGTAATCAGCTTTTTGACTTCTGCTTCAATTGCATCCATCATATCTGGTCGAAAATACCGCTGTTGTTGTTTTACATGCTTGGCATTAGGAAGAATATTAAGTTTATAAGTAGCTACTTTAGGATCTAGACCCGGCATATCCTCATAACTCCATGCAAAGATATTAATATATTCTTTAATCAGTGTTATCAACTCTTCATTTTCATCTTCAGAAAGATTTTTACTGATGAATATCGGCTTAGATGTAGTTCCGTCTCCAACGTCAATCTGGACGATTTTATCTTCTGTAGGTGGTTGTCGTTGTACAAAACGAAGCTCCTACTGAGTGTCCATTTGTTGTGCCCAAATGGCTCAGATTCACCATCAGTTTGAACCATGTTGACTGAAAAGACGCACCAGATTCATCATAATGGTTTCCTCCAGAATATGAGGATTGTAAAAAACTGGAAGAACATTCTTCTTCCATATCTTCTTTATACATTGGGATGTATCAGATTCGATGAAGTGGATTTTTTCAGAATCTGAGGATTGTGAAGAACTGGGAGAAAATTCTTCTTGTATATCTTCATTAAACATGTGGGATGGATCGTATCCCAACCTATTACGAGTTTTCTGGTAAAATAGATCACCACATAATGGTAACCGTCTACCTTTGCCTTGATTGAGACCTTGCATAGTCTTCAAATCATATCCCATATTCTGGATAATATTAAGAGATTGTTGACTATATTTGTCAATTCGGATTCTTCCTTTATCCTTCTCTCTGAGATCATCTATCTGAGTAACAAGGATATTTCTAGCCAGACCAAACACAATTTGGCACTTATTTTTCTTATTAGATGGAATCACAAAATAAGATTCTTGGTGACGTCTATAAGTTACACAAGCTTGTGATGATGAGGCTACAGGAAGAAGATATGGAGAAGATGTTAAGAACCTTTGAGCATAAGGTCCAACATCAACATGAGGAGGAAAAGAATTTTCCTTATGATTAATATATATGGTTTTCTCTGTATTTATGTCATTTTTATATTGGTGACTTTGATTATCAGCAAATAAAGTCATTCTTTCAATAAATTTGACAGCCATGTACTCCAAAAGGAAATCTTCATTAATATGAGAAAGTACAGAATGATCAATATTTATATCATTTACAAACTGACCACTACACTTTGGATTGATCATTAACGGACCGTCATTCGTCTTCTGCGTAGACTTGCCAAGGTTGATAATCAGTGATTCTGGATCATTCGTACGAGAAGTACGTCCCTTGACTTTGATCATGAGAGGTTGAACTTGGCTCTTGACTAGAATACTCACTGTTTCCTCAGACGAAGCTCAAGTTCTTCCTTTAACTTTGATCACCAAAGGTTCTTCCTTGACAGGTTGGGGTTGGATTCGACCTTTGACTTTGATCTTCAAAGGTTGCTCTTCCGGAGGATCTTCTGAGGCAGATTGATCTTCTGCAGGTGATCGATCTTCGGCCATATCCGATATCTTCTTCACATGCTCCTGTTTATAGAGTATTGAATCAGAAAAATAGGCTTCAATACCCTTGAAAGGATTGATATCTGCAAATTCGGTCTTCATAATCCCTTGAGAATCCACGTACTTGAAGCATTGGTGGAGAGTTGAAGGTACAATGTTATGCTCATGTATCCACAGTCTTCCAAGGAGGATGTTGTAAGATATATCTGAGTTGATAACATAAAAGGTTGCCATAGTTCGAGGATCACCAATTTGAATCTTTAGACGAATCCTCCCCAGTGGTTTACTCTTTCCATAGTTGAAACCAACTATTGTCGTACTAGTATAAGTTAAATCACTAGTAGGAATCCTCAAGGGTCGTAGCATACTCTAAAGAATAATGCTAATAGAAGACCAGGATCAATGTAAATCCTGTCAATTTTAGTAGATTCAATATACCATATATAACACAGAGGTATGTCGTATTTATTATGCTTCAACAACATATCTTCTTGTGTGAAGGTAATGTTAGGAATTGCTTACATCACACTATGACATTGTGAACACGAAACTGGCATATAGTCAGGACTCTTGAGTTGAGCTAAGCATGAGTCTGCTTGTAGCAAAGCTTCGCTCAAAGTTTCTCGACTTTCTTTAGAAAGACGAAGCAGCTCGAAGATAGAAAGTCTAGCCGGAGTATTAGCTAGTTGGGCTAGAATATCGAACTTGTAGGGCTACATCACTACCCCTTGATTTGAAGCAGAATTCAATGGGACGTCAAAGCGTACTGCTTTCTATTTCCCTTTCTCAACCACAGATGGTTTAGAAGGTCTTGCCTCAGTAGGAATAGGAGACGGTTGAGCTGGTAGTGTTTCAGCAACGTCCTCCGCTTCTTTAGAAGTTCCCTCATAATCTTTGTGGTACTCTTTCCCAGATCTCGTACCAGCAACGGTTTCTTCTTCTGACTCAGGAGACTGAAGTACCATATTACAGGTTTTGTTCTTCTTTTCCTTAGTCTTCTTCTTACGAGGATTTTTATGCGGGACCTCAAATCCCAATCCAACAGTAGATTTTTTACCTTGAATTTGTAAAGGAAGACGCATTCTTTTATCATAATTCAAGCCTTCCGCCTTTTGAAAGTCATAGCCCATCTTTTTTATGAGATGGACTGATTGTTGTGTCACGCCCCAGTACCGAAATACGGAGACGGACTAGGCCAGCTACTCCATATGAGGTACGTAACGTCATACGGCGATCGTGGCTGTCGAGAGACTAGGGGGTACATGCTACAAGCGAGTCTCCTATGGTCCCACAGAGTTCTATGTCTCAATCAATCAAATCACATCAGCAAATAAATGAACATTAAAGATAAAGCAGTAAGGCGTCCCCGACGCTTCATCAAAATGATCATGAGAGACTAGCTTTATAACATAGCTATCTCAGAGAGTCATGAGCACAAAATTATACACAGCTGCAGTCTGTTTAGTTACAATTATGTACTGACACAAAATATCAAGTAATCCGGCTAACAAGTGCCGGTGGCTAAACGCCGCAAAAGTATAAGCAGGAGTGGTGGAGAAGAAACCCACTCGAGTCCCCGACCAGCCATGCTCCTAGTATGCACCATGGATGTCAGGAAGAAGGATCGCGTCCTCTGGCTCTGCTACGAGATCTGGCCAAACAAAACCAGCAGGGTCAGCCCCGAATAGCAAGTACCGTCAAAGGGGCACAAGAGTTAAGATAAAACCCAGTTATAATGATAAGGATAAAGCTTATGCTGCGGCTATAGGGTAGCGCTACATCGTCGGACCCATCTGGCACCCTTACAACCAAACAAGGACAAAAGGTGCCACATGGAGCCGGGACGCGTCGCACTCTATGACCTTCACATAAGTTTACAGATATAAGTAAGAAGATCTCCTGGTCGTGACTTCGGTCGACAGACCATCGCAGCACGATAACCAACCCAACAATCAAACAAGAACATGGGTTGGATCACGTACCGCGGTGGGCCATGTTCCTTAGTCATTCACAGGAGTAGCACATCACAATCAAATTAAGGCTTCCGTTCGTAACTTCGGTCCGCAGCCTGTCATAGTACGATAACCAACCCAACAATCAAACAAGAACATGGGTTGGATCACGCACCATAACAGTCCGCTTTCCTCAGTTACTCGCGGAAAGTAAAAGAAAAATACAAGCAAGTCATTTTCACGGCCAGTCAAGTCTACGAGTTTCTAGTATGGCGAGGTTATCCTCGTATCATGTTATTAAGAAATCCTCAGATCGTATCTTTCCAGCAAGGCTAGCCAACCCAGGGGTTCGCGTAGACAGGTATGATTGAGCACAGGTCCCTCGCAAGGCCACCTTGCCAAAACATATAATATATAGCAGAAATTAATCGGATACAGTCATCCACTCGTTACAGATGACACAGCATCCGTGGAGACCAGCCGGCGCGTCAAGACAATATCTCAAGGCGGCTGGTGTAACACGATCTCGGGATTCTGCCCTCCCCATGCATCTAGTATATTTAGTTGCCTAGTTTAACCCTAGGTGAAATCTTGGACTCACATGCTGTGGCCTGCATGATTATCCTCCTAAAGTCGTACTTTGGTACGAGTACCCCAAAGAGGATCCATGTCAATTAGTATGTCAACATGTTCTACCCTCCTTAGTGTAATGCATCAATGCAAATACGCCACGTGGAGTTACGAGTTATTTGTCGAGCATGAACAAGAACTGGGACATTCAGGTACATGTATCAGGAAGGAACACTTTGTTCTCCGGGGTCACATTAGTGCTCATATCATGCTCGGGACAAAAGGCGTAAGGATATATAGCATACACAAACATTCACCTATATATATATAAGAAAATATAATATATAAGAGCCCAGGTCAGAATGCGCATGGTCAAATGCGCAGAAGTCAAAACGCGCAGGGTTAGACTGCGCAGGGGTCAAACACGCAGAGTTAGGTTGCGCAGGCATTGGACTGCGCAGCGGTTAGATGGCGCAGGAGATGGATTGCGCCAGAGTCGGGTTGCGCATGGATCAGACTGCGCAGGGTTAGACTGCGCAGGATCAGATCGCGCAGGGAATGGATTGCGCTGAAGTCAAGCGCGCTGGGTTAGATTGCGCAGGGATTAGACTGCGCAGGATCGGATGGCGCTGGAGCTAAGGAGCGCCAGCGCAGTTCAGCTCAGCGCAATGCGCTGGCCGAAGGGTTGCGCAATTCGTCAAAAGACGAGCTGCGCAGTTCAACTTGCGCTAAAGAGCGCAGGCTGAAGGGTCTTCTCTTCCAGGCCGAGAGCCTCCTCAAGAACACCAAAAACTTCCAATTTCCTTAACTTGACCAAATCAAAACCAAATCTAGATTTTCAAAGTTCTAACTTGAGTGAAATTGAATTCTCTTCCACATGGAAGCATCAAAACCCACAAAATCCTAACGAAAATAGATCAAAACCATGTAAATCCGAAAATGGAGAAAACTTAGATCTACAAAAATCAAAGCTTCAAAATGGAAATTTTCAAGTTCTAAACTAGTATAGATTGAGGAGAAGAACATATTTTGACAAATAATTTTGTAAGAAATCATTAACAAAATATAAATCCATCTCTTGAGCAAGTTGGCACTTGCCTTGGTTGGTGGAGGAAATAAATGAGAGGAATAATGAGAGGAGAGAGAAGGAGATGAGTTTTATATAAAATCTAAACCAAGTTGGTTCATGAGGACCCAACGGGTTCAAGTGAACCGAGAGCATGTCACCCAATTAGAGCCAAAACTGTAAACTAAAATCACAGAAAATAAATTACGAAATATTATTTTGTCAAATAATTTAGGATATACATGAAGAAATACAACAAAATTACAAATAAGCAGTATACGTGCTAAAATACGTATACCGAAATCAGGGAGTGACATCTCTACCCTTCTTAGAAAAATTCCGTCCTCGGAATTTCCAGCCAAGACAGGATTGAAAGATCAGGATAAGCAAGGCACAATCATATGCAAGTTAACTAACAAGCAGTTATTATCTACATCACAAAAGTACAATACAAGCAGGTGCAGTGAATGTGGGATCGTGTCATTATGGCATAAAGATATACCTCACAAACCAAACAAATGCGGATACCGAGATCGGATCTCGTCCTCGCGCTCCCAAGTTGATTCTCCCAGAGAGTGATGGTTCCAAGCAACACGGACAAGGCTGATCGTCCGATTCTTGAGTACCTTCTCTCGCCGGTCTAAAATAGATACGGGTTGTTCCTCGTAAGTTAAGTCGGTACCAACGACTAACTCTGAATGATCGAGGACATGACTCGGATCCGGGACATACCCACGTAACTGGGACACATGAAATACATCATGTATGCCAGTTAACGAAGGCGGAAGGGCAAGTCGATAAGCCACATCGCCTACCCGAGCGAGAATCTTGAAAGGACCAACGTATCTTGGACTAAGCTTTCCTCGGGTTCCAAATCTGATGATACCCCGAGTAGGCGAAATCCGCAGAAACACTTGGTCGCCAACTCTGAACTCTAGAGGCCTACGATGCTGATCCGCCCAATGACGGTGTCGGTCCTGTGCAACTCGAAGGCGCTCTCTGACCAACTTAACTATCTCCACAGTCTGCGTGATCATCTCTGGCCCCAACAACTTTCGTTCTCCGACGTCGTCCCATGCCAAAGGGGACCTGCACTTCCTTCCGTACAATGCTTCGAACGGGGCCATCTGAATGCTAGCCTGATAGCTGTTATTATAGGAGAACTCCACAAGATGAAGGTGATCCTCCCAAGATCTGCCAAAGTCCAAGGTGCACGCCCGTAGCATATCTTCTAACGTCTGAATGGTTCTTTCTGATTGCCCGTCAGTTTGTGGATGATATGCAGTACTGAATCTTAACTTGGTCCCCAAACTCTGGTGCAAGCTCCGCCAGAATTGGGAAGTGAACCGTGTATCCCGATCTGATACTATACTAACTGGAACACCATGCTGCTTCACTATCTACTTCATGTACATTTCTGCCAACTGCTCAGTAGTCTGCCCAACTCTGAAAGGAAGGAAATGAGCGACCTTCGTGAGTCGATCTACTATTACCCAGATCGCATTCTTGCCAGCCGGGGATCTAGGCAAACCGGTCACAAAATCCATCGTGATGTGCTCCCATTTCCATTCTGGGATAGGAAGCGGCTGGAGCAATCCTGCTGGTCTCTGCTGCTCGGCTTTCACCTGCTGACATACCAGACACTTGGATACAAATCTCGCTATCTCTCTTTTCATGCCATTCCACCAAAAGTACTGCCTGATATCTCGATACATCTTCGTTCCTCCTGGATGAATGGAATAAATGGAACTATGAGCTTCGGACATAACTTCCTGCCGAAGGTCTCCACTCGGTACACAGAGTCTGTTTCCAAACCTGAGCGTACCATCTTCGTGAATCACTAACACCTTCCTACGGCCTGATTCACACTCCGACCGCAACTTCTGAATCTGTGGATCTTCTGCTTGTGCTGCCCTTATCCTCTCTACCAAGGTTGACTGAATCTGCATACTGGTCATTCTTCCTATATCCCTCGGCAAAACTACTTCGATTCCCATACTCTGAAGATCTTCTAAAATATGCTTCTGCGAGGTCAAGATAAAGGCACTGTCTCTCCTACTCAGTGCATCTGCCACTATATTCGCCTTGCCTGGATGATATTGAAGATCTAAGTCAAAATCCTTCAGTAGTTCTAACCACCTTCTTTGCCTTATGTTCAAATCTCGCTGCGTGAATACATATTTCAAACTCTTATGATCAGTATAGATCTCTACCCGATCTCCGTATAAATAATGCCTCCACAACTTGAGTGAAAACACCACAGCTGCCAACTCTAAATCATGAGTCGGGTAATTCTTCTCATGGTCTCGAAGCTGCCGAGACGCATATGCTATCACTTTTCCGTGCTGCATCAATACACATCCAAGACCCTTCCCAGATGCATCACAATATACTGTAAAGCCTCCCGCTCCCACTGGAAGCGTCAAGATCGGGGCTGAGATCAATCTCTTCTTCAATTCTTCAAATGATGCCTGACAGCTAGCTGACCAAACAAACTCTACGTCCTTGTGCGTCAAACGCGTTAAGGGCGCAGAGATCTTGGCAAAGTCTGCCACGAACCGTCTGTAGTAACCAGCTAGTCCTAAGAAACTTCGCACTTCTGCAACTGTTCTCGGGACTGGCCAATGCTCTACGGCCTCAATCTTCTTCGGATCCACTGATACTCCTGCCCCAGAAATTACATGCCCCAGGAGCGAAATGTGATCTAACCAGAATTCACACTTGTCGAGCTTCGCATACAGTTGATGCTCCCTCAATGTCTGCAAGACAGTCCTAAGATGTTTCTCATGCTCCTCTTCACTGTTGGAATAGACAAGAATGTCATCTATGAACACTACCACAAGTTTATCCAAATATGGAAGAAAGATGCGGTTCATCAAATCCATAAATACTGCAGGGGCATTGGTTAGTCCAAAGGGCATTACTAAAAACTCATAATGCCCGTATCTTGATCTGAATGCCGTCTTCTAAATATCTTGCTCTCGGACTCTCACCTGATAGTATCCCGAACGAAGATCGATCTTGGAAAAGATGCGGGCCTTGCTCAATTGATCAAACAGGTCATCAATCCTCGGTAGCGGGTACTTATTCTTCACTGTTACTGCATTCAGCTTGCGGTAGTCGATGCACATTCTCGTCGACCCATCCTTCTTGGGAACTAGAATCACTGGCGCGGCCCAGGGCGATTTACTGTCTTGGATGAATCCCTTAGACTTCAACTCTTCTTCATGTTGATACAACTTATCCTGTTCTGACGGCGACATTCTGTAAACTCTGTCTGCAATAGGTCTCGTTCCAGGGTTCAACTCAATGCTAAATTCTACCTCTCTGACTGGGGGCATCCCTGGAAGCTCATCAGGGAATACATCAAGAAAATCTTCGACCACTCTCGGGGTCTGTCTTGACTCCGACACTGCTGCAGAGATGACGCCTTCAGTCTGATTCTTCAAGGTTCGAGTAAAGATGAACTGCTCCATCCCAGGAATGCTGAATATAACCCTACCTCCTCTACAATCAATGGTCGCATGACTGTCTCTCAACCAGTCCATGCCAAGAACAACATCAAAATTCCCCATAGGGAATTCAATCAATGATGCGGGCAATAAATGCCCACACACCTCTACCGGACATGAAAAGCGCACTCTGCTCACTTCTACGAGCCCATTGCCGGTGAGTATATCCATCCTCTCCGGCAATGCCTCAAACACTAGTCCAATCCGTGTAGCATATTGTGCAGAGATGAATGAATGAGTAGCGCCTGAATCAAATAATGCTACCGCAGGAAATGAGGTGACGAGAATTTTACCTGCCACCACGTCACTGGACGCTAGAGCCTCTCCTAAGGTAAATGTGAGAGCCTGGCCCCGCGGAGCCCCTTGTTGCGGCCTTCCTCGACCATGCTGTTGCTGCCTCTGAGGGCCTTCGGCTTCCTGCGCTTGGCGAAACATCTGAGCCTGCGTTGGTAGACGCTGGGCTAGGGGCCTTACTGCTAATGCTGGCCCTCCACTCGGGGTTGCCCCTGGAGCTGGCAACGCTGGAAACTGCTGAGCTGGCCCTCCTGGCCTCTGCATCATAGGACAAGTCGAAATACGGTGGTCTGGACTACCACACCTCAAGCACAAGCCATTCGCTGACCGACACACATCCCTAGTGTGTCCTCCCTTACCACAGAAGGTATAACCCTGGGGCACCCTCTGACGCTGCTGCTGATTCCTCGGCTGCTGCTGCCGAACTGGCGCTGTGATAGTTGACGCGGCCGTCCTCTGCGGCGCTCCTATATCATGAATACGAACACCGGGTGCTGGTGCCGATGTTTGCTGCATGGCTCCTCCTCCAACCTGGGAATGAGATCTCTTCTGACCTCCTGTCCTCGATGCCAACCTCTGCTGGGTGAGCTCGTGCCTCCGAGCTGCTGTCAAGACAGCGTCAAACGTCTGGTAGTCGTGTCCTTCCACAAGCTGCAATAATTCCAAATGAAGTCCCTGCTGGAACCTCATAGCTTTCTCTGGCTCCGTTGCCACCATTGATGGTACAAAACGGCACAATCTGCAGAACTCTGCTGCATACCCATCTACGGTCTTGCCTACTTGCTTGAGATTGATGAACTTCTGCTAGAGCTCATATCGAGCTACTACGCCAAAATACTTGGCCTTGAATCTGTCACTGAAGGTGGTCCAACGAACAGGGCGTCTTGTACCAACTTCTTCTGATGCCCACCAGTCGCGGGCAAGATCCTGAAGTACCAGTTTGACCTGATCAACCTTCTCATCGTCTGGAACCTTGGCTGCCACAAGAATGGCTTCGATGTCTTGAATCCATGCATCCGCAGTGATGGCATCCTCCGTGCCATCAAAATACCTCGGGTTCAAGCGACGGAACCTTCCTGAGGCTCCCGAGTCAACCCCGGCACTCCTCTCAAGAGCTAACTGAATCCCTTGGTTCAGCAACACGTTCTGCTTCTGCTGCCGAGTCTGTTGCTGTTGGTTAGTGACAAGAAACCCCCGGATGATCTCCAGGAGTGCTACGGCGTCTGGTACTGCCGTCGCTACTGGTGCTGCAGGAGTTTCAATAACCTGCGGCTGCACTGCCTCTGGTTCCATTTCTGTTCGTGCCTGCACTGGAGAAGGTTCTCTCCCCTGTTGCTGCCCAGTCGAGTCATGCTCTTGCTGCTCTTCCTCATGGGCCTCACCCGCTACTGAGAATGAAGCACCCCTATAGAGAAGAATATAAGATTATCAAGTCCGGACGAGGAAGATTTCGAGGATGCAAGTCAGGTTAGAGATCAAGGCAAGGACAGAGAATTCGAAACATGATTTCAAGGGGAACAAGTTTTGATTGAGACTCCTAATAAATCGCAATACCCCACAAGTCTGAAAAACAGACCTGCATGGGCCACCACTAAAACCTTGTCACGCCCCAGTACCGAAATACGGAGACGGACTAGGCCAGCTACTCCATATGAGGTACGTAACGTCATACGGCGATCGTGGCTGTCGAGAGACTAGGGGGTACATGCTACAAGCGAGTCTCCTATGGTCCCACAGAGTTCTATGTCTCAATCAATCAAATCACATCAGCAAATAAATGAACATTAAAGATAAAGCAGTAAGGCATCCCCGACGCTTCATCAAAATGATCATGAGAGACTAGCTTTATAACATAGCTATCTCAGAGAGTCATGAGCACAAAATTATACACAGCTGCAGTCTGTTTAGTTACAATTATGTACTGACACAAAATATCAAGTAATCCGGCTAACAAGTGCCGGTGGCTAAACGCCGCAAAAGTATAAGCAGGAGTGGTGGAGAAGAAACCCACTCGAGTCCCCGACCAGCCATGCTCCTAGTATGCACCATGGATGTCAGGAAGAAGGATCGCGTCCTCTGGCTCTGCTACGAGATCTGGCCAAACAAAACCAGCGGGGTCAGCCCCGAATAGCAAGTACCGCCAAAGGGGCACAAGAGTTAAGATAAAACCCAGTTATAATGATAAGGATAAAGCTTATGCTGCGGCTATAGGGTAGCGCTACATCGTCGGACCCATCTGGCACCCTTACAACCAAACAAGGACAAAAGGTGCCACATGGAGCCGGGACGCGTCGCACTCTATGACCTTCACATAAGTTTACAGATATAAGTAAGAAGATCTCCTGGTCGTGACTTCGGTCGACAGACTATCGCAGCACGATAACCAACCCAACAATCAAACAAGAACATGGGTTGGATCACGTACCGCGGTGGGCCATGTTCCTTAGTCATTCACAGGAGTAGCACATCACAATCAAATTAAGGCTTCCGTTCGTAACTTCGGTCCGCAGCCTGTCATAGTACGATAACCAACCCAACAATCAAACAAGAACATGGGTTGGATCACGCACCATAACAGTCCGCTTTCCTCAGTTACTCGCGGAAAGTAAAAGAAAAATACAAGCAAGTCATTTTCACGGCCAGTCAAGTCTACGAGTTTCTAGTATGGCGAGGTTATCCTCGCATCATGTTATTAAGAAATCCTCAGATCGTATCTTTCCAGCAAGGCTAGCCAACCCAGGGGTTCGCGTAGACAGGTATGATTGAGCACAGGTCCCTCGCAAGGCCACCTTGCCAAAACATATAATATATAGCAGAAATTAATCGGATACAGTCATCCACTCGTTGCAGATGACACAGCATCCGTGGAGACCAGCCGGCGCGTCAAGACAATATCTCAAGGCGGCTGGTGTAACACGATCTCGGGATTCTGCCCTCCCCATGCATCTAGTATATTTAGTTGCCTAGTTTAACCTTAGGTGAAATCTTGGACTCACATGCTGTGGCCTGCATGATTATCCTCCTAAAGTCGTACTTTGGTACGAGTACCCCAAAGAGGATCCATGTCAATTAGTATGTCAACATGTTCTACCCTCCTTAGTGTAATGCATCAATGCAAATACGCCACGTGGAGTTACGAGTTATTTGTCGAGCATGAACAAGAACTGGGACATTCAGGTACATGTATCAGGAAGGAACACTTTGTTCTCCGGGGTCACATTAGTGCTCATATCATGCTCGGGACAAAAGGCGTAAGGATATATAGCATACACAAACATTCACCTATATATATATAAGAAAATATAATATATAAGAGCCCAGGTCAGAATGCGCATGGTCAAATGCGCAGAAGTCAAAACGCGCAGGGTTAGACTGCGCAGGGGTCAAACGCGCAGAGTTAGGTTGCGCAGGCATTGGACTGCGCAGCGGTTAGATGGCGCAGGAGATGGATTACGCCAGAGTCGGGTTGCGCATGGATCAGACTGCGCAGGGTTAGACTGCGCAGATCAGATCGCGCAGGGAATGGATTGCGCTGAAGTCAAGCGCGCTGGGTTAGATTGCGCAGGGATTAGACTGCGCAGGATCGGATGGCGCTGGAGCTAAGGAGCGCCAGCGCAGTTCAGCTCAGCGCAATGCGCTGGCCGAAGGGTTGCGCAATTCGTCAAAAGACGAGCTGCGCAGTTCAACTTGCGCTAAAGAGCGCAGGCTGAAGGGTCTTCTCTTCCAGGCCGAGAGCCTCCTCAAGAACACCAAAAACTTCCAATTTCCTTAACTTGACCAAATCAAAACCAAATCTAGATTTTCAAAGTTCTAACTTGAGTGAAATTGAATTCTCTTCCACATGGAAGCATCAAAACCCACAAAATCCTAACGAAAATAGATCAAAACCATGTAAATTCGAAAATGGAGAAAACTTAGATCTACAAAAATCAAAGCTTCAAAATGGAAATTTTCAAGTTCTAAACTAGTATAGATTGAGGAGAAGAACATATTTTGACAAATAATTTTGTAAGAAATCATTAACAAAATATAAATCCATCTCTTGAGCAAGTTGGCACTTGCCTTGGTTGGTGGAGGAAATAAATGAGAGGAATAATGAGAGGAGAGAGAAGGAGATGAGTTTTATATAAAATCTAAACCAAGTTGGTTCATGAGGACCCAACGGGTTCAAGTGAACCGAGAGCATGTCACCCAATTAGAGCCAAAACTGTAAACTAAAATCACAGAAAATAAATTACGAAATATTATTTTGTCAAATAATTTAGGATATACATGAAGAAATACAACAAAATTACAAATAAGCAGTATACGTGCTAAAATACGTATACCGGAATCAGGGAGTGACATGTTGACTATACATGTGAGTAGGTAGCGGACTTTCAATAGATAATTCAGCAGAGGAAGAAGGAAGAGAAACCTCTGTAGCCACGGGAGAAGGAGAAATAGAAACCTCTGTACCCACAGGAGAAGGAGTATTCGGGATAGGAGGAAAAATCCCTACAGGAGCTTTCTCATAAGCAGCAAAGACTTGTTGTGCCCTGTATAATGGGACACTACTCATTGCTAACCATTGCTGATGAGTAAGTTTGAGTTTGGTAGGAGGAGCCAAACTTGGAGGGCATATATTCAAACCCCTCAGTCTATCCTCCAAAGGAATGACATCCCAAAGATGCTCCAAATCATCATGATCTGGAGTAACAACATGAGAAATCATATTGCAGGTTTTGACTTTCCTACCTTTTTTTGGATTTTGAAGTTTTACCTTCATCTTCCATTTCAGGTACTAAGTCAGGATGTACCCACATGATTTCACCATTTTTAATGTGAGAGGTAATAATCCTTTGTAGCTCCCCTTCCCGAAAATTATTGAAAATATTTTTTTTATTTTTATTTTGATTTAAATGGTGTTTTTGAATTTTTATAAATAAGTAATTAGTTAATTATTACGATGGATGACTTAAGTCTTTGTGGAGTTATGGAGCACAAAATGACTAAAAATTTTAGCCCGGGAGATGTAGCAGTGTGCCTTGACTAGTGTACTAGCCATGCCCGGGGAAACCTAGATATAGGGACGTCCTAACTAGGAAAATCAGGCCAAGTTGTGACATGACCATTATAAATAGTTAATTATTTATTATAAATATTATTGGACGTTGAGTGACCCGGTTATACCAAACTAGCACGGATTGGACCTAAACCAAGCCCAAGCCCAGGTAGTCATGTAGTGCACCCTAAGACGTCCATGTAGACGTACATATTCATTTATTATTTTGATTGTCCAAATAGGCTTTCATATATCAAGGATTTATGTGCATATTATATTAGAATATATATTTATATAAGGTATATACTTGGAATTATACAAGATATATATTTATATAATATATGTGTGTATTAATGGCCAAGCCCAACACCAGGAGAATATATTACTAAGATTTAATTTGGACTCTTGGAGTATTTACGCATATATAGAAAAATACATATATATGTATAGATGTAAATATAGGTATATATATATAATTGATTATATAGGCTTATAAATAAATGTTATAATTTATTGAGGTATATACGTATATACGTGTTGTATAGATATATATGTATATATATAGATTTAGGTGTATATATATAAATATTATATGTGTGTAAATATGTGTATATATATACGTACGTGTGTGTATATACATATATGTACTTATTTTATATATAAATAGAAATAAATATTAAAGAAAAATAAAAAGGAATAAAAAGAATAGGCATTAGGGACAGTAGTCAGCCGGCCTAGGCCCGCTCAGCCCATGAGCCAGGCCACCCGAACTACCCAACACCCGAGCACAGCCTTAGCTTTTCCCCAGTTCAAACCTATTCTCTGTTATAGGTAAACCGAGAGATTGATATATATACGAACGTATATAGAAGTCGATATTCACATGAGAGAACCTCTCAAAAACCCGAACCCTAACTGATTTGATACGCCGCCACCTCCACGCGTCCCCCCTCCGTCGACATGCGCGCGCCACCCTGGGCGCCGCCGAGCGCGGCCACGGCCACGCGGATGCAGCGCGCGCGCGGGGATTGACAATAGCAACAGCAGCAACCGCTCAGAATCCCCCACTTCGCAGGTATCGTACTCCCACGTCTCATTATTATTTCACGAACCAATTGGTTCGATAGGAAGACAACCTATACGTTCCATCATTTCAATTAGTTTGAATTTAGGTCCCCTATGTTGCCCGGTAAATCGACGCGAACATCGCGAAGAACCTGTTCAAACAGAACAGTTTCGGAGACCGACTACCTTACTTTATGGTCAGATTGCGAACAGGATATTGTAAATTTTAGGAATCTACTTAAATAGATTTTTAGACAACCTGAACAAGATCAAAACCCTATTTTTAGTTTAATTTCTAGAGGTATATTTTCTGGTTAAAATTTATTTCAAAATAGAGAAAAACCTGTTTTCAAAAATTAGAAAACCTTCGATACGACGTGCTTCCCGCCAAACCGGGCGACGTGGTCGCGAACCAAAGGCATCGAAAACTGCGTAATGGTTTCACGGTCGTGTGGGCTTTGACGGAATTCAAATTGGTCGCGTGTACGCGACGAATTTGAAGCGTATCCGTCGAAATTCACCGTATCGGCCTCTGTGCAAGTTTTCCAATTACTTCGTGCACGCTCGTCAGATCGAGACGAAACTTGCGCCAACAGGACCGTATCATTTTTTTGGTTCTGTATGCCAATTTTGGCCCGATTCTGTGACAGTTGATAAAATTGTCGTTTCGCGGGCCCCACGATCCGACTCAACGGGTGATTTTGTGCACGGTCCGCCAGAATCCAATTTTGGACATACGGTTGGGTTCATATCGGAAAATTGGACCTATAGACATATAGTTTGACTACTTTAGAGACCATTGACTCTGGCACGCTTTTTGGTACAAAGCGGATCCAACGACGGACATCGTTTTTGTCCGAAATTATCGTTTTGCCCCTGTGTCCAGATTTGGACTTAAGGACAGTCAATCCTAGCTAATTTGACTATTCTGAGAATGTTGGTAACGTTTATTTCAGCTTTCGGAGACAGTTGTGATGACTTGGACTTTCTGACTTGTTGATTGGTGATACATTGTTGGTTCTCCGTGCAACCTCCAGGCAAGTATACCTTGCCGAACATAGACAGTATTTACATGGTTTCTCTTCCTTTATTGTATTCCTTTTTATATTGACACATGATTCTATATTGTGATTGATTCGTCCTTGATTGCCTTACTTGTTCTAGATTACGTATACGTATAGGGTATTTGATATTGCTAGATTATTGGTCTTATCATGTTATCTTGCTTTACGATTGAGTCGTCAGTTTCTGTATCTGTTCTTGACTTGACTAATCTTGACTAGGAGTATCTTGCATTGTACTATAGTTGAGATATACTATAGATTGGGAGTATCTTACATTGTACTACGACCTATAGCCGATTCTTCTACCTTGATATCACTTGATTGACTTGACTTGAGACATGCCATAGATTGGGAGTATCTTACATTGTACTACGACCTATAGCATATATTGATTGACTGATTGACTCGACTTACGACACTATAAATTGGGAGTATCTTGTATTGTACTACGATTTATAGGAGTCTACTTGACTTTGTATCCTTTAGGAGCGGAGATCGATACTAGAATTGGCAAATCTTGACTGGGACTATCTTGTATTGTATTACAGTCAAAATCTACTATAGATTGGGAGTATCTTGCATTGTACTACAAGCTATAGAAGTTAATCGACTGATTGGTAGCCAAGTCTAGTATTACATTTCCACACGACTCGTCGTCCTTAGATGTTTCTTCTTGCAGTGTTCTTATCCTTCTTACATGTTATTTACTGTCATATTAGTAGGCATGTTTTATGTATCTTGCTAGTCCTCTGAGGACCTGATGATCTCTTCAGGTAGCTGATTGCACGGAGTTAGTTAGCTGAGTATGTGGTAGTTGATTTCATCTGCATGATTCAGGTATTTTGTTAGTGTTATTGATTTACTATCTTTTTCGTGCTTTTATGACATATCCCGCTTAGTCTTATAGACTCATATTATTCTTGGAGTCTAATCGAACAATATGCTAATGGGCTGCAGACTATGATCCATACTTGTTCATTCTTGTTTTACATGATTCTTGTGGATTGAGATATAGTTTAGATTAGACATGATACCCTATTCTGGACAGCTTATACGTACTCGAGTCGGGCTGGAGTCCGCTCGATACGTAGCTTGCTTGCTCATGAGCTCGTATCCGAAAAGCGGGTGCGGGTCGTGACAAGTTTTTGTGGTGGCCCATACAGGTCAGAGCATATCGTATCGATTACGTAACTGTACTGATACTGGCCTGCGACAATGACTAAACCTAGAAATCTCAATCCACACTGCCTTAAACATTCTTCTAGAAATTCTCTACGTCATTGAAAACTCTATATTTGCTCTCAATTATACATCCTTGCTTTTCGTACCATTGATTCTCGTCCCTTTTATTTCGAGGGGACGAACGATCGTGCTGTCTAGGATTCATCAGAGATTCTTAAATTATAGCATAATATTGCTTGACTATTGAATATTGGTTGTTTATAGATATGAGGATTATAGTTGACACATGCTTAGATATATGCGGGTAGAATTGTTAGCAACTAGTTAGAAGACCATAAGACTTTAGTGACCGTGTTTTGGGGAATAGTGTGACCAAAGGTGGGTAGAAGTCCTCAATTATTCGGAGTTATAAAAACGGCTAAAGAAGGTTATAAAATATTTTTGGAGGAATTAAATTTGAGGAGATTAAGGTGATAGTAGACTTTGATTTTCAAGAAATAGTTGTGAATTAGAATTTCGAGGACGAAATTATTTTTAAGGTGGATAGATTTGTAGCTCCCCTTCCCGAAAATTATTGAAAATATTTTTTTATTTTTATTTTGATTTAAATGGTGTTTTTGAATTTTTATAAATAAGTAATTAGTTAATTATTATGATGGATGACTTAAGTCTTTGTGGAGTTATGGAGCACAAAATGACTAGAAATTTTGGCACGGGAGATGTAGCAGTGTGCCTTGACTAGTGTACTAGCCATGCCCGGGGAAACCCAGATATAGGAACGTCCTAACTAGGAAAACCAGGCCAAGTTATGACATGACCATTATAAATAGTTAATTATTTATTATAAATATTATTGGACGTTGGGTGATCCGGTTGTACAAAACTATTCTGGATTGGACCTAAACCAAGCCCAAGCCCAGGTAGTCATGTAGTGCACCCAAAGATGTCCATGTAGACGTACATATTGCATTTATTGTTTTGATTGTCCAAATAGGCTTCCATATATCAAGGATTTATGTGCATATTATATTAGAATATATATTTATATAAGGTATATACTTGGAATTATACAAGATATATATTTATATAATATATGTGTATTAATGGCCAAGCCCAACACCAGGAGAATTTATCTCTAAGATTTATTTTGGACTCTTGGAGTATTTATGCATATATAGAAAAATACATATATATGTATAGATGTAAATATAGGTATATATATAATTGATTATATAGGCTTATAAATAAATGTTATAATTTATTGAGGTATATACGTATAAACGTGTTGTATATATATATATATATATATATATATATATATATATATATATATATATATATATATATATATATATATATATATAGGTGTATATATATATAGGTGTATTATATGTGTGTAATATGTGTATAAATATATATATATATATATATATATATATATATATATATATATATATATATATATATATACATATATTATATGTGTGTAAATATGTGTATATATATGTGCGTGTGTGTATATACATATATGTACTTATTGTATATATAAATAGAAATGAATATAAAAGAAAAAAAAAAGAATAAAAAGAATAGGCATTAGGGACAGTAGTCAGCCGGCCCAGGCCCGCTCAGCCCATTATCCAGGCCACCCGAACAACCCAGCACCCGAGCACAGCCTTAGCTTTTCCCCAGTTCAAACCTATTCTCTGTTATAGGTAAATCGAGAGATTGATATATATACGAACGTATATATAGAAGTCGAGATTCACATGAGAGAACCTCTCAAAAACCCGAACCCTAACCGATTCGATACGTCGCCACCTCCACGCGCCCCGCCTCCGTCGACACGCACGCGCCACCCTGGGCGCCGTCGCGTACGGCAACGACCGCACGGATGCAGCGCGCGCGCGGGGATTGACAGTAGTAACAGCAGCAACCGCTCAGAATCCCCCACTTCGCAGGTATCGTACTCCCACGTCTCATCATCATTTCGTGAACCAATTGGTTCGATAGGAAGACAACCTATACGGCTTTCCATCACTTCAATTAATTTGAATTTAGGTCTCCTATATTGCTCGATAAATCGACGCGAACATCGCGAAAAACCTGTTCAAACAGAACAGTTTCGTAGACCGACTACCCTACTTTACGGTGAGATTGCGAACAGGATATTGTAAATTTTAGGAATCTACTTGAATAGATTTTTCGACAACCTGAACAAGATCAAAACTCTATTTTTAGTTTAATTTCTAGAGGAATATTTTTTGGTTAAAATTTATTTCAAAATAGAGAAAAACCTGTTTTCAAAAATTAGAAAACCTTCGATACGACGTACGTCCCGCCAAACTGGGCAACGTGGTCGTGAACCGAAGGCATCAAAAGCTGCATAATGGCTTCGTGGTCGTGTGGTCTTTGGCGGAATTCAAATTGGTCGCGTGTACGCGACGAATTTGATGCGTATCCATCGAAATTCACCGTATCGGCCTCTGTGCAAGTTTTCTAATTACTTCGTGCACGCTCGTCAGATCGAGACGAAACTTGCGCCAACAGGACCATATTATTTTTTTGGTCCTGTATGCCAAGTTTGGTCCGATTCTGAGACAGTTGATAAAATTGCCGTTTCGCGGGTCCTACGGTCCGACTCAACGGGTGATTTTGTGCACGGCCCGCCGGAATCCAACTTTGGACATACGGTTGGGTTCGTATCGGAAAATCGGACCTGTAGACATGTAGTTTGACTACTTTAGAGATTATTGACTCTGGCACGCTTTTCGGTGCAAAGCGAGTCTAACGGCGGACATCATTTTTGTCCGAAATCATCGTTTTGTCCCTGTGTCCAGAATTGGACTTAAGGACAGAAAATCCTAGCTAATTTGACTATTCTAAGAATGTTGGTAACGTTTATTTCAGCTTTCGAAGACAGTTGTGATGACTTGGACTTTCTGACTTGTTGATTGGCGATACATTGTTGGTTCTCCGTACAACCTCCAGGCAAGTATACCTTGCCGAACATGTACTGTATTTACATGGTTTCTATCCCTTTATTGTATTCCTTTTTATATTGTCACATGATTCCATATTGTGATTGATTCGTCCTTGATTGCCTTACTTGTTCTAGATTACGTACACGTTTAGGGTATTTGACATTGCTAGATTATTGGTCTTATCATGTTATCTTGCTTTACGATTGAGTCGTCAGTTTATGTATCTGTTCTTGACTTGACTAATCTTGACTGGGAGTATCTTGCATTGTTCTACAGTTGAGATATACTAAAGATTGGGAGTATCTTACATTGTACTACGACCTATAGCCGATTCTTCTACCTTGATATCACTTGATTGACTTGACTTGAGACATGCCATAGATTGGGAGTAGCTTACATTGTACTACGACCTATAGCATATATTGATTGACTGATTGACTTAACTTGTGACACTATAAATTGGGAGTATCTTGCATTGTACTACGATTTATAGGAGTCTACTTGACTTTGTATCCTTTAGGAGCGGAGATCGATACTAGAATTGGCTAATCTTGACTGGGATTATCTTGTATTGTATTACAGTCAAAATCTATTATAGATTGGGAGTATCTTGCATTGTACTACAAGCTATAGAGGTTAATCGACTGATTGGTAGCCAAGTCTAGTATTACATTTCCACACGACTCGTCGTCCTTAGATGTTTCTTCATGCAGTGTTCTTATCCTTCTTACATGTTATTTACTGTCATATTAGTAGACATGTTTTATGTATCTTGCTAGTCCTCTGAGGACCTGATGATCTCTTCAGGTAGCTGATTGCACGGAGTTAGTTAGCTGAGCATGTGGTAGTTGACTTCATCTGTATGATTCAGGTATTTTGTTAGTGTTATTGATTTACTATCTTTCTCGTGCTTTTATGACATATCCCGCTTAGTCTTATAGACTCATATTATTCTTGGAGTCTAATCGAATAATACGCTAATGGGCTGCAGACCATGACCCATATTGTTCATTCTTATTTTACATGATTCTTGTGGATTGAGATATAGTTTAGATTAGACATGATACCCTATTCTGGACAGCTTATACGTACTTGAGTCGGGTTGGAGTCCGCTCGATATGTAGCTGGCTTGCTCACGAGCTCGTGTCCGAAAAGCGGGTACGGGTCGTGACATCCTTCATTTTGCTCTCTAGCAGGCGGGAGATTTACAATCTTCATTGTCGTCTTTGGAATTGGGACAATCCCATCTTGAACTTGCTGTGGAGGAAAACCCCCAAATTGAAGAGAAATCATATTAGTTGTAATTGTATGCTAATCACTAGTTAAAGCGATGGCCTTAGCATTTATCAACTCTTAGATTTTCTTCTTTAGAACATAGCAAGTCTTGGTAGGATGATTTATATATCTGTGATAGATATAATATTTGGGATTGTCAGTCAGATTCACCTTATTATGTCTTTTGGCTCTGGAATATGAAGTTTACCACTCTTCACAAGATATTGGAATATCCCTGGGATATCACTGTCATCAAAAAAGTATTCTTCTTTTGGTTTGGAAGACTCCTGATTATTTAGCGTCGTTTTGGATTTTGAAAGATTAACCACTAGGGTTTCCTTCCCTTTCCTATTGCGATTGCCGGAATTATTGCCTGGAGTGGCTTTTTTTTTCTTTGTCTCCTGAGGCAAAGATCATCCCATGTTCACGAGCCAATCTACCATTGGTCTCGGCTGAAACTGCTACTATAATGAACGAGGCCCAATCTGTGAATTGAGAGCCCGTAAATACAACAACAGTTGGTCGCAGATTTATTTTGTATGTACCAATCAATGCTGAATCTGGCATACCAGGAGGCATCTTCAAAGTTGTCTGTCAAAAACGTTCGATAAACGTCCGAGTATCTTCCTTCTCCTTTTGTTTGATCTCTATTAAGGAGGACATATTCATGTCCATGCCTCCTTTATAGAAGCGGGAGAGAAATATTGCTTTAAATTCGTCAAAAGACGATATGCAATTGTTGGATAGACTGCGATACCAGTCATATGCTGAACCCGTCAAACACCCGATAAAAACTCAGATGAGAAGAGCATCATTCTTCTGTAAATATACAGTCATAATATCAAAACAATTGATATATTGACTAGGAGAAGCCTTTCCATCAAATAACACTATCGATTGTGGCTTGAATTTTGGAGGAAAAGGCACATCATTCCATTGAGGAGGATAAGGTTGCTTAATCCCTAACCTCTGGAGCTGATCCTTGTGCTTCAGAACTTCAAACTGTGCTTTTAGCTCACACACTGCTTGAATAGCTTCACTAGTTTGAGGAAGCACATTCGATTGAATAGTTGCTGGATGTACCGTAACCCCCACCGGAGGTGGTACATCTTCTGGAATGATAGGATCTAGAGATGTAGAATTTTGATTGATAGCAGGCTCTTGACTACGATTATTCAAAGGTATATCAACCCCTTGACTATCTTGAATTTGAGCTGCTACCTGCACCGGTGTTACTACTGCTTGCTGAACAGTTTGCTGAGTCATTATTATTTGATGCATACTTTGCATCATGGAAAACATGTCCTTCAGTGATTGTTCAACTACAGAGAGACGTTATTCTGTATTAGCAGTTGACGTCTCTAGTTCATCTTCGATAGCATAGGATTCAACCTCTCTTGAACATACAGAGGGATTGGTATAGAGGTATGAATCAACGCTATCAGTTTCTGACTCCAACGACTGGGTACCCCCAGCTTCTGAATCTGAAGATGGTAACGATCTTTGAACTCTTGATCGAGTATTTTGATATACTCCTTCAAAAGTATTAAGGAGTCGGTTGATTTGTTTTTGGCTTGGAGTCCAGGACGAATTGCGTCTTGGACGTCGTCCTCTATTGGTATGAGATACCATATTGACTAATGCATATGACAACTAATGTTTTTGGTCATCAACTGATTGCTGAGGCACATTGTAGCTTAACCAGTCAAAAACTGACCGTTTAGAAGCTGAACAGCAACATTTGATTACAATCTGGTGACACTCACAATGGTAATTTTCTTAGGGGAGTGTCACAGGAGATTTTCTGTTTTTACATTTTTGTACGAGCAACTCGCGTAAATCAGAAGGAGTAGAAGGAGTCTTCTTTATTATATTTGGAACAGAGAAACGTTTAGTCCATTGTGTATAAAGATGATTACTGGCTGTATTAGCAGAACCAAACTGCACATTTTTACGTGCTTGGAGTTGCGTGCGTAAATTTTGAGATTTTTGTGCACAAAGGACTCCATCAGCATTACGCGTAATCTGCAGATTTGGTACCTTGCGTAAAGCAGTATAAGAAGGTTGTTGGAGGAAAACTGAAGTTTTACCAATAATAGAATTCTTATTTTTACGCTGCATACATGCAGGTAAATTCACTTTAGATGCAAAGGCATCATTGTGAACTTTATCTACTCTGTCACCGACAGGAGATTTACCTTTACGCGTAGAGCGCCAAACATGAGTATCTGCCACGTCACAGACAGGAGATTTTCTTTTACGCGTAGAGCGTAAAACTTGGGTGTCTACCACGTCACAGACGGGAGACTGATTTTTACGTGCAGAGCGTAAAACTTGGGAGTCTACCACATCACAGACGGGAGACTGATTTTTATGCGCAGAGCGTAAAACTTAGGAGTCTACCACGTCACAAACAGGAGACTAAGTTTTACGCGCAGAGCGTAAAACTTGGGAGTCTACCACGTCACAGACGGAAGACTAATTTTTACGCCCGGGGCGCATCACTGAAGTAGAGACTGTCTCATCACAGACGGGAGCCTCCACAACAGGAGTAGGAAGGATTCCTTTGCCTTCAGAGACAGCAGGGAAATCCGAGGATGCTTTGGACTTAGGAATCCAAACTTTTCGCACATTTTGTGATTTTTGAACATTGGAGCAGCGAGTACTACCCCCAGTTCGGAGCATTTCTGCATAAGCAGTCTGGTCGAAGTAAACAACCAGTCTTCTTTGTCGATCCGACCGACGCATCATCATATTGAGCAATTACTTTCTCATCAGAGGAGAAAGTCGTCCCCAACAGAGTCGCCATTTTATTTCACTTAACAAAATGCCTAAAATTGGCTTCTGAAAGAAAACAAGAAAAAGTACAAAAGTACAAATTGTTTCTGGGAAGTATTGCTATGGAAGTCTGATCTGAGAGCGATCACTTTGTTCCTTGGACCATATGATGATGATGAAGAAAACTGCTTGAAGAAGACGAACAATCGGAAGAACTAAGTCACCAGAAAGGTATCGAGCAACTGATGGCACAGTCGAATGCTTTCCTGCTTTGCTTCACCATGTTCTTGAGAAAAAATTGAAGAAATGCTTCTGGGAATATCACTTTGAAAGTATGAGTTTTCTCATAATCTCCTCTCCTGTATATCTCTTGATCTATTGATTCTATCTGTTAAAAATAAGTCTATTTATAGACTAGACCCTCTATGCGTAAAAGCCACAAAGTTGGGTCTCTACGCAAGTAACGGTCACCCACGATAAAAACCATCCTCTACACATGATGACACGTGCCCCATGTAGAGTTCTGATCTCTACGTATGGTAACACGTGTCCCACTACTTCAACAAAATGGGGAGAGCACGTACACACGTTCCTCGATAAGTGTGGCATGAAAGCCACGTAAGCAGACCAGGTTCTCATGTAGGTAGAAAAGATTGGGCGTAAAAATGACCCAAAATAGACTTCCTGCATAAAGTAGCAGAATGGGCGTAAAATAGCCCAAAATAAACTTCCTGCATAAAGTGGCTGAAAAATAGCCTTGAGCGTAAAATTAGCTCAAATAAACTCTACGCGCACAATAGCCTTGAGCGTAAAAAGCTCGAATAGCTTTCGTGCGTAAAAGAAGCAATCTCTTGAGCTTAAAGTAGCCCATCTGCACACTAAACGACAAGTGTTGGGTTTGGTGTAAATCAAATCTTCTCGGCTTCTGTGAAATTCGCTGTCAGAAAATTATTATGTCAGAACATTATCACGCGCATTAAATGCGATGTGGACAGCCTGTCTCCAGCGTAAAGTTTCGAGGATGGCTCTCGCGTAAAATAGCTCGCGTAGAGTTTTACTCTGTTTAATCTCTGCGTAAAGTCTGAATCTGACTTAGTTTGACTTGCGTAAAGCTCTCAACTTCTTTGTCTTGGTCTTTGAAGTACTTTTTACGCTCCTATATATGTAAAGACGTCGATATATTCTCTTATAAGCTGTATAAGAGATTGTCGTTCTTCACCAGACAGACTTTTGCTGATAAAGATGATTTAAGAGATGATTCATCTCCTAAATTAACTTGGATGACTTCGTCTTCAGTAGGTGGTTCACGTTGTTCAAAATGTAACTCCCACCTGGTGTCCATCTTTTGAGCCCATTGTTCGAGCTCGATTGATTGGACATCTTCTGCAATTTGGTCAACTGACATCATGTTGACGGATAGAGTTGCTTTGAGCATGTTTCCAATGCTGGAGTCTGAATCCCAGAGGTAGGAATCAGAAGAATGGGAACAATTATCAACTTCAACATCTAATCCTTCAGAAGTTGTTGGAGGAGTAACATAACCCTAACCAACACTATTTTGTTGATTATAGTTCTCGGGTTTGCCAGGAGGAGCAAAGTGACGTATTGGCAATCGTCGTCCTTTACCGTGGTTTAGTCCCTGGTCGCTTTTTATATCATATCCCATGTACTGGATGATATTCTTGGCCTGCCAACTATATCGGTAAAGATGCAGTATACCTGAATCATAGTCAGTTTCGGCGTTGTAATCGGGAGTAGTAAAGTCCTGAACGAACTTTATTTCACCAATTATTCGACCGAATATGATTAGTTCTTCACCCTTCTTTCTCGCTGGAAAGATGAAGTAGTGGATATCCTCTGGCCAGACTTTTTCCCGTAAACGAGATGTCGTGACCGGCATGCAGAGATGTGGCCTTATGCCATGCTCTAAGGCATGCAATGTATCTATGTACTGGTTTACAGACTAGTAGACATCAGAGTAATTCAAAGATAAACTTTTACTCAGAAAATATGCAAGTTTTTCTTCAGGGATAACATCGTCTACTGAAGGTACATTATTTTGAGTATTAATATACTCATTAAGGGCGTCATCATCCGGGCCAGGAGTTACAGACTTGGTTAAGTTCACTACGTAGGATAACTCATCAGGATTGGGAGGATGGGCTTCAGCAGGTTTCATCCGAGTTGTTTTGCGGAGAGTGATGGTCAATGGTGCGGCAACATCACGACGCTTCTTTTTGACCCGGATTGTGAGAGGCTTTGAAATACTTTGTGGATTAGTACGTCCTTTGACTCGGTTAACCAGGGGACCGTCACTGGCAGATGAATTAACTTCAGCTTCATCGTCAGCTTCATTGTCGTCATCCTTGGTAGGCTGAGATTGATAAAGTACCGAATCTCCATAGTAGGCTTCAATACCCTTGAAAGGATCGACATCGGCAAATTCTGTCTTCACGATGCAATCACAGTTGACGTACTTAAAGCACTAGTGAAGGGTAGAACGAACAATCATGTTCTCGTGTATCCACGGACGTACTAACAAAACGTTATAGGACACATTGACATCGATTACATAGCAAGCAACCTCTGTTCGGAGATCACCAATCTGGCACTTGATATGGATCTTGCCCAGAGGGTGACTTCTCCCAGCATTGAAAGTCATGATAGTTGTATTGGTTGCAAACATCTTGTGCAAAGGGATCTCCAGAATTTGGAGTAAACTTCTAGGGATGATGCTAAGGGAGGAACCTGGATCGATATGCATCCGATCTACCTTAATCGCCCCGATATACCCTGTATAGTACGGAGGTCTATCATGACGATTATTTTTTAGTAACATGTCCTCTTGTGAAAAGGTAATATTGGTGTAGAAGCATGGAAAAGATGGAGTTTATGTGGATCATCACTCCATGCGGCCAAGTGAAACTAAGCCGCAGAACCAGTGCCCCTGGAGCGACCAAACGAAACTAAGCCGCAGAAGCAGTACCCCTGGAGACCCCATACGACTAAGACAACTCGAGCCGCAGAAGCGAGGCTCTCGAAGGCCCCATACGGCTAAGGGGACTCGAGCCGCAGAGGGAAGGTTCTCATAGATCCCATGCGGCCAAGTGAAACCAAGCCGCAGAAGCAAGGTTCTCAAAGATCCCATACGGCCAAGCGGAGCCGAGCCGCAGAAGCCAGGTCCCTAAGGCCACTATGCGGCCAAAATGAGTCAGACTCTACTTTGTGGAGGGGCCACATGGTAATTTGACCAAGTCTCAACCACCCAGATTTGCTATAACAAAATCTCAACAACCCCCCACCAACTGGCAGCCCATGATCGAGTCTTTGTGTGATGTTATAGACACGTGGCCATGTGGCCCTTTATGCGGCCCAAAATCTGCTATGGCAGGAATCACTATAAATAGCAGGGTACCACACCCAGGCTAGAGGTTGGCAGTCAAAGGCTGGCAAATTTCTTCAAGAGCAAAGACTGTGTCCGATAGTCCAAGGAGTAATGCAGAGTTGCTACACTTTCTCGAGCCTCCATCGTCACCCTCCAGAATCAAAAACTAAACAATTGTACTTAGATTATTTCCTAGGATTTCTTTCTAGGCTTTCTTTTGTGTAAGCGAGTTTGCAATCAAGTTCAATTCCTCTATAAATTTTGTTCTTGATATTTAATGGCAAACACGATGGCGACTCTGCTGGAGACTTCCTTCTCCTTTGTTGAGAAGTTGGTGACGCAATCCGACGTGTCCCAGCTCGGCTCTACGTAGCAAATGCTTGTGGTTCATTTTGACCAACAAGCATTCGAAAAAATGCTCTCTGAAGGGGGCACCAGCCCGTCACAAAAGTGAGCCAACCCGAAGAGAACCCGCGAGACATCAAAGCACAAAACTGTTTCCCTCGCCAGGTTCTCGAAGAAGCTCCTTCTGCGGCCCAAGACGATGATCAAAGCTCTCCTGAGGCCTTGCTTCCAACCGCAGAGAACCCCACTGTCCCAAAATCCAGCAAAGGAAAATACTACGATGCTGAGCTTTTGGAGGCACAAGGGAAATCCATGCAGACGAAGAAGATACTGTATAAAAGAAATGGGCAGTCTGCCTATGTGGCATCCAACTCTGGCCACAGGCAAATGACCCATATGGCAACCAACTCTAGCCGCAGGCAGATGGCCCATGCGACAGCTAATCCTGGCAGCAGACAGGATACCTCATGCGGCCCTGTCAGAAGCTCTGTATTTGACCGTCTCTCATACAGGCTCGACACCTGTAATGCCTATTGTTCGTATTACGTATTTAAGAATACGTGTACGTATTTTATCTCGTATTGGCCATGGTTCATCTTGGTTTGAGTTGGCTTGGGTTGGTTCGGCTAGGCTTGATTAGCCTTGGTTCATCATGAACCAAGGGTGAACGCCCTACCTACCACAACCAACCCCATTTATTAACCTCTTTCCATTCTCTCTCCTCATTATTTCCTTTCTTCTTCATTACTCTCCACCACCAACCAAGAAAACCCTAGCCTAGGCAAGTGCAATCTTGCTTCATGAAGAAACCCACCATTTTATTGTTCTAACCTCTTCTTTGCAACTTTCTAATCCACATTAGAACTTGTCATTTTCTATTTTGAAGCTTAGATTTTTGTAGATCTAGAATTTAGTCATTTTCGGATTTTCATGGTTTTGATCTATTAAATTCCCTTGTTTTCAAGTTTTGATGGTTCCATGTGGTAGAGAATTTCCTTTTACCCAATTTTGACCTTTGAAAAGTTGGATTTGGACTTGTTTTGACCAAGTTATGGACTTTGGAAGCTTAGGGTTCAACCATGGAGTTCCTGCTGTTTGGAGAAGACAGTGAGCAGTGTGCGAGCTTTTTAGCTTGCGTCACTGAACTGTGCGCGCTCTTTAGCGCAGCGCAGTAGACCCCATACGCTGCCTTTTGGAAGCGTATGACTCGCATACGCTCGCTTGCTTGACAAGGAGTCGTATGGAGTCTATACGCTGCCTTTTTGGAGCGTATGACTTGCATACGCTCACTTGGATAGCCATGAGTCGTATGGAGTCCATACGCTGCCTTTTGGAGGCGTATGACTCGCATACGCTCGCTTGTGTGACAAGGAGTCGTATGAAGTTCATACGCTGCCTTTTTGGAGCGTATGTCTTGCATACGCTCACTTGTGTGACAAGGGGTCGTATGGACCTCATACGCTGCCCTTTGTGAGCGTAGGCTTACCTGAGCGTAAGGCTTACCTGAGTGTAGCTTGACTTGAGCGTAGCCTGACCTGAGCGTATGACTTTTGCACTGAGCGTATGGCCTTGGTTGACTTGGTCTTATGTCAGCATGTCACTTTGATTTTATTTTCCTTAAGCTTGGCTCTTCTATAGTCTTGTATATTGATATTTTATTAAATATTTTACGCCCATTTTATATCCTTACGCCTTTTGTCATGAACTTGATAATCATGAATTTATTTAATAGGTTTGTTAATAATAATTGAACACGGCATGGCAGGACAAGCATACCTGACATGATTACCTCGAATTGCTGTTGCGACGGCTAACGTGACATGACCTGATAAGAATGACTAACCTGGACACCGTGGATGATTGCGTTTGCACAATAAACCAGTATTGTCTTACATCATGTCTAGGATGGGATCCCTGAGTACCACGGTCAGGGATACCTACTGTAATTAACTAAGAGTAATAAACTAGAATAATTCAGTAGACATGAAGAGATTCCCAGCTACAGGCAGTCCCGTTATCTGGACGCATTAAGTGAACTTGTAGCCTACCGACGAGTAGGGCACACTTCCAGCACACAGTCATGTGGTGCATCCTTCATAAATGGACATTCGACCTGGATAACTTGGATGGTCTGCAGGGCTTGTGGCTGTTGAAATAATCTCATTGCATCTTGCTAGTAACTAGGCCTGTGATAACCCTAGCTAGTTAAAGTATCAAGCCGTACTTTTGATTGGCCGTGATTGATTGGATGAAGTTATTCCAGCTTAGTCTTATTCTGATCCTGTGTAAGATCGTGACAAGACACGATTATTGATGCTTGCCTTAACAATAACGATCGGGGGACCAGTTCTGTTCAGGCGAAGGGTTACAACCCCGGTCCTTGTTTGGTTTAAGGGTTGTAACCTGGCTCCCGGAGCAGTTCTGTGTCTTCCCTTCGGTTATTGTCTTATTTGTACCCCGTGCCATGCTTGTCATGTTCTATCTTACTTCAGCAAAATGATTATCTATAATAGCCTTAACAATAAAGATCAGGAGTCCAGTTCTGTTCAGGCGAAGGGTTACAACCCCGGTCCTTGTTTGGTTTAAGGGTTGTAACCTGGCTCCCGGAGCAGTTCTGTGTCTTCTCTTCATTTATTGTCTTATTACCTTATCCATAGTATTTGAGACGGATTTCCATTCAGGTGAAGGAATGCAACCCCGGTCCTTGTTTGGTTTAAGGGTTGTAGTCTGGCTACTTGAATGGTTTCCTCGTACTCAATTATTGTTGTTATTTTTGATAATTTAACTTTAATGTTCCTTACTATATGCTGGTTTTAGTTTCTAAGTGAAGCCTTCTTTGTGGCACTTGCTCTTTCTGGGGTCTGACCCAGCTGGTTTTGTGTGGCCAGATATCGGAGCAGCTCCAGAGGATCCACCGATCTTCCAGCCAGATGGTGACCACTAGACGGAACCCTGGCAACGAGTGGGCTTCTTTTTGTCCTCCCACTTATTTGTAAAAATTATTCTTTTGAGACGTTTAGCCGGCGAGTACGTGTTAGCTCGATTACATCTTTATTTACTGTCTGCCTACGGGCTGTAACATGATTGACAGATCCTAGGGTTGATCATGTATGACTGAACTCTTGTTAGTCCTGGCATTTTGTACGATTAGCTTCATGATCATCCAATATGTAATGTATGGGACGCCTTGCTATTATATATTTGGTGCTCTGACATCTTGTAATTACTATTGCTTGCTTGTGATTGAGATAATAGGCTTGTTCATGACCTTAGGAGACTGCTGGCTTGTAGTTAAACCCTCATGTATCTAGACAGCCATGACCGTATAGTGAGATGGATTCCATTTCATATACGTAGCTGGCTATGTCTGCCCCCGCTCTCCAGTATTCTGGTTCTGGGGCGTGACAACACCATGCGGCCCATTGAGAATGTGGAATATTTCAAGCTGGACTCTTCTTACTATGCGCCTTTGAGTGCTAAGTCGAAGAAATCTAGGGCAGTACAGGCCCAACAAGCCCAGTCAACTGTCCAAGCTGCTGACCGTCAGCAGGCACCGTTAACCGTTATACGGGCTTCTGAAGAAAAGTTGTACAGAATCACCCGCGTCCAGTCCCCCAGGGCTAACGGACAGGGTGGGTCTCAGAAGTCTCCCTCCAACGATCGAAAGCAAGTGCTTTTACTAGCCTCGGATCAGGGAGCAAACATGATACCTACGCACCCATGTGCTCGGGATACCCAAGTCCATAAATTTGATGCAAAGGTAGATCAGTTTGCTATCGACTTGCAAGAGGTGATTACTCACAAACGCAATGAGAGAGAAGCAACCTTGGCATATGATGAGCCCTTTTCGGGACATCGTTGCACCCAAGTCATCATCATCTGCTACTGCGACAAATCGGCAGCACCTGAAGATCGATAGTCTGTTTTCCAACGACTGTACCAGCCAGCACCTGTTCGACAACAACTTGAGAAACATGTGCAAATTTCGGGAGACGAGGAATTTCCTTTCGCCTCCTGTAAATCAACTCGGAAGGTTCCTCCCGGCAAGAAAGGAAAGAAGACAGGCTCTTCCAGCCCGACAATCTCAGCCAATACTGCAAGGAAACTCTCATCTGGAGGATTACCGTCGACAACCACAGGGGGTGTCTACCTGGGCACTCGATCCAGAAAGAAGCTTCCAACACCCGGGGGTGCATCCCTGGGGGTATATGAAGCCGGAGGTAGCAGTCCCCTCAATGTATGCGACAACTCGGTGTTCCAAGAGCATACACAGGGGGTAGCGATTTACTGTAAACATGCAAGAGACTTGGACGTCCCTGAGGATGACCGCCTTTGCCAAGACGATGCAGCTTCCTACACAGGGGGTGGCACCCTTTCCAAATCCGAGGAGGAAGACATTTCGACATTCCTCGACGATTTCTCTGTACGAGGGTACGACACGGAGAGCACCTCTTCTACGGTCCCTTCCACGTCTACCAAC
Organism: Iris pallida; assembly: GCA_029216955.1. Classification (NCBI taxonomy): domain Eukaryota; kingdom Viridiplantae; phylum Streptophyta; class Magnoliopsida; order Asparagales; family Iridaceae; genus Iris; species Iris pallida. Next base: position 47,343,528 of record JANAVB010016197.1, on the reverse strand, counting down.
GTACGGACGGTCTTTATGGCCGACGATGATCATGAAGGACCTACTGATCGACAACGTCTAGAAGTACTTGAAGTCATGCTCCTATCCTTGGTCAAGTCAGTAGTCGAAATCAAAACTGCATTGCCGATTCAACCAGCAAGGACGCTCGGACAAACAAGCTTGGGACCCACAGTCAACGTGGACTCCAACACGACCGCTCCTCCTTTAGGTGACAATCCTCTAGGAGCATCCGCTTCTTTAGCTGCAGATGAAGCCAGGGAGGCAAGGAGGGAAGTCCAGGAGCTTCGAGCAATGTTCAATGCCCGAGACTCCTCTCGGGACCTCAGAATACGACAGTCGTATCCCGTTGCCTGGAGAGATGTTCCTTTTCTGCCACGGTACAAACCGTTTCATATCAATTCATATGATGGGAAGATCCCTGCTAGTCGGTACATAACTTATTTTGAGGTCACAATCGACCATTTGTCGTATTGCGACACCATCCTCACACGATTATTCATTGGAGCATTGGAGGGGATCACGTTCGACTGGTAACGCAACCTTCCGGACAACTGCATCCATTCCTTTCACGGCTTCAAGCACATGTTCCTGGAGAGACTCTACGAAGTGGGGCATGATGTGACAATGTCGTCTCTCACGGATGTCATTCATAAGATTTTCGTGCGGCGGCAATCTCCTCCTCTGTGGTCCGAAGAAGCTGAAAACTGGGCAGAGCTGAAAGTTCAACTTTCGAGGAAGAGGAAGCTTCAATCGATCCCGCATCCACCAAAGAGGTTGAAGGAGCCGGAACTTCTATACTCAATACGGTGGGAGGCCCCTCAACTCAAGCTGGAAGGGAAGAAGGGACACTTCTTGCTTGTACCAGGTCAGCCCCTGGATCCTCTTCTATCTCTTCCTCCGTGGCCACATCCACCATCGATAGTGGAGAGACAGGCCCTGTCGGTCCAGAACAACCGACAATCAGCTTGACCCGAAGAAGATGGAGTTGAAGCAAAAAAAATCTCCTCATTGGTAAGAATGTGACATAGCATACCAGATGTGAGGGGCAAAGACTGGGGCTCAGTCGGAGTAGTCTCAGCTCCTTCCGTCGCCTCCACATCTCCTGTGAGGTCAGCAGCGACACCCGAACCATCCACGTCTGCCTCCTCAGCCCCTGTTGCTCCGGGAAGAGACGTAATTATATCAGCACCAGTTTGTGAGGACCCTGCAGCTTCAGGGTTAGATCCCATAGAGGGAACCGCACGGGCAACATCTGGTGATATAAGGCTTCCTTTCTCCGATGCTTGCAAAGGAGAGCCTTCAGATAACATTCCGAAAACAACATTGGGGCTTGTCGTGAAAGAACTTACCCCCGTGTTGACTTCGGTGTCACTATCCATTTCCTCGATAGCAGGCCCACGGAACCTAGCCGTAACTCGCTTCTGGGAACGAGGCCTATCAGTGACAGGGGGTTCAGGCCTGTTTCGTTTATGCGGAGGATTCGGTACAGGGGAAGGCACGTGCATCGCCAAAGGACTTACTGTAGAAGCATGGAAAAGAATAATTTTTGCTATTCATGGGGCTTCATGCGGCTCACAAAACACAGGAAGCTTCATGCGACACAAAATGCAGGAAGCTTCATGCGGCTCAAAATCTCAGAAAGATTCATGCGGCTCAGGAAGCTTCATACGGCCTTATGCGGTTCAAAATCTGCCTGTACAGCTGGCCATAATTACTCTGACATAAAGGCGACAGCTCTGACAGAGATGATGCTCTAACATAAAGACAAGACATGATATGCTCCTAAAAAGACGAAAAAATTATCATAAGATCTGGATTAGTTCACAAATTCCAAAGACAACTCTTTATGCGGATCGCCTATGCAACCTCTCTCATGCAGCTCGGTCATGAGACCTCCCTCATGCGGCTCAGTCATGAGACCACTCTCATGCGGCTCAGTCATGGGGCCACTCTCATGAGGCTCTGTCATGAGACATCTCTCATGCGGCTCGGTCATGAGACCTCCCTCATGCGGCTCGGTCATGAGACCTCCCTCATGCGGCCCAGTCATGAGACCACTCTCATGTTGCTCGGTCGTGAGACCTCCCTTATACGGCTCAGTCATGATACCACTCTCATGCGACTCGATCATGAGACAACTTTCTTGCGGCCCGGTCATGAGACACTCTTTATGCGGCTCGGCTATGGGACAATCCTTCATGCGGCTCAGCCAGGATGCATCATTCATGCGGCTCGCCACAGAGTAGCTATTTAGACACGTGGCAGAAATTGACCAAGTCTTGACAGTTCGGATTTAGTGCAACAAACAGATCATGATCAATCTTAACCAATCCCTAACTGCCCACTTCTCGAGGTATATTTACAAGGATGTGGCCCAAAATTAGCCACGTGGCTGTACACCCCCATTACTCATAAATTCCTATAAATAGCAAGGTGATATTCCCTTGTACACACACGGAGAGACACAGAGACATACAGAGAGAGAGTGCATTTCTTCCCCGGAGCTGAGGTTGCGTTCGATCATCCAAGGATTAAGGCAGAGTTGATAACACTTTCCCAAGCCTCTACAATCACCCCCCAAAATCAAAACTAAACAATTGTACTTAGATTACTTTTCCTAGGTTTTGTTCCTAGGCCCTCTTTTGTACAAGCGAGTTTGTAATTTTGAGTTAAAGTTCAGTCCTCCTATAAAATTGTTCTGTTCTAAGACAATCAATGGCAAACACGATGGCGACTCTGTTGGGAACTAACTTCTCCACTGCTAAGAATTTGGTGATGCAATCGGACGCAACCAAACTCGACTCCACGCAACAGATGCTGGTTGTTCGCTTCGACCAGCAAGCATTTGAAGCGATGCTCTCCGAGGGGAGCGCTAGCCCCATCCAGAAGTGAGCCGGCCCAAAGAAGGCTAGCAGGGAGTGGAGGCCCAAAACTGTTGCCCCTTCCCAAGCTCTGGAAGAAATATTCTCGCCTGCCCAAGACGGCGAAGAAGACTCACATGCGGCCCCACTTCAGGCCGCAGAGGATCCTGCTGTCCCCAAGTCCGGCAAAAGAAAACACTACGATGCTGGACTTGCGGGAGCAAATAGGAACTCTATGCGGTCCAGGAAGAAGCCGCATAAGGGTATCAGCCGCATGCAGAAGGCTCTTGCGGCCACCAATCCTAGCCGCATGCAGAAAGCTCATACGGCCACCAATCTCAGCTGCATGCAGAAGGCTCATGCGGCCACCAAATCCAGCCATATGCAGAAGGCTCATGCGGCCACCAATCCCAGCCACATGCAGAATGCCTATGCGGCCAGCAACCCTAGCCATAGGGAGATGACCAATGCGGCATCCAATCCCAGCCGCCAGCCATCTGCTCTACGTGGATCAGGTTCAGTTTTCGACCACCTCTCATGCGGTCCTGACATCAGAAGCTCTAATAAGAATGTGCCAGATTCTATACGACACAACTTGGAATCTTCCTACTATGTACCCTCGGGTGCTAGAACGAAGAAGTCTAGGACGGTGCAGGCTCGTCGAGCTCAGTCAGCTGTCCCAACCTCTGACCAACAGATAGTCCCGCTAACTGTTATGTAGGCCTCCGACGGAAATTTGTACAGAACCGCCCGTGTCCAGTCCCCAACGGCAAACGGACAGGGTGGTTCCCAAGAGTTTTCCAATAATGATCGAGGGCAAGTACTTTTACTAGCCCCGCATCAGGGAGCAAACATGATACCAACGCACTCGTGCGCTCGGGATTCCCGGGCCAACAAAATGAGTGTAAAGGTTGATCAAGATATACTTGACTTGCAAGATGTGATTCTTCACAAGCGCAAGGAAAGAGAAGAAACCTTGGTGTGCGAAGAGTCCTTCCATGGACATCACTGCACTCAAGTCATTGTCAACTGCTGCTGTAACAAGATAGCAGTACAAGAGGATCGACAGTCCGTCTTCCAACGACTGCAGCAGCCAGGACCGATCCTAGTATAATGCTCGAGAGATTAGGCGCTTCCTTTTGCCTCCTGTAACTCTATCCGGAAGGTCCCTATCGGCAAAGGAGGGAAGAAAATAAATACCTCCAGTCCAGTGATCTCAACCAGCACGGCCAAGAAACTCTTATCTAGGGGGTTGTCCACAGCCGTCACAGAAGGCGTTTATCAGGGTACCCGCTCAAAGAAGAAAGCCTCATCACTTGGACATTCGTCATCTGCATCCTTGGGGGTAGTTGGAGCTGGGGTAGTTGGAGCTGGGGGTGGCACTCCTCGAAACATCCACAACAATCCGGTGTTCCAAGAATATGAACCTGGGGAAACAATTCCCCCAGCAGATACAACGGAATCTGACGTCCATGAAGATGTCCACAAATCCCAAGACGAGGCAACCTCCTATGCAGGGGGTGGCACCTCCTCCGAGTCCGAACCTGAGGAGAACATTCCTACATACCCCGACGACTTCTCTGTGCAAGGGTATAATTCGGAGGGCACGTCTTCTACAGTGCCTTCCACCTTTCCTCACGTGAAGACAGTATTCATGACTGAGAATGATCAAGACGGTCCCAGTGATCGGCAGTGCTTCGACACTCTCGAGGACATACTTCATACCTTGGTTAAGTCAGTGGACGAGATCAAGGCGGCCCTATCGGCTCTACAAGAAAGGATACCTGGTCAAACAAGCTTGGGTCCCGTCGCCAATGCGGACTCAAACACGACCGCACCAACCCAGAACGACAATCCACCCGGAGTATCGGCTTCCACTGCTGCAGAAGAGGCCATGGAGGCGAGAAGATAAGTCCAGGAGCTCCGGACAATGTTTCACGCCTGAGAAACCTCTCAGGACCTCAGGATACGACAGTCGTATTCCGCTGCATGGAGAGATGTCCCCTTCCCTCCATGATACAAACAATTCAACATTAATCCGTATGACGGAAAGACCTCTGCAAGCCGGTACATGACCTACTTCGAGGTCACAACAGACCATCTGTCGCATGACGACGCCATCCTCACGAGGTTGTTCATTGGGGCATTAGAGGGGGTCGCGTTCGATTGGTACCGCAACTTGTCGGATAACTGCATCCATTCCTTTGCCGGCTTCAAACATATGTTCTTAGAGAGGTTCTATGAGTTAGGACAAGATGTGATAATGTCAACCCTCATGGACGTTATCCAAGGAGAAAAAGAGCTGACAAGGAATTACGTTAAACGGTTTCGCCAAACCGTGATGAAATTGCCCTCCGATAACCCAGACTCTTCTTTAATTAAGATTTGCCAAAAGAGGCTGCTTCCCACAACCAACCTCTGGATGGGCAAAAGTCAATTTAAAGACTGGAATACCTTCATCATTAGCGCCACTAGTGCAGAAGCAAAGCTGAAGAAGGCTCGCCAACTAGGGCTGCATATCTCGTATGGAGAGGATAAGGGCAAACGCCCTAATACCAACAACAACAATGACGGTAATTCCTCTAACAACCGAGACATCAAAGGCAAACAGGCTATGGTGGCCGATACAACCTAGAAGCCTGAGCCAAAGCAGGCAGAGAAGCAGTGGCCTCAAGTGACTTACTCCTTCGAGGATAGTCATGTGAAGCCCATCTTTGACATGCTCTTACAAGGAGATAGAATTCAAATCCCTCCGCCGAGACGTGAACCTCGACCTGCAGAGATGGAGAGCCCGAAGTACTGTCACTTCCACCGCTACGTCCACCACGCTACTCAAGACTGCTTCCAATTGAAGCGGTACATCCAGAACCTTATCGATTCTAAGGCTCTGGCCATTGATTTTGAGGAGGTAACCGTGGCTGCCAACTTGGTGTCGGTCCATTCGGCAGTTTTCCACCAACGAGGACTCAAGATGGTGTAGTACCCATCCCTCGGGCAACAATGGAGGTCACTAATCTTCCACCTTCCTGAGACCAGACGACTGGGCTGGTGCCCCTCTCCACATCAAAAGGGGAGGTCATGTGGGTCCACCCGGACTTGGTGCCTAAAGTAACTCAGTCAGCATGATCCCCTACCAGCAAGAAGAAGGACAGGAAGACTAAGTCCTGCTGCACGATCTCAGTCGATATCGAAGAAGCGATAGCTGTCGTTACCCGATCTGGTGAACAATCTCAATCCTTGTCGGGTAACTCGACTGAAGAACGTCAGCCGGCTACTGCTGATGCTCTAGGACCCTTTCAGCCTCCGTCGGCCGACAAGTCTAAGCTGAAGGAGACCCACTTTGACAAGCCGCTCTGTAAAGACGCACCTCAGGGGCTGGAGAGGCCTTACAATTTTGACATCCTGGCACTATTGGCCAACACACCAGCCAAATTGTCATTATATGAGCTCTTGAGGCTCTCCAAGGACGTTCATGTTGTACTGAGCGAAGCACTCCAGAATGTCGACGCGTATTTGGCTCAGGTCAAGCTTACAAGGGAGAGCTCGCCAGCAGATCTCTAAGATAGCGCTTGTATAGGTGCAATACCCAATATTGTGTTCACTCTGTAGGATATGCTCATCAAGACCAACCTACATGATCGCCCTCTGTATTACACTGGATACGTCGGCGACGTCGAGGTGGATCGGATGCACATTGATCCAGGTTCTTCAATAAGCATCATTTCGAAGAGCTTGCTTCATCTCCTGCGCATCCCTATGCATCGGCTGACACCTACCAGCACTGCCATCAGCGGTTTCAATTCAAGAAGAAGCTACCCTATTGGAAAGATTCGCCTGAAATGCCAAATTGGCGACCTTCAGTCGGAAGTGTACTTGCTATGTCATATACGCAGATATATCCTACAACATTCTCCTGGGGCGTTCGTGGATACACGATTATATGATCGTGCCTTCCATATTGTACCACTGCTTCAAATATGTCGATAATTACGGCTTCTTAAAGACGAAATTTAACGACATCATCCCTTCAAAGGGGTTGAATCCTACTATTCGAATTTCTGTCTGTACGAGAAATTGAAAAGGTACTTGATCAAAGAGGATGCTCAAGAGCAGACGGAGGGTACAATGGGATCAGAAGAACCTCTGAAGATCCATCTCCAGGCCCAAAAACCAGGCAGAACCGTACCTCTTGTAGCCACTCTGCGTAAAGAAGCAACTAGTCTCCCGGTGCTCACTGCACAAAAGGAGCAGATGGTTATCCGACTGCCAAGGTCTGGCTAAGGGCCGAGACCTACTGTGGAGCCACTAACAATCAGACTGCCAAGAGCCGGCCACCAACAATCAGAAGAGATCAATCCTTTTGTTAAGCCGATGACCATTTGTCTTTCTAGGACAAGTCGACAACCGAGCGCTAAGCCAGGGACCGCTAGTGAGCCAACGATGCCACGTCTAGCACCAAGCGCTAAGCCATGGACCGCTAGTGCAACAACGTCCCCACGTTTAACACCACCAGTGGGACCCTTGACAATCAAGCTGCCCAGGTCATCCTCCCAATCTTTATTAATGCAGGGGGTAGCTGAAGAGGAGTTAGAGCTAGCCAAGTATGTGGCTGCACACACTGATGTTCCTTCTGCTGATGATGTAATCCCACCAGAAAAGATACCTTATTTTATCAAAAAAGGGCTATCTTTGAAATACCTCGAGCTTAACAAGCTCCGTATAATATATGCTATGGAACACGGTATAGACACCAACTTACACACACAAGTGACGAATGTCTATACCACGAACCAACTTACTCCCGTGGAAGGCGCTTGTTTCATAGTCGAGGAAGAAGATCACCCAATCATCTTCGGTCGAAAGAATGGTCAACAGTCCTTCAGGCCAGAGGAAGTCGATCTCGAACCCGACACCGGGAGACTGCCTCTTTATCTATATAGCTCCCGCTCCAAGTACCTCATGCAAAAATAGGGTATGATATGAAAACTACGCTAGGCTTGAACTATGGCACCGGCCGGCGATTACCCTTACAATTGCCAGTCCCGGCTGGAAAACTATGGGATTATTATAACAAGACCAGGCGTGGTCTAGGCTATGTTGCACCTGCAACAACTCCGGAGAGCTAAGATGAGGAATGTGAATGGAATTCACATTCGAATGGATCACCTACTTTCGATTCAGATGTCAGCATCGAGGATGTATTCAGGCAAGCTTGGTCTGTCAATATGGCATTTGCTGACGCCTACGAAGAAGACGAAGACGTACCCAAACTTCTCGAGTTAGAGCCTTGGGTCCAACAACTAGATACGCAATAAGAGAAGCGTTTCAAACAAAAAGATCCCCTACCTAAGATGAGGTTATGTAAGTTGACCTCGGCGACAAATCCTCTCCAAAGCTAATTTTCGTCAGCAAAAGCCTGACAGACGAAGAGCGGGAGTCGCTATTGCAACTCGTCAGAGAGTTAATTAACGTGTTTACCTGGAGCTATAAAGACATGCCAGGACGACCCCGAGATTGCACCCCATAAGCTCAACATTCATCCGGACGCGAAGCCGGTCAAGCAACAGCAACGACGGTTCCGCCTAGACATCATGAATTCTATCGAAGCTGAGGTCAACAAACTAAAAGCCAGTGGCTTCATCCATGAGGAACAACATCCAGACTGGGTCGCCAACATAGTACCAGTCCTCAAGAAGAATAGAAAGATCCGAATTTGCATCGACTTCCAGAATCTGAACGAAGCATGTCCTAAAGATGAGTTCCCTCTTCCTATTTTGGACATAATGATTGACAACACATATGGCTTTGAGCGCATGTCGTTCATGGATGGCTTCTCAGGATAAAACCAAATCAAGATGTTTCCTGACGACGAAAAGCATATATCATTCCAAACGCCAATTGGTGTGTACTGCTACACAGTCATGCCCTTTGGTTTAAAGAATACCGGTGCCACATATCAAAGAGCTATGAGTGTCATCTTTAGAGATCACCTGCGTAAGACAATGGAATGTTACGTCGATGACATAGCCGTCAAAAGCCGCTCTAAGGAAGAACATCTGCACGATCTGAGGATAGTATTCGACCTGATGCGAGCACACAACTTAAAGATGAATCCTACCAAATCCTTCTTGGGCGTATCCAGTGGAAATTTTTTGGGTTTTATCATTACCACCCAGGGAATCCATATACACCCTGAGAAGACGAGGGCAATCATGGAGATAGGCCCCCCGAAAAATCTTCGAAAACTCAAAGGCCTTCAAGGGAGGCTAGCTTATATCAGGAGGTTTATCTCTAACCTCTCCGGGCGATGTCAACCATTCACACACCTCATAAAGAAAGGCGTCTCCTTCGTATGGGACGAGGAGTGCCAACATACCTTCGACAATATTAAAGAATATCTGTCGAACCTTCCAGTCCTGGTGGCCCCGGTTGCTGGAAAGCCATTTTTGTTCTATGTACGAGCGATAGAGCATTCCCTCGGTGCTCTACTAGCACAAAATAAGGATACAGGGCATGAACAAGCTATCTATTATCTCAGCCGAATGATGATAGGGCCTGAGCATAGATACACCACCATGGAAAAGGAATGTCTCGCCTTGGTGTTCGCTATTCAGAAGACGCGACACTATGTTACAGGATAGACCATCCATGCTATATCAAGAGTTAACCCCCTCAGGTTCCTCATGACCAAACCAGGTGCACTCAGCTCTCGTCTTGCTACCTCGGCGATATTATTGTCCCCCTACCACATGATCTTCGTCCCGCAGAAGGCTGTTAAAGGTCAAGCTCCGGCAGACTTTTTAGCGGCCCATCCCGGCTCGGAGTCAACCAGAATATATGAGGAGATGCCAGACGAGGTCGCCAATTCAAATATGGCTTCCCATGATACCGTCTGGCGAACGTTCTTCGACGGTGCTTCAAGAACCGGGTCCAAGGGCAACATCGTCGTTGGGGTCGAAGTAGTACTGATTTCTCCCTCTGGCTTGATGATCAATCGGGGATACTCACTCACGGAACCTTCTTCAAACAACGTGGCCGAGTACAACGCCTTGGTCATCGGCCTCCGACTTGCGAAAGAACTGGGGGTAGAGTACCTGGAAGCAAATGGCGATTCACAGTTAATCGTCAATCAGATCCGGGGCTCATATAAAGTTCACCATGAAGACATGATCCCCTATCATCAGATAGCAATCGCCATCATCACGTCTTTGAAAGGGTTTGTAAAACACCTAAATTTTTACTATATTTTTTTCGATTTTGGTACTGATTTAAAAAAATTTGTATTGTACGTCGCATAGTCGTATTGTACGTTGTGCGCAAACGACGTATTTTGTAATTGCTCGTCGAGTACGAATATGGACGAGCGTACATATTTTTAGAAAAATATTTTAATTTTAATTTTTATAGTTCAAAATAATTTATAATAAATACTTTGCTATTATACAAGAATTGCTAAGTTTGTTCTTTTCATTTTAAAGGCTGTTCAACTACTAATAATAAGTAATATTTTTATTGTATACTGAAAAAATATATTTATGTAAATATTATTTGTGCATACATATATCATAATTATTTATTACCTTATTTTTAAATAAATAGTGTAATTTTAGAAATTATTATTATTAGCATTTTTGGAAAATATATTTTTGAAATATTTGTGACAATTTAAATTTTGATTTGATTCCATGGATATATTTAAATAGTAAACTAGTATCTATATTTGAAATTGATTTCATTTTAAACTAAAAGAATTTAATTAGATTTAATTGGATTTGGATTTTGATTGGATTTGATTGATTTTAAATTAATAGATGAATTATCTAAATTGGGTTTAAATCAATCCTAATCCTTATACAATTGGAAATTCTCACATCCTATAAATAGATAGGTACTCCTCAAATTCATCTACAACAATTTTTTCCACAAATCTACGTGCATCGTGTCTGTGTCCATCCAAATTCTTATTCCATATTTTTTACATATACAATTCCAACACCTCCGTGTCGGACACACCCCGACACAAAAATTCCTAATCCTAGCCCTAGTCTAGTCTCCGCTGCTTCTACCCCTGTCGACCGCCATCACCACCTTCGCCCCATCACCATCTCGCCGTCGACTTCACGACAACCAGCCCTTCCGACCTCCTCCCTATCCAGCACCCAGTTACCACCCTCGACTTCTCGGCCGTCCCCTCACGGCCACCGCCACTACCCGTAACACCACTATTAGCGCGACCACCATGGCCATCCCCTAGCAACCCACCACGGCCTCTATCCGACCATCAACCCCGACCACATGCCCCGACCACCAAGCCCGACCACGACCACCAGCGACAACGCCAACCACCATCATCACCGAGTAGAAGAAGAGAAAATAAAACCCTAATCCTAACTCACCTGCAGCGCGCCCAACCCTCCGCCGCCGTGATCCTCCGTGCCGGCGAACTCCTTGGCCGCAACATCGAACCGCCGCCTTGACCAAGCCAACCCCAGCGGCCCTCCACATGACCGCCCGCGTCCAGCTCGACGAACCACCGCCCGGCATCGCTCTCCGTCGCCACACACAGCCACGCCGCCACCGCTCCTTTCCTCTCAACCTGTCCGTCGATGAACTCCAGCCACCGTGGCCAGTCCGCCTGCGACCATCCTCGTCGTCTCGATTTCCGTCCGCCGTCCTCTTCCCGAGCCCTCCGCCCGACTGAGCCCCCGCATATGCCCTTCTTCTCCTCGCCTACCGCCGCGCTCGACTCCGCGCGAGCGAGCTCCGCCCGACCGAAACCCCAAACGCCGCCTCCGCCTCCGCGTCCAGCAATCGCGACCCCGGCCGCCTCTCTCGTGCCGCCGGCGACTCCACACAGTCCCGATCCCCCGCTCTCCTCCTTCCTCCTCCGCCGAGCCCATCTCCTCACTTCGCCACCGCCTCGTCGGAGCTACTCCGGTCTGCCCCCTCTTTCCCCAGCCGAAACCCCCTCTCTCCATTTCTCTTTCTCCCTCTATATCTTTGCTTTTTATTTTTTTGGGAAGGGATGTTCTCCTCTTTCGAGGAGAACTGTGCTGAACGTTGATATATTTCTTTTGTTTTTATTTATTTATTTTATTTAGCTTTTGCTTTTGGGTGTTTTATTTTATATTATTATTATTATTATTATTATTATTATTATTATTATTATTATTATTATTATTAATATTATTATTATCATGATTATGATTATGATTATGATTATTATTATTATTATTATTATTATTATTATTATTATTATTCTCTTTGTACAGTAGTATTCATGATTATTTTATTATTATTATTGTATGAAAAAAAGGATATATGTTTTGGATTTGTAAATTAGTATGTAAAAACATATATATATATATATATATATATATATATATATATATATATATATATATATATATATATATATATATATATATATATATATATATATATAAACTTTATTTACTGTTATTAATAAGGATATTAATTAGCATTATTATTTCTTTGGATCTACCAAGACCTATATTTTGTTCTCATAATATTGAGATATTTCTAAATATATTTTTATATTATTTTATTGTACCTTATTACAGTTTTGACCTGAAAAGATATTCTAGAATTTTCAAGTATTAACTAAGGAAATCTAGTTTCTTTCTAATTCATATTTTTACTACTTAGAGCCTTAGACGAAAAACAATTTCTAATTTTGTGAGTACGTATTTGATCTAAAATATTTTTCCAAATTATTATAAAATGTTTTCTAAAATCATATATATGTTATTTATCTAATTTCCTTCGATTTCCTCCAGCCCGTAACTAAATCCTCTTATTCCTATTCTGTCATCAAATCCGTACCACCTTATGTCCTCCCTAACTAATTTGACCCTTCTGGATCCAATGGAACTGTCTGTACCACCATCAGAGATCTTCTTGTGTAGTTGTGACATCGAAGGTAGATTTTGTGCCAGCATGATCATTGCACCACCGCGGGAGTGCTACCAGGCAAGACACCTTGCCATTTGTTGTTTAATTATTTTAGCTAATATTTCATGCATTATTTATTTTTTTTATACAAAATAAACTGTGATACATGGCATAACCTGTTAGAAGTTACTGTTCATTTATATTTTCTGCTATGTATTATTTTTCTTACACATTAAACCTAGATTTATGGGACCACCTTTATGTGTTGCATTCATGGCCTTGACACACTGTACCACGAAGTTGTGTGTTGCATGTAGAATACGGAAGTGCGTGATTGGCTGGCCACCAGTACGTACAAGTCATGCGATAGAAATAACCGCTAATAGAGGTTGCATGCTTAGTTTGACTTAGCGGTTATAGAGGTTTACTGTTGTGGATACAACAGAGTAGGCATTGGGCGGAGAGGACAATTCCTTAGCGTATAGGCTTTGATGCACTTTCTCTTGTGACCCAGACTCTCCTCTGGAGATACGGGGTTGATGACCCATGATTACTGACGGCCACTGACGATTCTGCGGAACATCATGCTCTTACTGATGGGGCCTCTGGTGCCCAAGGGGGGACTACACCGATCCTATTTAGCCAGGGCCCATGCGTAGGAAGGGTTGTTCTTAACTACATTTCACTTAGAACGGTTATGCACCTTTATCCGTTAGGTACGAGTACTTTTGGTTTGGGTACTTGTATCTGACCGTGGCTTGGAACAATAACTTGTCGTGGATTAGTTCGTCACATCTTGTCCTTGTTTGGTTGTAGGTGTGACTTACTACTTCGATGAGAAGGTATTGAACCTTGTTGGGGTCCGGATACTATATTAGATTCTTCGCATGGAAAGATACGTCACCGTGAATTAGTTTACCATCTCCTGTCCTTGTTTGGTTAGGGGGATGGTACGCTCGTTCAATAGGTGCGTATTGGACCATGTTATAATTCAATTGACTTATTTATTTAAGCAATATTTATTCAGTTTATATGGTATGATATTATGTGTCTTGTTACGTCCCTCTGAGGACCTGGTTATCTCTCCAGGTGTGTACTATTGTCTTTCGTAGGTGTTCAAGCTCTAGCCGTGATACTCGCTATTTCTTCGAGGATGATTGCACTTGGATCGTCTTCGCTTCGCTCGCCAAATTTATTTCGCTACTCATGTATTTTTCTTTTACTTGTTGGTAGTGGATTTGTCTCCGCCCAACATATTGTATCAAGACAAATCATTATCTTTATATGATATCTTTTATTCCTTTATTTTGTGTGGATGAGATTAGTTTTGGTTCTACTGCATTTTACAGCTTATGTATTTATACGAGGCTTCCATATATTGGAGTATACTTCGTATGAATACAGCTGGCATGTCTACATTCCTAGTCCTACGTATTTTGGGACTGGGGTGTTACAGGGTTCTTCATAGAACATGTTCCAAGACTCCGAAATATTGAAGCCGATGCCCTAGCAGGACTTGCCGCTTCTCTGGCGGTTCCAAATCATACTCATCATTTGGTGGACGTAATAGGCCATGAATTGGTTTGTCCTAAGAACAACGTGCAATTTTCTGTGAGTTACTCTGCCCTGGTGGTCGACGAAATACAGGACTGGAGACTCCCATTTATTGACTTCGTAGTCTACGACATCTTGCCGGAGAATCCGAAAGAAGCCACTTATATCAAAATACGTTCTCTCAGATTCTTCTACGATACAGAGACAAAAATGTTGTATCGGCGATCCTATGATGGGTTGCTGCTCCGGTGTTTGTCAAATAGAAGCCAAAAAAGCTGTACGTGAAGCTCACGATGGCGTTTGTGGGGCCCATCAACCTGGCCCGAAATTACAAGACCGCCTTCGTCGGATGGACTATTACTGGCCTACGATGGTAGAAGATGCGATAGACTATGCAAGAAAATATAAAGCTTGTCAGGTCCATGCAGATTTCATACACCAACCATCCGAATTCCTATATCCGACGGTAGTATCCTGGCCATTTGAGACATGAGAAAGGATATCATCGGTCCAATCACCCTGCCTTCATCCAGAGGACACCATTTTATACTAGCAATTACGGACAACTTCTCCAAATGGGAGGAAGTTGTTCCGCTTACAGAAGTAAAGACATCAAATGTGATCAGCTTCGTCAAGCACCATGTCATCTATCGCTTTGGACTGCCTCGAAGGATCATCCATAAAAATGGTCCGTAGTTCGCAAGCCATGCCTTCTATCGGTTTTGTGACAAACATCGAATCCAGAATGTTGCTTCAACACCGTACAACCCGGCGGCTAACGGTCTGGCTGAAACGTTCAACAAAACTATAATCAAGCTTCTCAAGAAGTTCGTGTCCTCAAACAAACGCGACTGGAATGAAAAGCTTGGTGAATGCTTATGGGCGTACCGTACTATAGTCCGGACAGCCACTGGGAACACACCATTCTCTCTGGTATACGGAAGTAAGGCAGTTCTCCCATTGGAGACTCAAATCCCCTTGCTTCGTGTCGCCTTCACTTACCGATTGACGACGGATGATAATTACCGTCGTCGGCTACAAGAGTTGGAGGCCTTAGATGAAAAGTGCCTGCTAGCTCAACAATGAATCAAGCTTTATCAAGCCCGCATCTCTGGCGCCTTCAACAAGAAGGTCAAGCTGAGAACATTCCAAGTAGGCGATCTCGTCTTGGCAGTTCGGAGGTCGATGGTTATGACTCACAAAACCGCCGGCAAGTTCCAGCCAAAGTGGGAAGGCCCATTTATCATCGAGGCTATATTCTCCAATGGTGTATACCGTCTCGCGAAGCAAAATAGAGACTTGCTCATGATACCCATCAACGGCAAGTTCCTGAAGAAATATTATGTCTAAATGACATTCGTCGAATCAACCGGATTGTTGAGTTATGTACCCTTAAGTATCGCTGAACTTACACTCTGGTCATTCCAAATGAATCCATATCGCATCTTCTGGGTAGTGAGTCATGTATAATAATACCTCTGAACTTTCTCCCTAAAAGAGCATCTTCCTCATAATCTATTACCCACGCTTTCAGCGCATAAAAAAGGGTAACAGGTCCACAAAATTTCAGAAACAACCACGTCGATGTCACCTCTGAGTTGTTTCTCTTCCATCACAAATAAATCATCCCTTACATAGAACTTCTACGTCCATATTACCTCTGAGTTATTCTATGTACCCTTCGTTGAGTCCACTCCTGCCACATCCTCATTACCTCTGAGTAGGAAGACTCCGTAGTAAAACCCTCATATTTACCACGTCCTCATTACCTCTGAGTAAGTATATTGGTTTTCTCTTGACTTATTATCCGTACCCAAAACTAAGGTACGCCAAGGATAATAGGCCCATAAATGTCCACAGTTGACCACAAATGTCCACAGTTGACCACAAATGTCTGTAGCTGAGCATAAATATTGTACTCGGTCCTCTAGTACATGCGCCTCTTTTCTCACCATCACATGCCTCTGGAACCCAGATGTTCCATGGCATTCTTTCGCCCAATACCAAGAACTTCCAAGCCCGCCCTACCACGGAGTTGTTTTAGGTATCTTTATCAAACTTATTATCCACACCTAAAACCAAGCTATACCAAGGGTAATAGGTCCACAGAAAGTCCCCCAGTGGGGCAAATACCATAATACCAAAGAAACAGTACAAGCTCAAAAGATAAAGGATGATGTAAACATAGTCATTCATTTAAAATCAAGAGTACTACATTTTCTAAGACCATGTCCCTGTTAAAAAATTGAGGAACATAATCATGAAAGAAAGAAAAAGCCGATCATGGTTCGACGACACACAATTCTCGGAGCCGGTCCCTCAGCTTGGTCGTTGACCGCTCAATCCTCAGCTTGGCCTGGTGCTCAGCCTCCTGAGTCAACCTCTCCGCATCCTCCAGATGCGCATGTGCCTGCCAACCGTCTTCAAGTTTCTTCCGGGCATGCTCCAAGGCATCAGAGGTTCGGGTGATCTGGTCGGTCTCCTGGAGAATTAGCTCCTTATCTTTACGGAAAGCCTGGAGCTCAGACTCTAAAGAAGCTAATTTCCTCTGAAGCTGGAGGATCTGCTCGTTCATGTCGGTTATCCCACAAGAGGTGGCCTCTTCCCGAGTGATACAATCCTCTCCTCTGCGGCTTAGTTCATCGTACTTCAGAGATATATCCCGAAGGTCCTTTACTAGAGCAGGTTTGGACATATCCCGTACCGTCCTTACCTTTTCCATGGCTGTTATAAGGAAGGCACGCTCCTGATCTATTGCTAAAGACGGATCGACTTGCCCAGTCCTTGAAACTGAGCCACTGAAACTGAGACACGAGCAGATCAGCTTCTACTAATTTGGGCTCCAGGAGCTCGACCATCCCTGTCCCGTCGGGGAGTATTCTGAGGAGTTCAATCTGACCACGGTCACATTGACGAGCCAATGCGAAAGATGTCCCCCTCTCCAAGGCAGCTTCGACCCCTCGCTTCAGATGGCTGTAAAAACTATCAACCACGTCCTTTGACGATTCATCCAGAACTTCCAAAGAAGACAGTGTCAAAGGAAGAGTAGCTGGCAGGGTTGAAGACGGTCGTGAAGAAGATGCGCCAGAGCTTGATGCCCCTATCACTAGGGAAACAAGTTCCGAGCGATACGACTCCTGAATAGCAGCCATATCCTCCTCCGCGGTCAGAGACCATTTCTTCTTGCCCCATGAACCAAGGAGGGTGTTGGAGCCACATGAACCAAGGAGGGTGCAGAAACCATTTCTCCCTGTCCTGACAGTTCTACTACGTCTCCTCCTGAACTTGATCCGACAGGAGGTCCTTCGGTATGAGTTGGATGAGGAGGCATACTTTCTTCCACCAGATACCCCTGGTGATTGTCCCCCGATGATGTCCGCCGTCGGCAGCGAAGGAGCAGGACCTGTATGTCCGGAGCAACCATCAATCAACTTAACCCGAAGGATATGAAGATAGAGCAAATGAACCTCCTCACTAGTCAAGACATGACTTAGCTTACCATGAGAGGGTTGCTGAAGATGAGGCTAACTCACAGCCACCGTCTCCTCTTCAACGGCGACACTTGAGCCGATTGCAGCTGCTTCCTCTGCCCCAGCCGCCACGGAGGTGGATACAATTCGGTCAGCATCAACCGGTTGAGGTTCAGCAACCTCGGGGATCGGTTCAATAGAGCCCACATCGCCTCGGGTTGAGATGTCAGTAGCGGAAGGAATCTCAGCCGTCGCCGGGACGACCCTGGTGGAAGTAAGCTCGACTGTCATAGCACTAATTAAGGCAGCTAGAGCCGGGTCAACCTCAGAGGCGGTAGCCGGCTCTGAGGAGTACACTTCTCCCGATGCCTACAAAGAAAAAAATGATCAGATTATTTCAGAAAAGAAGAACAAAAAAGAGGATCGTAACTCGATTCACCTCCAAAATGGCATCGACGTCCTCACTTCTCTCTCTAATGATCGGCCCGCGAGGCTTGACCGTAGCCCATTTTCGAGAGTAAGTCATGCCGCCGGCAGAGGGTGCACGCCTGCTACATTTTCGGGAAGGACTAGGCGCAACAGGGGGCTGACCTGCCACCAAATCATCCACAGGAGGAGAAGACAAGTTATCAGGGTCATCCTCTTCGTCCACATTGGTAGACTCTGAGTCAGATACATCAATTGTCCTCCTCTTCTTGATCCTTGGCTTCTCCTCCAAGATAGTACCAACAATAAAAGTGGTACTTGGGTCAAAATCTCTTCGGGGCTTATACACCATAACATGGTACAAGGTGGCCATGTACAAAATGTGTCCCGACTCTCCAGCATCAGGAACAGAAAAGGTGGCACGGGTGTGAACCGCACTATAGTAGTGCCAAGCCCGGATGCTGTCAAGGACGCTACCCTCAAAATCCAGGCAGGAGCTGGGATTGTCCAAGAACATCTGACTATACCAAAATTGTCGGAAGAATCGGCTGGATAAGTAAGGCTCCAAAAAGACGGAGTGACGGTTGTGATACACCAGATGTGCAGGACGAATGTTCTGCAACCAGAGGAGCATCTTTTCGGGCAAGAATTTGGGAGACACAGCACCATCAAGATGCACGGCACTTACTTCTTCATTGGTAAAATGAGGAACAGATACGAAAAAGGAGTATCTGTCCACTCGTGCCAGCGCCATCCGACAGGCGGGCATGGTGGTGTACTCCCAAGGCATGCGGCGGTACTAATAGATGAAGGCATCATTAGTTGTCACATCATCCTCGAGGCCAGGCCTCATCAGAGACTGGTAATGCATCAACAGCTACCCCATCAGATAATGGTAGGGCAGCTCGATTCGTTCAAAGTCTTTCGTCGTGTCGCGAGCGATGACTTTGGACAAGAAGGTACGGAGGCCACGATATATGCTGCATACCATGGCGGGGAGAATAGCTAGTCTGCCCCAAAGACTAGCTTCACTGCAGGGAGGATCAGGTTACGGCTGATTCTTTCGATAGCACCAGCCCCTCCCGAAACTACGCAGTTCTACAGCCACACCATCAGAAATCTCGTCAGGAGAGCCTTATCAGACATCTTCTGGGTATCCTGATAAAAGTAATTAAAAGAGTCAGTTTGGCTCCCAAATCTGTCACCCGTGGTTTTCACCCTCTTGGCGGTCGACCCCTGGTTCTGTACCTCCTTTCGGATTCGAGGACGTCGGAGGGAAACTCGGCCTGATGCTCCTAGCTCAAAAAGATAGCTGAGCCAGGTCCTGGTATGAGGAAGATTTCCTTCCAAGCTATCGTTCTTCTTCTTTGATATCTGGCTGGCACATACTATGGTGGCATAGTAGTTCCTGGTAGACAGCCACAAAGCCTGGGAACCGTTGCTCCAACTCCTCAAATTCTTCATTCGTAGGGGTATACGCCTCAAAGACTTCATCTCCCAAGGGCAGCTTAGAGACTTCACGCATCTCGTGGAGAGCGAGTCCCATCTCCCCTCCAGGTGTAAAGAAGGTCCCCGTTCGGCAGTTGTACATCTCAAGAAGAGCCATAGAAAACTTCTTGTTCATGGACAGACCATAACAGGTGCCCCGAATGGCATGATACAGGCGAATCTCGAGCATGAGATCCTTGTATGTCCGCAAGACCCACGAGTTCAGGTTGATCCATGAGGGGGTGGGGTTCATCCAGTTCATCAGTGCCAACCGACCAATGGGATAGGACCCCTTCTGAGCAAGCTGGTTCATGAAAGTGTCAGCTTGGGAGAATCGAAAGTTGGGACCCTGCACATTTATGAAGCTACCCGGGGTCAACCCCATCACAGAGAGGCTGATCTGTAGCTTGCTTTCAATTACCGACCTCGATGTTTTATTATAGTAGATATCACCCATGAACATCCCCTGTTGTCTCAGAGTCAGGGAGTCCGCCATTTTCCTGTCCATCGTCAGCATATTGAACCAAGACAGCGGGAAGTGACGCTCCATCTGAGGAATGTGGATCGCCATCCCGTTGGAAGAAAAACTCCAACTTTCAGAGATATCTAGAACGTTGGGGTTCTTTACAGTCAGAGCATCCCCAAAGAGGAATAAGGGTTTCAGATGTGTGCCCCCTAGTTTTCTCGAGTTCATCATACCCGAGAGGAAGAAGAAGGATTGGTTCCTGATATCCCTCAGCCTCACCTCAGGTTGATCTTTGGTGATTTGGGCCGACACATAATCGACCACATGGTCGAATCTCACACCCACAGCAGATTGAGCTTGACCTACCAAAAGGTCCCCTGAAGGTTTGACCGGCAACTTCACTGAAAAAGACAAAAGAAAGAAGTCAGGAGATAGCTAGAGAAAAACCACTTAATGACTTCTGAGCTTATGCGGCTCTGTTAGGTGGGTCCTTATGCGGTCCAGTTCATAAGGAGCTTATGCGGTCAGGTGACAACTTTCATGCGGCTCGGTCATGAGACAGTTCTCATGCGGCTAGGTCCTGAAGCAGCTCTCATGCGGCTCGGTCATGAAGCAGCTCTCATGCGGCTCGGTCATGAGACGAGCCTCATGTGGCTCGGTCATGAAGCCACTCTCATGCGGCTCGGCCATGAAGTATCTTTCAAGCAGCTCGGTCATGAGACAACTCTCATGCGGCTCGTCCATGAAGCATCCCTCATGCGGCTCAGTTATGAGACGTTTCTCATGCGGCTCGAACATGAAGCATACCCCATGCGGCTCTGTCATGAGGCGTTCATGCGGCCCATACGGCACAGCTTATGCGGATTCATCACACTGAACTTGAGCAGTCTAATGAAGACAAAAACTGCATTAACTATGCCAAAGCATGATAGGGAAAGGCCCGTGCATAAAACATGCGACATAGCCATTGTCGTTAGGGTTTGAAGTCATGCAGTCTCTTCCTAACGCTCTTACCATCAATAGAGGGATGAACGTCGGGGTGAATCAAACTCGCCGTATTCGACGAGGAGGCAAGTCCTTTGTCCTTCGCTGCAGCACTGGATGAAGCCTTGGGAGCCATTGATGATCGAAAAAGGAGAAGAAACGGCGACTAGGGCAATAGAAAGATTGAAGAATGAAGCAAGTATAGAACCCCTCTCTTCAAAACTGCTCATATTTATAGGTTGTCAGAGGCGTGTGAATCGATAAACACCGCTTCGGATTTCGTGCTAGCCGAAGGATAAAGGCAAACTCTTGGGATTCTATCCCCTTTCATGCAAAAGACAACTCTGAATCACCCAAGCAAATCAAAAGTTTTAAATGCTGACTCTTGGGATTCTATCCAAAAGACGGCTTTAAATCATTAAAGCAAATCAAAGAAGAAATTAATGCCGAAGATACGGGACGCCCACATGGCATGAAAGCCATTATGCAGCCAGAGAAGCCTATGCGGCCTGAAGAGCTCGACCCAGTATGCGGCCCAAGAAACCTATGCGGCATGAAGAGCTTATGCGGACATACCCATGCTTCTTATTCAAAGTATTTCAATTTTACAAATTAAAAACTTTGAAGGGGGTCTTGTAGAAGAATGGAAAAGAATGATTTTTGATATCCATGGGGCTTCATGCGGCTCACAAAACACAGGAAGCTTCATGCGGCACAAAACGCAGGAAGCTTCATGCGGCTCAAAATCTCAGAAAGCTTCATGCGGCCCAGGAAGCTTCATGCGGCCTTATGCGGTTCAAAATATGCCTGTACAGCTGGCCATAATTACTCTGACATAAAGGCGACAGCTCTGACAGAGATGATGGCTCTGACATAAAGACAAGACATGACATGCTCCTAAAAAGATGAGAAAATTATCATGAGATCTGGCACAGTTCACAAATTCCAAAGACAACTCCATATGCGGATCGCCTATGCGACCTCTCTCATGCAGCTCGGTCATGAGACCTCCCTCATGCGGCTCAGTCATGAGACCACTCTCATGCGGCTGAGTCATAGGGCCACTCTCATACGGCTCGGTCATGAGACCTCTCTTATGCGGCTCGGTCATGAGACCTCCCTCATGCGGCCCAGTCATGAGACCACTTTCATGCGGCTCGGTCGTGAGACCTCCCTCATACGGCTCAGTCATGGGACCACTCTCATGCGGCTCGGTCATGGGACAACTTTTATGCGGCCCGGTCATGAGACACTCTTTATGCGGCTCGGCTATGGAACAGTTCTTCATGCAGCTCAGCCAGGATGCATCATTCATACGGCTCTCCACAGAGTAGCAATTTAGACACGTGGCAGAAATTGACCAAGTCTTGACAGTTCGGATTTAGTGCAACAAACAGATCATGATCAATCTTAACTAATCCCTAACTGCCCACTTCTTGAGGTACAATTATAAGAATGTAGCCCAAAATTAGCCACGTGGTTGTACACCCCCATTACTCATAAATTCCTATAAATAGCAAGGTGTTATTCCCTTGTACACACACGGAGAGACACAAAGACATACAGAGAGAGAGCATTTCTTCGTCGGAGCCGAGGTTGCGTTCGATCGTCCAAGGAGTAAGGCAGAGTTGATAGCACTTTCCCGAGCCTCTACCGTCACCCCCCAGAATTAAAACTAAACAATTATACTTAGATTGTTTTTTTCTAGGTTTTGTTCCTAGGCTCTTTTTTGTACAAGCGAGTTTGTAATTGTGAGTTAAAGTTCAGTCCTCCTATAAAACAGTTATGTTCTACGACAATCAATGGCAAACACTTAGAGACGGCTGGAGATCTTTAGAGTTATCTTCCTCCTCCTCCATCCTGTCGGAGTCAGAATCGAAAGCTTTCCTCTTCCCCTTCCTTGTCCTCTTATGGGAGTCCCTCGGTCGCTCCTCCAATTTTGTACCAACAATAAAACTGGTACGTGGATCAAAGTCATTGCGAGACGCATTCACGAACACATGACGAAGGGCTGCCATATATGTGATATGCCCCGAAGACCCATCGTCAGGCAGGATGAAGCTGGCCTGGGTGTGGATCGTCGAATAATACTACCGGGCCTGAATACCATCTAAGACGCTCCCCTCGAAACCCAGCCAGGGATTAGGGTTATTCAAATATAATTAACTATACCTAAATTACCGAAAGTACCGGCTGGGTAAATATGGCTCCAAGTATACAATGTTGCGGTTACGGTACACCAGATGTGAGGGGCGAATTCTCTGCAACCAGTAAAATAGCTTTTCGGACAAGGTCTGGGGTGCAGCAGCGCTATCGAGGTGAATGCGTCCCAACTCTTTCTCAGTAAAAGATGGGACCGACATAAAAAATGAGTATCTGTCCACCCGCATAAGAGCGGCTCGACAGTCAAAAAAAGTGGTACAGTTCCAGGGCATGTCGCGATAGTGATAAATGAAGGCATCGTCACTTATCGTATTACCCTCCGGACCATGTCACATCAGAGAGGGGTAATGCATCAACAGCCACCCCCATTAAATAATGGTACGGCAGCTTAATTCTGTTGAAGGGTTTCGTAAGTTCACAAGCGATAACTTTTGACATAAAAATATGAAGACCCTGATGGATGCTGCATACCTTAGCTGAAAGCAGAGCCAAATTGCCTCTAAAGACCAGTTTTACTGTCGAAAGGATCAGGTTGCGGCTGATCCTCTCAATCGAACCAGAGCCCCCCGAGGCGACGCAAACCCTCAGCCATATCATCAAGTACCCGGCCAGAATGGCCTTAGCAGATAGAGGCTGGGTATCATGATAAAAATAGCTGAAAGTGTCACTCAGACTCCCGAACCTGTCACCAGCAGCCCGGGCCGTCTTGGTGCTTCGCACCTAAGCACCTACTTATTCTATATACTGGGGACTGCTAATGGCAACCCGACCATAGGCGCGAAGGTTAAAAAGTTAACCAATCCAAGCCTTGGTATGAGGAAGATTCCCTTCCGAGCTTTCGTCCTTCTTCTTGGATACTTGTTGACAGGAGCTATGGTGACATAGCACTTCTTGATATACAGCAAGGAATTCGTGGAACCGTTGCTCCAGTTCATCAAACTCTTCGTTTGTCGGGGTACACTCCTCATAAGCTTCATCTCCCCAGGGCAATTTGGACACATCATGCATCTCGTGAAGAGCAAGCCCCATCTCTCCTCCGAGAGTAAAGAATGTCCCAGTTCGACAGTTGTACATCTCGAGCAATGCCATAAACAACTTCGGGTTCATAAACAAGCCATAGCAGGATCCCCTAACGGTGTAATAGAGGTCGATCCGTCGTAGGGTGTCCCCATACTCCGCCAAGATCCAAGAGGTAAGATTGACCTATGGAGGGGAATGGTGCTGCCAGTTCAATAACGACAATCTTCCTGCATGGTATGATCCTTTGTGAGCAATCTGATTCAAAAACGTATCGACGTTGGAGAATCGCATGTTAGGCTTCAGTTCGTTGATGAGACAGCCAGGAGACAGCCCAAGGACAGAGTAGCTCATTGTCTCCCTTATTGCAACCACTAACCGTGTAGGATTATTAAAATGGATATGGCCCACGAAGACTCCCTGTTGATCCAGAGTCAGAGAACCCGGCATCTTCCTCTCAAGAGGCACCATATTAAAACCTGATAGGGGGAAGTGGCGCTCCATTAGTGGTATGTGAATCGCTTCCCCCTGAAAATAGAAGTCCCAGCTCTCAGATATCTCTATAATGTTCGGGTCTAAAATAATCAGGGCATCCCCTAACAGAAACATAGGCTTCAGATGAATGACATTCAGCTGCCCAGACTTCATCATGCTAAGTAAGAAGAAGGAGGATTGGCTTCTGATCTCCTTCAATCTGTCTACATGTTGACTTCGGATGATCTGAGTCGACACATCTTGGACTATGTGGTCAAATATAGCACCCATGGCAGACTGAGCATATCCTACCAGAACCTCCCTCGAAGGAGTCGTGGGCAAGGTCACTGCAAAGATCAAAGAAAGAAGACATTCAGAAGAAAATAGAAGTGAATGGGCTTTTAAACAATACACAGAAGCCTATACGGCTCAGTTATGATGGAAACATATGTGGCTCAAATTAAGTAACACAAGCGGCCTAGGCAAGCAGAACATATGCAGCCCAGATATGGAAGGATTCATGCGGCTCGGTCATATGCGGCCCAGATATAGATAGGGTACAAGCTGCATGTACTCTGATAATTATACGGCTTGGTCCATGCGGCCCAGTCACACGGAGCACATGCGGCACATGTCCCATGAAGGCCAACTGTGCACTAAAGGCATTAAAACCATGGCACAGTGGCGAAATGTGGTCAGACCCGCGCATAAAACATACGACATGGCTGTTTAAATTCGTGTGATCATTCTCCCGCCTTACCCTTGATCGGAGGATGGACGTCTGGGTGGAAGGGAGGTGACTTCTCAGAAGCGGCCCCCTTCCCTTTGTCTGCGGTGCTAGCGGCTTTAGAAGCTTTGGGTGCCATGGCTAGTCGGAGAAAAAAATGCAGCAAAGAGTGAGAAAATTGAATGAAAATAGAAGAAAGTCTTTCTATCACATAGCCTGTATTTATAAGCTAAAATAAATGGGCGCCGCTTTGGTTATCGCGCCATTAAAAGATAATAATGGCCTTTTTGGATTTTATCCTTCGTAACCGTCATCATTATCACGAAAAGAGAGCCCAAATCTAAAAAGCAAGATCCGAGCATTAAATACAGCAATGACAACTGGACAGGATCTCTCTGCGGTTCAAAATTTCCCTGTGGATCGAGATTTTCCTGCGGCTCGAAACTTTCCTGCGGCTTGACGTTTCTTTTCCATGCTTCTTATTCAAAGTATTCCAAATTTGCAATTTGAAAACGTTGAAGGGGTCTTATAGAAGCATAAAAAAGATGTAGTTTATGCGGATCATCACTCCATGCGGCCAAGTGAAACTAAGCTGCAGAACCAGTGCTCCTGGAGACCCCATGCGGCCTAGCGAAACTAAGCCGCAGAAGCAATGCCCCTGGAGATCCCATACGGCTAAGACAACTCAAACCGCAGAAGTGAGGCTCTCGAAGGCCCCATGCGACTAAGGGGACTCGAGCCGCAGAGGGAAGATTCTCATAGATCCCATACGGCCAAGTAAAACCAAGCCACAAAAGCAAGGTTCTCAAAGATCCCATGCGGCCAAGCGGAGCCGAGCCGCAGAAGCAAGGTCCCTAAGGCCACTATGTGGCCAAAATGAGTCAGACTCTACTTTATGGAGGAGATACATGGTAATTTGACCAAGTCTCAACCATCCAGATTTGCTACAACAAAATATCAACAACCCTCCACTAGCTGGCAGCCCAAGATCGAGTCTTTGTATGCTATTACAGACATGTGGCCACGTGGCCCTTTATGCGGCCCAAAACCTTCTACGGCAGGAATCACTATAAATAGCAGGGTACCACACCCAGGCTAGAGGTTGGCAGTCAAAGGCTGGCAAATTTTTTCAAGAGCAAAGACTGTGTCCGATAGTCCAAGGAGTAAGGCAGAGTTGCTACACTTTCTCGAGCCTTCATCATCACCCTCCAGAATCAAAAACTAAACAATTGTACTTAGGTTGTTTCCTAGGATTTCTTTCTAGGTTTTCTTTTGTACAAGCGAGTTTGCAATCAAGTTTAATTCCTCTATAATTTTTGTTCTTGATATTTAATGGCAAATAATTGGGAACCACTTCTATAGTGTTATGACAATGAGGACAAGAGACCGGATCTTCAACGGGAGCTTTGACTTTAGCGAGGTAAGAGTCGGCATGTAGTAATGCCTCACTTAAAGCTTTACACGTCTCTTTGGAGAGCCGCAGTAGATCGAACAATGGCAATCTGGCAGGTGTATTGGCCAGTTGTGCCAGTATGTCAAAGTTGTAAGGCTAGTCCATGCCTTCGGGAGATGGTGACTTCAGAGATTTGTCAAAATGTGTCTCCTTCTGCTTAGCTTTGCCGGCAGTTGAGGACTTAGACGAACCAGCTTCTGAACTTGTTGGGGCAGCAGGAGCTTGAGAAGGCATTACGTCCTCTTGTGCAGGGTCATAAGTCCGCAGGTTAGTCTTGTCGGATCGTGTCTCACCAGATAGGACTTCATAAATATGAGAAAACACCATATGGCATGGCTTATATTTCTTGCCCCTCTTTGCTTTGGAAGACACTACCCCATGCTTCATTTCTTGCACAAGGTCGGGATAGACCCACATAATCTCACCACGCTCCGTCGTGAGTGGCACCAGGGTTGATGTTGAATTGCGATCTGGCGGCAGATTGACGACTTCCATTATTGCCTTGGGAATTGGAACTACACCGTCTGGAACTTCTTTGGAAGAAAAGTCACCAAATTGAAGAGAAATCATGTTAGAAGACACGACCTTGTCTTCAGCTTCGAGGTTGATAACTTGGCAGTCGATGAGCTGTCGTATCTTCCTCTTCAAGACGATGTAATCCTTGTAGAATGGTGCACGTACTGATGATAGAGACAGTACTTGGGGTCACTGAGTCGGCTTGCCTCTTCAGGACGTCGTGGTGGAGGCAATATCAGTTTATTACCCTTCATCAACGTGTTGAAAATGGTAATAACATCATCCTCGTCAAAGGAGAAAGTCTCATTGGGTCTGTCAGAAGCATTCTGAGAATTGGAAGCTCCCTTGTAAGTATCAACCTTCAAGACTTCTTTTCCTTTACCGTCACGGATAGGGATAGTTTGAGGATGCTTACCTTTATCTTCAGATTTGGGTGTCTTCAACCCCAGTAGTTCCTGTCATGACCCGCTCCCAAATAATCGGGTATGTGTTGGACACATCCAGCCTTCGTCGATGGACACGATGAAGTATGTTGTATAATACTAAAGAAAACTCCAAGATACAAGGTACATAAAACATCACAGCTACTATACACGTTCCCAAAATTACCACAATCCACAAGTTATACAATTTAAAGAAATGACAGCGCCGGAGACAAATCCGGTAACCTGAATAAAATATACAATCCTGAAATCTCAAATACAAGGTACATGACAAAAATCTCTAAAACAAATCTGAGAGAAGATCTAACTATAACTCTGCAATTCTAAGTCCATCCTGAAACACAACTCTACCAGCTTCGGGCTCTGGCCCAAGGTGGTACGACATCATCAAGCACACTTACAACGTATCCTGTCAGAAAAAGAGCAAAGTACAACTCCGACAAGAAGCACTAAATAAAGTAAACTGAAGTGTTGCACGATGAACTATGATACAAGCACTAGACCATGAAATTATAGTACATGAATAACGATGAAACTATGATACCAGATCCTAAACAATGAACTAGACTATCAGTGTAAAATGCATTTGAAATAACTATAAGAATATGTGACCGGCTGGGATAGTACAGGGTATAAGAGCACAGGAGCACATGAATAAGGGTACGGCTTAGAGTCCCACGTGTACGATGTGAGACCTAAGCTATTTATCAATGCCTAGCTAATATAGGATTGGTCACATATCTGTAGTATTTCCCCATCCTAATGTACAAGTAAAGAATACTGAACAATGAACGATGAATAATGAACAATAAACTATGAACAATGAACAATTGTGTGTACAACATGTCAATATGAGAACATGAAACAAGAAAGAAATAGGGAGTAAAGAGTTTGAGTCGGTGTACTTGCCTTGCTTTGGTTGCACGAGAGTAGTAGTCAAGTCCAAAAGTCCAGAGAAAATTTGTGTCAAGAAGACACAATATTCTCAGAAAATTATTCTAAACCTTTTAACATAATCTATTATTTTATAATCTACTTTCCTTAATTATTCTCTCATTACCAATCTCTTACTAGATGGCTTATTAACTTCTAAATATTTTATCTAGCCAAGCAATTACTTACTAAACTCAATTAGCCTTATTCAGAAATTTTTATGGTCTCCATTTAACAAAGCCTTATTATTGAACTTATGCCTTAACTTAAACCAAGGACTCACTCTGTTCACTGGTTATGGACCAACTAAAGAAAGGAGATCAACAATCTATACCTAGTAGTAAGCCAAACTAAAACCATTAACCTATAGTCTTGGAATAGAGACTGCTTATGGCAGCCCAACAAAACCCAATCTTTTATATCAAAACAACAAAATGACTAAAACTCCTCTACTTCAGGACTGTCCTACTGAGTCAGTCTTATGGCTCTGCTTTAAAAAATCTACACTCGAACCCAGCCCATCAATAGGTGGTAAAGCTTCAGTTAACATTAAATCTTGCAACATGCCCACGGTCTTAACCCAAAGGATCAAGTCATCCTAGTCAAAAAAAAATACTATCCTATCTATTAGGTTTAAAATTGAAAGCCAAACATTCAAAGTTCTCTTCACAACCAGAATACATGCTACCACTTACATCATCCCAAGACTCAAATCAACACGAGGACATAATTTGTGTCGAACAGCAGTGAGTACTGCTACCAGTCACTTGACACAACATAGTATCTAGTTCATAATTGTCTCATTAGGATGGCTTTAATAAGAAGGATATCTATAGGAAGGACATACGTTGCCTTGACTGCTATCAACTTCATACCACTAACCTCTGCCAAGACTCCTATTTAAAGACTATACAGGAACAAAAACAATGGTTTATCCCTGTTTCACTTAACAAAATGGTGACTCTTCTGGGGACGACCTTCTCCTCTGACGAGAAGGCAATTGCTCAATATGATGATGTGTCGGTCGGATCGACAAAGAAGACTCTGGTTGTACACTTCGACCGGACTACCTATGAAGAAATGCTCCGAACTGGGGTAGTACGCTGCTCCAATGTTCAGAAATCGCAGAAAGCGCGAAAAGTTTGGATTCCAAAATCCAAAGCATCCTCGGATCTCCCTACTGTCTCTGAAGGCAAAGGAATCCTTCCTACTCCTGTTGTAGGGGCTTCCGTTTGTAACGAGGCAGTCTTTACTTCAGTGTTGCACCCTGAGCGTAAAAATCAATCTTCCATCGGTGACGAGGAAGATTCCTAAGTTTTACGCCCAGCGCGTAAAAGCCAAGTTTTACGCCCAGCACGTAAAAGCCAAGTTTTACGCCCAGCGCGTAAAAACCAAAATTTACGCTCTGTGCATAAGAACAAGTCTCCCGTCTGTGACGTGGTAGACTCCAATGCTTTACGTTATGAGCGTAAAAATAAGTCTTCCATCTGTGACGCGGTAGACACACAAAATTTATGCTCCACGCGTAAAGGAAAATCTTCCGTCTGTGATGTGGTAGATACTCATGTTTTGTGCTCTACGCGTAAAGGT
Organism: Iris pallida; assembly: GCA_029216955.1. Classification (NCBI taxonomy): domain Eukaryota; kingdom Viridiplantae; phylum Streptophyta; class Magnoliopsida; order Asparagales; family Iridaceae; genus Iris; species Iris pallida. The sequence goes on along the minus strand of JANAVB010016197.1, from coordinate 47,313,048 downwards.
AAATCTCATGTCTGTGACAGTGTAGATAAAATTCACAATGATGTCTTTACATCTAAAGTAAATTTACCTGCACGCAACCAGCGTAAAAACATTGTTGGTAAAACTTCAGTTCTTCACCAACAGCCTTCTTACACTGCTTTACACAAGGTACCAAACCTACAAATTATGCGTAATACTGATGGAGTTCTTTGTGCTCAAAAATTTCAGGATATACGCACGCAACTCCAAGCGCGTAAAAATGTACAATTTGGTTCTGAAAATTCAGCCAGTAATCTTCTTTATACACAAGGGACTAAACGTTTCTCTACCCCAAATGTAATAAGGAAGACTACTCTATCTACTCCCTCTACTCCTTCTGATTTACGCGAGTTGCTAATACAAAAGCGTAAAAATAGACAATCTCCTGTGACAGTCCCCCAAGAGAATCATCATTGTGAGTGCCATCAGATTGTAATCAAATGTTGTTGTTCGGCTTCTAAACGGTCAGTTTTTGACCGGTTAAGCTTCAATGCGCCTCAACAGCAAGTTGATGACCAAGAACATGAGTTCTCATATGCGTCAGTCAACATGGCATCTCATACCAACAGAGGACGACATCCAAGACGCAACTCGTCCCAGACTCCAGGTCAACAGCAGTTCAACATACTTTTTGATTTCTTTGAAGGACTATATCAGAATACTCGATCAAGAAGACAAAGATAGTTACAGACTTCTGATTCAGAAGCTGGGGGTACTTAATCTTTTGAGTCCGAAACTGATAGTGTTGATTCATACCTCTATACCAATCCCTCTGTATATTCAAGAGAGGTTGAATCATATGCTATTGGAGATGAACCAGAGACGTCATCTGCTAATATAGAACAACGTCTCTCTGCCATTGAGCAATCACTAAAGGACATGCTTACTATGATGTAAAGCATGCACCAGATAATAATGACTCAGCAGACTGCTCAGCCGGCAGTAGTAACACCGGTACAGGTAGCAGCACAAACTCAAGATAGTCAAGGGGTTGATATACCTTTGAATAATCAAGAGCCTGCTGTCAATCAAAATTCTGTATCTCCAGATTCTATCATTCCAGAAGATGCACCACCTTCGGTAGGGGTCACGGTACATCCAACAACTATTCAATCAAATGTGCGTTCTCAAACCAGTGAAGCTATTCAAGCAGTACGTGAACTAAAAGCACAGTTTGAGGTTCTGAAGCCCAAAGATCAACTCCAGAGGTTAGGGATTAAGCAACATTATCCTCCTCATTGGAATGATGTACCCTTTCCTCCGAAATTCAAGCCACAATCAATGGTATTGTTTGATGGAAAGGCTTCTCCTAGTCAGTATATCAATTACTTTGATATTATGACTGTGCATATGCAGAAAAATGATGCTCTTCTCACTCGAGTGTTCAACGGGTGCTTGACGGATTCATCTTACGACTGGTATCGTAGTTTACCCGACAATTGCATTTCGTCTTTTGACGAATTTAAAGCAATGTTTCTCTCCCGTTTCTATGAAGGAGGTATGGATATGAATATGTCCTCCTTAATAGAGATCAAACAAAAGGAGAAGGAAGATACTCGGACGTTCATCGAACGTTTCCGACAGGCGACTCTGAAGATGCCTCCTGGTATGCCAAATTCAGCATTAATTGATACATGCAAGATGAATCTGCGACCATCCATTGTTGTTTTCACGGGTTTCCAATTCACAAACTGGGCCTCGTTTATTATAGCAGCAGTTTCTGCTGAGACCAATGATAGGTTGGCTCGTGAACATGGGATGATCTTTGCCTCAGAGGACAAAGGAAAGAAAGGCTCTTCTAGTAATAATTCCGACAATCATAATGTGAAAGGAAAGGATACCCTTATGGTTAATCTTTCCAAAAATAAAACGACGCCGAATAATCAGGAGTCTTCTAAGCCAAAAGAAGAATACTCTTTTGACGAGAGCGATATCCCAGGAATATTCCAATGTCTGGTAAAGAGTGACAAACTCCAGATTCCGGAGCCAAAAAGACCTAATGAGGTGAATCTGAGTGACAATTCCAAATATTGTATCTATCACAGATATATAAATCACCCTACCAAGGCTTGTTATGTCCTAAAGAAGAAAATCCAAGAGTTGATAAATGCCAATGCCATCGCTTTAACTAACGATGAGCATACCGTCACAACCAATATGGTTTCTCTTCAATTTGGAGATTTTCCTCCACAGCAAGTCCCAGATGGGATTGTTTCAATTCTGAAGGCAACGATGAAGATTGTGAATATCTTGCCTGCCAGAGAGAAAAATGAAGGATTGTTGCTTCTCACATTAAAGAATGGTGAAATCATGTGGGTACATGCTGACTTAGTACCTGAAATGGAGGATGAAGGTAAAATTTCAAAATCCAAAAAAGGTAGAAAAGTTAAAACCTGTAACATAATTTCTCATATTATTCCAGATCCTGATGATTTGGATCATCTTTGGGATGGCATTCCTTTGGAGGATAGGCTGAAAGGTTTAAACATATATTCTCCAAGTTTAGCTCCTCTTACCAAGCTCAAACTCACTCATCAGCAGTGGTTAGCTATGAATAGTGTTCCCTTAAACAGGATACAACAAGTTTTTGCTGCTTATGAAAAAGCTCCTACAGGAATTTTTTTTCTCATGTCCCGAATACTCCTTTTCCTATAGTTACAGAGGTTTCTACTTCTTCTTCCTCTGTTGAACTACATATTAATAGTCCGCTGCCCATTCACTTGTACAGTCAACAATCAGTCCATCTCATGAAAAAGATGGGCTATGACTTTCAAAAGACGGAGGATTTAAACTATGATAAAGGAATACGACTTCCTTTACAGATTCAAAGTCAAAAATCCACTGTTGGATTGGGTTCTGAACTTTCTCTTAAAAATCCTCGTAAGAAGAAGGCTAAGGGAAAGAAGACTAAATCCTACAATATGGTACTTCCTTCTCATGATTCTGAAGAAGAAAGATTTGCTGGTACGAGATCTGGGAAAGAATACCATAAAGATTATGAGGGATCTTCCAAAGATGCAGAGGATGTTGTAGAAACGATCCCAGTTCAACCATCTTTTGTTCCTGCTAAACCATCGGTGGTTGAGAAAAGGAAATAGAAAGCAGTACGCTTTGACGTTCCCTTAAAATCTGCTTCAAATCAAGGGATGGTGATGAAGCCCTATAAATTTGATATTCTAGCTCAGTTAGCCAATACTCCGGCTAGACTCTCTATATTCGAGCTATTGCGTCTTTCTAAAGAAAGCAAAGAGACTTTGAGTGAAGCTTTGCAACAAGCAGACTCATGCTTGGCTCAACTCAAGAGTCCTGATAATACACCAGTGTCGTGTCCACAATGTCATAGTGTGATGGAGGTAATTCGTAATATTACCTTAACACAAGAAGACATATTGTTGAAGCATAACATGAATAACAGGCCTTTGTGCTACACTGGGTATATTGAATCCACTGAAATTGACAGAATTTATATTGATCCTGGGTCTTCTATTAGCATTATTCTTCAAAGTATGCTAAGACCTTTGAGGATTCCTACAAGTGATTTGATTTACACTAGTACCACAATAGTTGGTTTCAACTCTGGCAAGAGTAAACTACTGGGGAAGATTCATCTAAAGATTCAGAATGGTGATCTTCGAACTATGGCTACTTTCTATGTTATCAACTCAGACGTATCCTACAACATCCTTCTTGGAAGACCGTGGATACATGAGCATAACATTGTACCTTCAACTCTCCACCAATACTTCAAGTACGTGGATTCACAAGGAATTATGAAGACTAAATTTGCTGATATCAATCCTTTCAAGGGTGTTGAAGCCAATTTTTCTGACTCAATACTCTACAAATAAGAGCATGTGAAGAAGATATCAGATATGTCTGAAGATCAATCACCTGCCGAAGATCAGTTTATCAATAAAGATCCTCCAGAAGAGCAACCTTTGAAGATCAAAGTCAAAGGTCGAATCCAACCCCAACCTGTCAATGATCAACCTCTGATGATCAAGGTCAAAGGAAGAACTCGAGCTTCATCTGAGGAATCAGTGAATATTTCTGCCAAGAGCCAAGTTCAACCTCTTATGATCAAAGTCAAGGGACGTACTTCTCGTACGAATGATCCAGAACCACCATTGATCATCAACCTTGGCAAGTCTACGCAGAAGATGGATGACGGTCCATTAGCGATAAATCCTAAGCGTAGTACTCAACTTGTACATGATGTAAATATTGATCGTTCTGTACTTTCTGATATCAATAAAGATTTTCTTTTGGAGTATATGGCTGTCAAATTTGTTGAAAGAATGTATGTATCTTCTGGTGATCAAAGTCATCAATATCAAAATGACATAAATACAGAGGAAACCTTATACATTGATCATAAGGAAAATTTCTTTCCTCCTCATGTCGATGTTAGACCTTATGCTCAAAAGTTCCTAACATCTTCCCCCTATCTTCTTCCTGTAGTCTCGCCATCACAAGCTTGTGTAACTTTTAGACGTCACGAAGAATCTTATTTCGTGATTCTGTCTGATAAGAAAAATAAGCACCAAATTGTGTTTGGCCTGGCTAGAAACATCCCGGTTGTTCAGATAGATGATCTTAGAGATAAAGATAAAGGAAAAATCTGAATTGACAAATATAGTCAACATCTCTCAAGATTATCCAGAAAATGGGATATGATTTGAAGACTATGCAAGGTCTCAATCAAGGCAAAGGTAGACGATTACCATTATATGGTGATCCTTTTTATCAGAAAACTCGTCATGGGTTGGGATATGATCCGTCCTACATGTTTAATGATGATATACTAGAAGAATTCTCTTCTAGTTCTTCACAATCCTCAGATTTGGAAGAAATCTATTTTATCGAATCTGATACATCCCACTCCTCATATGCTGGAGGAGACTATTATGATGAATCTGAGTGTATCTTCTCAGTTAACATGGTTCAAACTGAAGATGAATCTGAGCCATTTGAAAATGACCCTTGGGCCCAACAGTTGGACACTCAATGGGAGCTTCGTTTTGAACAGCGACAACCACCTACAGAGGATGAGATTGTCCAGATTGATGTTGGGGATGGAACTACGTCCAAGCCAATATTCATCAGTAAAAATCTTTCCGAAGATGAAAAGGAAGAGCTGATAAAATTGATTAAAGAATATATTGATATATTTGCATGGAGTTATGAGGATATGCCGGGTCTAGATCCTAAAGTTGCTACTCATAAACTCAATATTTTTTCTAATGCCAAGCATGTGACAACAGCAACGACATTTTCGACCAGATATGATGGATGCAATCGAAGTAGAAGTCAAAAAGTTGATTACATGTGGCTTTGTTCGTGAAGAACAATACCCAGACTGGGTTGCCAATATTGTTCCTGTTATGAAGAAGAACAGAAAAGTCCGAATTTGCATAGATTTTTGAGATCTTAATGCAGCTTGTCCAAAATATAAATTTCTACTTCCCATTACTGATGTCATGATAGACAATATATACGGTTTTGAACGCATGTCTTTCATGGACGGGTTCTCAGGATACAATCAGATTAAAATGCATCCAGGAGATGAAAAGCATACTACTTTTCGTACGCCCCTTGGAGTCTACTGCTATGCAGTTATGTCGTTTGGTCTTAAAAATGCCGGTGCCACGTATCAAAGGGCCATGCGCAACATTTTTCAAGAACATCTACGAAAGACAGTTGAATGTTACGTAGATGACATTGCTGTCAAAAGTCGATCAAAAGATGATCACATTCAAGACTTGAAGACAGTATTTGAATTGATGCGTCAGCATCAATTGAAAATGAACCCTACTAAGTCTTTCTTAGGGGTGTCCAGTAGCAAGTTTTTGGGATTTGTCATTACTTCTTAAGGTATCCCTATTGATCCTGATAAAATAAAAGCAATTCTTGAAATACGTCCTCCACGCAATCTAAAAGAACTCTAAGGCTTCCAGGGTCGCATTGCTTATATCAGGAGATTTATATCCAATCTCTCTGGGAGATGTCAACGTTTTTTCCATCTATTAAAGAAAGGTGTATCATTTGTTTGGGATGAAGCATGTCAGAAAGCTTTCAATGACATCAAGCAATACCTTACAAATCCACCTGTTCTGGTACCACCAGTGGTAAGAAGACCATTTTTGCTATATGTTCGAGCATTGGATCATTCACTTGGTGCTCTTCTTGCACAGGAAAGTGATATGGGTCATGAATAAGCAATTTATTATCTTAGCCGAATGATGGTCAGAGCTGAACACAGGTATACTCCTGTAGAAAAGGAATGTCTGGCTTTGGTTTTTATTGTTCAAAAGATATGACATTATGTGACAGGACAGACTATTCATGTCATCTCCAGAATAAATCATATTCGGGTATTGATGAGAAAACCAAGCATTCTTAACTCCAGGTTAGCCACCTGGGCGATGTTGCTCACTCCTTATGACATGGTCTATGTACCTCAAAAATCAGTGAAGGGTCAAGCATTAGCTGATTTCTTAGCAGCTCACCCTATACCTAAAACATCGAAGCTATATGAGGACATTCCAGATGAAGTTGTGGATTGCAACATGACTTTAAAAGAAGACATTTGGTAATTATACTTTGATGGAGCATCACGAGTTGGACCTAAAGGTAATATCGTCTCTGAAGTAGGAATCGTCTTGGTTTCTCCTGACAAAATGGTCATATACCGTGCTTATTCTCTCAATGAGCCATGCTCCAATAATATGGAATAATATAATGCTCTACTCATTGGTCTCCAAGTAGCAAAACAATTGGACATCGAGTTCCTGGAAGCTTATGGAGATTCTCAACTGATTGTTAATCAGGTTAGAGGGACATATGAAGTCAGAAATCCTGACCTCATCCCTTATCATCAAGTGGTAATCAAATTGGTCCTCTCATTTAAAGGATTCTTCATTGAATTTGTGCCACGTTCTCAAAATTTGGAAGCTGATGCTCTTGCTAGTTTAGCGGCAGATTTAGCTGTTCAAATTCGAAGACAAAATACTATTATTTTGTTGGATCGCGACTTATTCTGTGTTAAAAATAATCTGCATATTGAACAGAGTTATATTACAGAATCAAGTTTCCAACAGAGGGATTGGAGAAGTCTATTTATTGACTATGCAATTCATGAGATTTTACCTGAAGATCTAAAAGAAGCTGCGTCAATTAAGAGACGATCATTTCGATTTTATTATGATCCGTCTCTACAAATGTTATATCGTCGTTCATATGATGGAATTTTGTTGCGCTATCTTTCAAAAAATGAAGCTAAACAAACACTCTATGAAGCTCATGATGGTGTTTGTGGTGCTCATCAACCAGGTCCAAAATTATAAGACTGCATTCGAAGAATGGGGTATTATTTGCCTTCAAATATGGCAGATGCTGTGGATTATGCCAGAAGGTGTAAAGCATATCAGATTCATGCTGATTTTATTCATCAACCTTTTAAATTCCTACATCCTATAGCAGCTTCTTGGCCCTTCGAAGCTTGGGGCATGGACATTATTGGTCCAATTAACCCTCTTTCTGTTAAGGGACATCGGTTTATACTGGCTATAATCGATTACTTTTCTAAATGGACGAAAGCAGATCCTCTTGCTGAAGTAAAAATATCTAATATGGTTAACTTCATTAAACATCATGTCATTTATCATTTTGGGATTCCCCGAAAGATAATTTATGATAACGGGCCACAATTCGCCAGTCAGGCATTTTATCGATTCTGTGATAAGAATCAGATCCAAAACTTGGCGTCTACGGCTTATAATCCAGCTGCTAATGGTTTAGCCGAAGCTTTCAACACGACGATCATCAAACTTCTCAAAAAGTTTGTCTTCTCTAATAAACGTGATTGGAATAAAAAACTTAGAGAATGTTTATGGGCTTATCGAACGAAAATCTGAACTCCTACTGGTTTTACACCATTTTTACTGGTTTACGGATGTGAGGCTGTCCTTCCACTAGAAATCCAGATTCTACCTCTTCGAATAGCAATTGCTAGTGAGCTAACTACAAAGAACAATGATCGCTTACGACTCCAAGAACTTGAAGGATTGGATGAGAAGCGTCTTCAAGCGCAACAGCACATTGAGTTATATCAAGCTCGCATATCTCGAACCTTCAATCGTAAAGTTAAAAAGAGAGTATTCAAAGTCGACGAGCTAGTTCTAGCTGTTCGAAGACCGATGGTGATGACCCATAAGAGTAAATGGAAATTCCAAGCAAAATGGGAAGGCCCTTATGTCATCGAGACAGTTTTCTCCAATGGTGCCTATAGGTTGTCTAAACCTAATGGAGATTTGCTCATGATGCAGATCAATGGCAAATTTCTGAAGAAATATTATGTTTGAATTTCTTTCTTATCCCCCAGCTACCAATGTTTGGTTAAGCTTGGAGAGAAATTTTAATCTTTTATCTTACCAGTTGATTAAAAAATTGGATCTATTATTTATCATGTTCTCAGGACCTCTGAATAAATATTAAGTCTGCTTGTTTTTTCTATCTATCATGTCCATTTGTCCTCTGAATAGATATTAATCTATTTTTCTTTGAGTTGTTACATCTGTCATGTTCATATTACCTCTAATAGTATTGTATACTCTAAACAAAAAATAAGATTTCATTATCTATCATATCCATATTACCTCTGGATAGATACAATTTATTGAGTTTAGAAGACTTGTCACGTCCATATTACCTCTGATAAGTGTTTTCTATCTCATACCTATTGTTTAAATTCACAATAAATGATAGGATCACAAAAAAAATATTTTATTCATTTCTTGTGAACATTACAGAATGAATAAGATAAAAGATTACAAAAGCTCTTTATTTTTCCTAAGGCGGAGCAGAGATATCTTGAAGTAATTTCTGCAGCTCTGCCAGGCGCTTGTCACGAGAGCTCAATACTTTCTTGGGAGCTTCAGCACGTCGAGCTTCGGGAGTGCAAATATGAGAAAGTCCAGCGAAGCTGACTATCAGCTTATCCTTGGCATCATCAAGGGTTCTGATAGTAGATTCAGCTCCGTAGGCCTGTTCTTCCAAAATTGAGCTCTGAGTAAGGTGTTGGTCCCGAGCTAAGATCATCTGCTCCCTCTCTGCCTTCAAGCGAGCCATCTCAGCCTCAACTTCTTGAATTTTATCATTTTGTTGTTGAATCTCCATATTTGAGGTGTTATAGGCTGCTCTTTGCCCATCCAGCTCGGATTTTATTCCAGCCAAAAAAGCTTTCTCTTTGGCAACCTTTATGCTATATTCATGGAGGGCTTCATTATATCTCGTCTCCAGAGCGAGGTAATCAGCCGATAAGGCGTCATACTCTTCTTAGATGAGACTTTCAACAGTTTCACTTGACAGCTTAAGATACTCTCTGATGGGCTGTTCAAGTCCCTCCACGATTTTCTCTAATGTTGTTGCTCTTGCCGCATCATTGAACATAGCATCATTTCTGATGGTAAGAGCCATTGCCGCCTTCAAGCTCTCATAATTGAGGCCCTTATTCAGGACCATTTTGAGTAAAGTCGCCAGAGTTTTATAAAAGATTTCAGTGTGAATCTCAACTAGGAGATTCATTTCTATACTTGAAATCGGCGTTGCGGCAATATCTACTAAGTCTCTTCTCGGAAGACTGGGAACAAAGGCTGTTGCTGTGATAGCAGGCTGAGATGAAGCCATTTTTGTTACTGCTACCATAGCCAATTGGTTACCAGGAGCTTCAAGAACAGTGTCTTCAATATTTGTTACTCCAGCTATTTCTGGAGCTGAAACTACTAGAGTTTCGGTGGCGGTGATAGGTGCGGGCGGAATGACAGTTGTGGGAGCTGACTCCGGTTCTGGCATTGACTCTTCAGAGACTTGTACTGGATCACTGGTAATAGCGGAGGATGCTATTACAATTTCCCCAGATTCAGTTGATGATTTGAGTGTGCCTTCATTACCTTCTTCAACTACCGGCTTCGTAGGATCATCAAGTGTTTCAGTAATTGAATCTTCATTAAAATCTAGTTCTTCTTCAGCAGTCTCCTCATCATCTACAGTAAGATCTACTGTAGTTTCTTCCTTATCCTTATCCTCAGCAGGAGAGGACACTTCTGGATGAGCCTGTATTTCTGGCTCATGTTGTACCTCCAATGATGGAGGACATTCTTCTGGAGACTCTACTTCGGGCTTTCGTGCTACCTCTTCTTGAGCATCTTCTTCTTCTGAAGAAGAAGCCTCCTCCTCAGATTCCTTATTTTCTTCATAAATATCTTCTTGAGGAGGAGGAGGAGCCACAACCTTCGGGAAAATGATAACACCTACAAAAAATTAAACAAAATAAGTTAAATATACAAAAGTCATAGTTTTATATGGGTTTTATATAAATTATATTTACCTGGAGTGTGTGTGGAATGCTCCAAGTACGCATCATAATCTCCATCCCAGTCTTTATCATCAAAAGTGATAGCTGGTTCATCGGATGGGATAAATACCGAATCAACATTTTGTACTGGGACAATGTCTTCAGCAACTTGTGCCTTTTGTGGCAGAGTTAAATGAAGTGCCGAACTGAGACGTCCGGGAGATAAGACCACTGCAGATGTTGCTGGTTGAGGTGCTGAATCCAGGGTGAACTGAAGAAGATCCTATATGTTGCAGGTCATCCGCCTGAGTGTCACTCTCCGGAGTAGATGCTCTTGATCTGGAAGGTCTTTTTATGGTAGCCTTCTTCTTCTTCTCCGAGGTTTTCTCTGAAAGTGTGACGGCTGCACTTTGTTTCCGTTTACGGGATTTTCCAATAATAATAGGTTCTGCAGCCTCTTCTCCAACTCCTGTAGCAATAACTTCCAGATATGGATCTGGAACAGCAGCATCGTCAGGGATCTCTGTTGGTACCTTAACTGGCTCTTCAACATTGCCTTCCTTGGGCCATCTTAGGCTACCTCTCATATTGTAGCCATGGGCAAAGGAACGGATAGAAGCGTAAAAGTAAGCATACGAATGAAGAATACGTAGCTCTGTAGTGCTGGTAGCGGTTGAGACTTTGAATCTGGCACCAGTACGGGCAGTACTAAAATATCTCCAACCCTTTGCACCATCAAGCAGTTTCTCATAGTGACAGAAACTGGTAGAGGGATTACCAACATGAAGTTGGTCATACCCAAATTGATGAACGAACCTACTGGGTAGATATGGTTCGAACGTACAATTATTTTCATTTATGTACATCAGGTGAGCGGGTCTGATGCACTATAGCCATTTAAAGACTGATGGTGGCAATAAAGCTCCTCCTTCAACTTTATCTTCAAATTGAACACCAAAGCAGTCGGCTGGAACTTGTGGCCGGGTACAGAAAAAGTTTCAACCATAAGAATAGTTCAAAACTGCCCGGGTATCTGCCACTGTCGTGGCAATCCATGTAGCTTTGCTGAATTTTTGGAGGAAGACCTCTGCTTCATCACCCGGGCCTGGTGGCAACAATCTACAGTTGTAGTGCAACAGCCAGCCCATTAAATAAGTATAGTGCATTTCTATCCTGGGGAATGCGTTCCGATGAGGAGCATTATTGATTAATTCCTCACCAAAAGTCCTAAAACCTGCATTTACTCGGCACACCATTGTCGATAGCAGGATAATTCTGACTTTAAACACCAAACGTACTGCTGGCCATAGTACGTTACGGTGGATTCTATCAACTGTACAAATTCCTGGTATGACCCATCTTCTCAACCATAAAGAAAGGAAGCCTGCCAGCAAGGCTTTCCTGGAGATTTTCTGAATGCCATATCTGAGGAAGCTTAAGGCTTCAGTTCCAGCAGGGAACTCCCCAGTCTTGGTGGACAAATATTTGTTCGAAAATTTGTAGACAGTCATCATATCCCGAATTTTGTTAACATGAATTATTGAATCTGTATTGATAGCTGGAGCTTTGTTTTCCTAGAATCTTTCTTTATCATTCTTGGATAATTTGTCCTTATGGAAGAAGAGATACGTTGTCCACTTGTTGATATATGCTAGATGAGATCCACTCTCATGCATAGTAGTGCAGATCATATAATGGCACATCAATTCTTTATACACTTCAATCAACTGAGGGTTTTTCTCCCTAATTTCAGTAAGTTCTCGGTTGGAGGGAACGTATTCTTCATATGGGGCTTCTCACATTAGTAGCTTCGAGATGAATTGCATCTCATGGAGTGCGAGACCCATTTCACCTTTTGGGGTCACAAAAGTTCCAATTGAACTAATATATCTCCATCAGGGCCAGGAACAAGTTACCGTTCGATGGTATACCCTGACTAGTAGAAGCCACCGCTTCATACAGGCTAATATCTTTTAGCTCCGTCTGAAAGATTTTCATCATCCAAATGCTAATCTGGATCCAGTTCTGGTTGAAAGGAGTCAACCATCCCGGTAGCCTGGGGTTGGTCTGGGGATATAGTACCGCAACCCTTATGAATTTGTTGACGAACATCTGAGTTTGCACTAGTTGGATTAAAGCTGAGTCTTCACTTGGAGTAAATCCTGGCATGAGGCCAGAGAAAGAAGTGACACCGCCATTGGGAACACTGACGTAATACCCCATGTCGTTGGCATGATCCCTCTTGAATACGATTCTACCCGGCCTTCCATGACTGCTAGGAGTTAGATTCCACAGCATTTGTCGAGGGTGGGTAGCATGGATGAATGCTGACAAAGGGTAATCTCTGTCCATGTCAGGAAGATACATTGCTCTATCTCCAGATTTGAACACCCAAGACTCCTTCTTGGGGTGTGTCTGTGACTTGTAGTCTATTGCATCCCCAAATAAGAAGGCTGGTTTTGCAAATTGTTGTTCATTCAGTGAAGTCAACAATTCTCCATTTATCATAGATGGCAGCATCCTATCCCCTTGGGCAGCTATCAACTGTGCCCTCTCTATGGGGTAGTCTGGATTCGATTGGGGAAACGCTATATGAGACAGATTATCCACATAATTCGAGCCCACCAGCCAACTGATGAGCCAAAGACTTCTGCGAGTGGATGAGCTTGCAAGTCCACTGCCAAAAGAAAGAGAAAAAAAAATCAAGTTAGTAAAAATCTGATTTAAAATTTTATGGGTAAAGATTTTGACTTTTACGCTTATTAAAGTTGATAAAAAGTTTTAAAAGTGTAAAAAAGTCTTTGTTTTACACAAAGTCTTTCATTTTTGAAATTTTACGCTAACACATGTTGATGTGAGCGTATTCAAAATTTTACGCTGGCATGTATTGACATGAGCGTATTCTAAAACTTTAAACTGGCACATGTTGATGTGAGCGTATTCTAAAAATTACGCTGACATGTACAGACATGAGCGTATTTTAGATTTTGCACTGGCATGCGTAGACATGAGCGTAATTTAGATTTTATGCTGACACGTATAGATGTGGGCGTATTTCTTAATTTTACGCTAACACGTATGAACGTAGGCGTATATTCGTAACTTTACGCTGACACGTATAACGTGGGCGTATTTTGTTATCTTAATTTCTACGCTGACACATATAACGTGGGCGTGAAATAAAAGATTTAGGTCTTCTTCTCCGACGAGTTTTCGGCCAAAGGGCAGTGTTTTACCCCTCATTGGAGGAGCCACAGCGGGGTTGCTTTGCTGAGACGCTGCGGATGACCAGACGGGATTTTACGCGCGATCGACCGACGAAGAATCGACGGCGGGCTTCTTGTCTTTGCTGCCGGCGGCGGATTTCTTGGGGGCCATCGAATTGAATGCAAAAGTATGAAAGGGGAGAGACATGAGAGAATACATCAGAGGCTTTGATTTTCCAGAGCATTCTTCTTCAACCTTTCTTCCAGAACAGAGTGAAGCAAAGCAGGAAAGCATTTGACCTCGCCATCAGTGCCCAAGTGCGTCGATACCTTTCTGGTGACTTAGTTCTTCCGGCTGTTCATCTTCCAGCAGTACTCTTCATCATCATCGTATGGTCCAAGGAACAAAGTGATCGTCTTCAGATCAGACTTCCATAGCAATACTTTCCAGAACAATTTGTACTTCTTGTACTTTTTCTCGTTTTATTTCAAAAGCCAATTTTAGGCATTTTGTTAAGTGAAACAATCCCAAACAAGTTCTCACTTTAAAAATCATGGCCAAATTAATTTGTCCAAAAGTTACTTAATTAAGGGGGGTTATACAATCACTGGATAAAACTGAGATATAAAGGAATAGAAAAACAACATAAAAACACTTAACAGCTCTAGAGAAGATACTTGGTCAACCTTCTGCAATTTCTAAGTATCAGTAGTACTTGATACTTTAAAGACTAGGTAAACTCATGCTTATGAACATCAAAAGATATCATCCCAGATTTCTCAGGTAACTCCTATACAAGCAGTTAGTGCTAACCCTTAACATCATAACCCTGTTTCTATTTGCTACCTACTTGTTACTCTATAACACTACATGCCAAGATATCTGGACACTCAAACATAGACCAAGAATTCTGTAATGTTACTGATGTTGGCAACATAATTAGAATTTCTGCAGCTTGGTTTGGAAAAGTTGCTCCTCAATCCCATAATCCAACTGGTACTCTCAGTCAATCATAATACAAATTGAAAGATATTAGTCTACTTCAAATCTGAGTATAGCTAACATACAACTAAGCCTACTCAAATTGGATTCAAGCTAGAACCAACAACTACACACAGTCTTCCCCAGCTAATCCTTTCTTCATTCAAACTCTAACCATTAATTCTATATATGACGCCACTAGCAACTTGGGAAGAGGAGAGTTATACCTGAGTAAAGGAAATTGGTCTTGAAGGAAGGAGGCTACTCAGATAAGTCGGACACGCTCTTACAAGTCCAGATCGAGTATCACAGCTCTGTTATGGCATTACATCAAACAGGTCCCGAGCATCAAAATTAAACAGGAAAGTTAGGTAAATTTGAATTTCCTCCATTGAGAATATATTCCAAGAATCAAGAACACTAAATTAAACACTCACATTCAAAATTGCTTTCACTTGCTATGTCCAACGATCTACAGATCCGATCGAGCCGCAACTTGATCCTTCTCATTCCAAGAATAGAAAACACACTCTCCAAATTAATTGCGCATATAGAAACGTCCAAATCGAATCAATCGAAGAGAATTGTCACTCACCAGGTTTGTCATCTAGATCGAAGGGGGAAACACAATCAATTCGCTCAGTTCTTTCAATGGAATGCTCCAGATCGAATCAATCGAAGAAGAAATGGTCATTCGTTGAAGAAGACTGAAAAGTTAAGAAGAATCCAGATCGAACTCACAATCCAACAAAAATGGAGAAAAACATGAACGAACAAGTCCTTCAAGAGAGCTCGAGTGTTCACCTATGAAAACGTGAACGTGAGCAATGAATCTGCGGAGAGAAACGTTAGAAAATGGAGATCAGCTGTTGGAACGTAGGCACTTCTTCATCGTCATCGTCGAGAACTACGAGCACTGTCACAGAAAGCCATTGCCACCGCTAGATGAAGTCCTTGTAGAGTGCGCCTATCCACTACCGCTCGTTGTGGTGTCTTTCTTCGCCATGGCCAATCTTATAGAATTTAGGGTTGGGTTTGAGGAAGAAGAAGGAAGGAAGAAGGAGTGCTCTTTATAACTGAATGAGAAGAAATTGAGAGCTAGTGCTTATATAGGCAGTTGGCCGTTAGAAATTGAGTGAAGAGAAATGCTCTCTTTTGGAGGGAATTCGAAATGTATTTTCTCCAACAGATTTCAAAAGGAAGATGCACCTGGGCCATGGGTCAACTGGCCCGTTATGGGGAGCCAATAAATTCATGGAGGTCCAACTATTTACAACCTCTAAAAAAGAACATTAATAAATTATAAGAGTATTTACCAAACTTTAAAATAATTTTTCTTAAATTTTTGTTTTTAAAATTTTAAAATTTATGAAACAGAAAAAGCGGGGTTACAGTTCCATATTAGGAACGTCATTTTCAGCAGCATCAGCGGCCCCGATGAAAGCGGGCCATGTATCATACTTATGTATATCCAGACAGAACTTCACTGTAGGAAGGAAGTTATGCCGACAAGTATCCATAAGCTCCGAGTCTAGTATACCGAAGGGCATCTTCAAGGCTAGTCACCTGAAGCGTTCGATAAAAGCAATAACAGTCTCACTTTTCCTCTGCTTGGTCTCAATGAGGATGGACATACTAACATACATGCCACTTTCGTAAAACCTATTGAGGAATAGCCTCTCTAAGTCTTTGAAGGAGTTAATACAACCATCAGACAGACTGCAGAACCATTCAAAAGCTACTCCCTGCAAGGTGCTGATAAATAGCTTTGACAAGAATGCATCGTCTCTTGGTAAGTGCAGCATCTGTGTGTTGAAGTATGTCATGTGTAGGCGAGGAGAAGTCATCTCGTCAAACGAATTTAGTGTCAATGGCTTGTAGTTCGAAGGACAAGTAGCATTTTCCCATTCAGGAGGATAAGGTTGAGATATCCCCATCTTCTGAAGCTCGTCTTTGTGTGAGATAGTACACTACTAAAATAACCCAGATTAGCGACGTCAGGAGACGTCGCTAAATACAGAAAATACGTCGCTAAAAATGATTTGCGACGTATTTAGCGACGAAAAACTTACGTCGCTTATAGGCAAGTCGCAGATGATACTTTCGTCGCCGAACGTCGCTATTTGCGATGCGGCGTCCATTGTCGCTAGACGTCGCCAAATGAGCGACAGAGAGCGACGTATCAGTACGTCGCCAATATTGCGACGTAAAGCGACCACTAGCGACGCTTCAAAAGTTTATAAATGATGACGAGGCATGGCATCCACGTGGCCACGTGGGCAACGTAGCGACGTATATTAGCGACGTCGAGCGACGTAACGTCGCTAGTTAGCGACGTATAGCGACGTCTATTTGCCGTCGCAGTACGTCGCAGAACGTCGCTATACATCGCTAATGTGAAATTTTTTTTTTAAAATATAATTGATATTTTTATTATGCTGTGTTTCTGTATTTACAGTGTGTGTGAAGTGCAGTGTTCGAACCATCGACAGTTTCGCTTACTGTTCTATGTTTTATCTTGGATAGAAAGAGCAACAGTTCAGGGTGCACTTCTAAGAGCTTCCTCTTCACGTCCTTCACCTTCTCAGGAACCTTTACGACGTCCGAGAAAGTGAAGGACGTGAAAATGAAGCTCTCAGAAGTGCACCCTGAACTGTTGCTATTTCTATCCAAGATAAAACATACAACAGTAATCGAAACTGTCGATGGTTCCGAACACATTCACTGTAAACACAGACACACATCATAACAAAAATACACAATATATTTTTTTTAAATTTCGGCAGCACCTTCTTTGTATATCAGATCATCGCTTATAACCCAGCGTAGGTATATTTGTCATCCCATCGCAGATATCACAAAGTAAATATCACAATAAAAATAAGAGGCAGTGCAAAGTAAATATCACAGACACACATCCTCGCAAACATCCAATAGAGTCAAACAAAAATGAAAGATGATAAAAAGTCTCCCACCAAGTGTATAAACAACAGTGTATGAATAAACAATTTGCCCATCGGGCCAATACATACAAGTCATAAAAAAACCAATAAAATCACTACGGACCCCTGCCGCGCAACTGGGATAGAATGTAGTCATACTGCTCCTGGGTGAGCTGTACCGTAGGGGCAGTAGGAGGCAGTACAATGTCTGGAGTCGGCACCGGAGGCAGTGCAGTATCTGGAGTCGGCGCCGTCGATGGACCGGGAGGACGTACCTGCTCCAGCTCTCGTAGTCGCTCACCATGCGCAGCAAGGGTACTCACCACCTTCTCAGTATACTGAGCGAGTGAGGCAGATATGCTCCTCTGCGATCCCTCCAGCTCGACCTGTCTACGCTCTGTGCGCTGCGTAGACTCGGTGAGCGTCTGCAAGTTGGCAGCTGCAGCCTGATGCAGACTCATCAGCTCCTGTATACTGTGCTCGACCGCATCAAATCGTCCGGTGACGATCGGAGGGTCGGATCGTCGCTCGATCGCATCAGAAATCTGCTGCTGCAACTCGCGACGCAGCTCCTCGATCTGACGACGAACATCCTCAGCTCGTGACGACGCCTGCGTAGCCGGAGACTGCGTACTGACAGAGGGGGCCCGGGATGACTCCGAAGCCAAATACGCGCCGTAGGATCCCGTACCGTAGTACGTACCCTTCTGAAGACCGCCAACGGCGGTCATCCAGAGCTCATCCGGCGATGGCTCTGCAGGCGGCTGGGAGGAAGTACCAGCCCCTCGCTCTGCTTGCGCACTAGCAGCAGCAGCAGCAGCATCAGCCGCCTCCTTCTGTAGCCGAACAAACTCGGCCTAGAACACGTTTACTAACGTGTAAGTGTTTACTAAAGTCTATATTGATATCTATTTTCCTGTTTTCTAAATTATAGTCAGTTAATATAAAGAATAGAACGTACATATGCCTGCGTCGCCCTCTCATCAATAAAGTCCCCAGCCCTCTGATGGGTGACCAGGAAGACGGTCACCATGTTCGGGTCCTCACCCTTCTTTACCTGTTAAAATATATTATCTATTATTAGTATTAAACATTATATCGAACTATATATAAATTAATGTCCGTCATAGAAAACGTACCAGACGACGAAAATGCTCCGTCATCGAAATGGAGCCACCACACCACTTACCGGCGCTCGACCGCGCCACCTTGGCCTTCTCAGACCGCTCCTGGTACTTGGGCTCGCTGAATCTAGCCTTCATCGCAATCCACTGCTCTGGCGTAATCCAACCCTGGATCGGCTGTCCGGAGCGATCACGACGCTTCTGGTCGTCGATCGCATCACGGATGAGCTTGGCTATGACGGCAGAAAATTGGCCCTCGATCCTCGCCGCCCGGTGTGGTGGATAGAAATAGGTCCTCTACATGAAGTAAAATACAAAAGTTGTATAATATACACAAATGATTATTAAAATTTAAAAATAAATAAATTTTTTACCTTGAAGTGGGCGAACCAAAAGGCCTTCCTATCTGCGGGAGCATCTGAGTAGTTGAGCCAAGGCCCACCATAGTTCTGCCTCACAAATGTCCCCAGCTGTCTCTGTACTGCAGAAGGCCGATATGTATACAATAATAATTTTTCATGAATATATATGTACATATAACCATTTGAGAAATATATAATAATTAATTAACTTACTTCATAGGCCCGTCCGTCCAAATCTCCATACGCGTCTCGCCCGGGGGAGCGCATGGAGGGTCGCTCTCACCTCCTGCCTGGGCAGGATCAGTCTGATCGCCGTCCTCCATATGATCGGCGTGGGCTCCCTCCATAGAGCCGTCGATAGTAGGAATGCTGGACGGGGGATCAGGGATGCTGGACGCGGGATCAGGAAGGCTGGACGACGAGGAAGGAGTCGCCAACCTGCTAGAACTGCCCTTTCCCGGTAATGGACCGGGAACAGAACGGTACACTGGCGTACTCGGAGATGAGGATGAGGGTACGAAACTGCCCTCTCCATCCCCAGCCCGAGGCTGACGGGGCTGTCTAATATATAATCCTCCGCATCGTCCAGATGGTCTAGTCATACCTGACAATAAAACATATGACAATAAAACAAAAAAAATATATTTATATGATAGACATCACAGATTTTTGAAAAATATCATAGTCAAAAAGTGTCACTGAAGTGTCAATAAAAGTGTCAATAAAGTGTCACTGAAGTGTCACAGATTTATATGATAGAAGTGTCACTAAAGTGTCAAATATGATGATAAAACAAACGTACAGATTTAATCCTCTTCTGAAAATTCATCTAGTTCGTTTAGCTCATCTTCTTCTTCTTCTTCTTCTTCTTCTTCCTCCTCTACATCTTCACTTTCATCTGCATCTTCCTCTTCAGATAATTCTACTTCTTCTACACAATTAGATGTGTAATAGGGAACTTCTGTCGTGTTCACTTCTATAATATTTGTTACAAGAGGTAGTTCATCCTGTTGATAAGCTATATCGTCAACCTCAAAGGTATTTCTAGCTTTGGTCTTGCATACTGCCCACCAGTCCGACCTTGTTGTTCCCCGTTTAGGATAACTTGTGAAGTACATGAGCCGAGCCTGACTTGATAGGACAAATGGTTCATAGGCTTGATATCGACGTCGATAGTTTATATCAACAAGACCGTGCTTGTCTACTTTCCAACCTTGACCTTCAATCGGATCGAACCAATCATACCTGAATAACACAATCTTAGCAGGCTCTATTCCATAACTATATGTCAGCTCCACGATCTCCCGTAACACGCCATAGAAATCGTTGCCCGCATCAACATCTTTGTAGTTCGAAGATCTGATACACAAACAGCTGTTTTTGGTGGAATCAAGATCCACAAAGTTGTCTCTGATCGGGCAAGTTGTTGACTTGAACCTAAATCCATTAACACAGTAGCTTGGCCATATTTTTGCAGCATAAATTGGTCCCTTGGCTAGCGTTCTAATAGACTCATTCTCAAGTCTTGTGTATGGATGATCGACCTAAATACCACGAAAGAAGCAATTAAGCTCATTCTCAATCAAGTGCATATACAAAAAGGTAATTACAGAGTTCTCAAGTCTTACATATGCACTCAACCATGATGGAAAATAATGCCTCATTTCTTGTTCTAGTTCTTCTTCTGTTATGTGTGGCCTACCCGACCTCACATCATCATTAAATATGCTGAAAACAACATCGTTCAATTAATATAATAGTATAATAATTAACACTATTAAAATAATATAGACGTATTAATTACTTACCCCTCCAGTTTCTCTACTTTCTCCTCGTCGCAGTTGAGTAATACATACACCTGAGCAGCCCTTAGCTCATCATCGTTCAGATATCTCTTTTTTATCTTACCCGATGGCTTTCCTGGAGCATTGAATACCTTCAGTATTGTATCATTACTTTCATGATCTCCCTCGTCATTTCTGGAAGCTCTCGTTCTATTAGTTGCAACATGAGGCTTGAAATACATCGAACAAAAGTTTGTAATCTCCTCGAGAACATAGGCTTCACAAATAGAACCCTCGACCCGTGCCTTATTTTTCACCTTTCTTTTTAGGTGATTCAAATGTCGCTCGAACGGGTACATCCATCGATATTCGACGGGTCCACCAACACGTGCCTCATAGGATAGATGAATCGGCAAATGCTCCATAGAATCGAAGAATCAAGGAGAAAATACCCTCTCTAGCTTGCATAGTATTACTGCAATGTCCTTCTCTTGCTTTTCTAGACGATCAACGAGCAATTTCTTAGAACAAAGATCCCTGAAGAATATGCTAAGCTCCGTCAATGGATCCCAAGCTGCCTGCGGTAAGAATTCCCGAAATGCAATCGGAGTTAACCTCTACATGAATACGTGACAATCGTGGCTCTTCATACCCGTCAATTTGTTTTCCTTCGGATTGACACATCTTCTCAGATTTGACACATATCCGTCTGGAAATTTTAGGCCCTGGATCCAGCGACAAAGTCTCACTTTATCCTCCTTGTCCAGCGAGAAAATTGACTTCGGCAGGAACTGTTTTCCATTCTGCTGTATCAAATGCAACGCAGGGCGTTTGCATATTTCTTCTAAGTCCAACCTAGCCTTGGGATTGTCTTTCGTTTTTCCCTTTACGTCCATCATAGTATTAATTATGTTATCAAACACATTCTTCTCAATATGCATGACATCAAGATTATGTCTGATCAGATTGGTACTCCAGTATGGCAGATCCCAGAATATGCTCCTCTTTGTCCGGTTATGAACTCTACCAAATCCATCGCACTTGTACCCAGTTGTAGGATCTTCTATAGCACTTGGAAAATCTTTAACCTCCTTCCATATCGTGGCTTCGCACCACCTTGGCGGTGGATCGCCCTTCTCTACAACGTCGGCACGGAAAGCATTCTTGTTCCTTCTGAACGGATGATCTTTTGGCAGAAATTGTCGATGACAATCAAAGAAGCACGGTTTTCCGTCGTGTTTCAAGCGGAAAGCCTTACTACGGTCCATGCAATACGGAAATGAGAGACGGCCATGAGTGCTCCATCCAGATAACATTCCATAGGCCGGAAAGTCGTTGATGGTCCACATAAGGGTTGCTTTCATCTGAAAATTTTGCTTCCTGGAAACATCGTACGTGTTAGTGCCTACTTCCCATAACTGATTCAACTCATCTATCAAAGGCTGTAAGTACACGTCAATGTTCCTCTTGGGATTGTTCGGACCAGAAATTATAACGGATAGAAACATGTACTGAGTCTTCATGCACATCCAAGACGGTAGGTTATACGGAGTGACAATCACAGGCCAACACGAATACTGGGATCCCAAAAGACCAAAAGGTGTAAAACCGTCAGAAGATAGTCCCAACCTGACATTTCGCGAATCTGAAGCAAAATCTGGATACACTCGATCAAAGTGCTTCCACGCTTCTCCATCGGATGGGTGATCCAACACTCCTTCAATCTGTTCTCGCATGTGCCAACTCATATTTTCGGTCGTCTTTTTCACCATAAATAATCTTTGCAACCGCGGCGTTAAAGGCAAGTAGTACATTGAATCGGTCGGTCTTCTTGTACCGGTAGACCTTCCTGTACTAGTTGTCTTATAGCGATCAGCACCATAAAATCTGCACACATCTGCGTCCTTGTCGTCTTTGTAGTACAGCATGCACCCATTGCGACAGGAATCGATTTTTTCGTATCCCATCCAGAGCGATCTCACCATCCTCTTAGACCGGTAGAAGTCTTTAGGCAACTTAGCACCCGCCGGCAAGATCTCTATAATCAACTCCAACACTCGGTTGTAGCATTCTTACGACATGTTAAAATCTGACTTAATGCTCAACAGTCTTGTAACCACCTCCAACGGTGAATGATCCTCACAACCAGAATACAATGGAGTCCTTGCATTCTCCAACAACTCCATGAACTGTGCAGCATCGGCGTTCGGTGCCTCCTCAGGTGCATCATGAACGAAACTAGGCCCCACAGCGTCGAAAACCATGTTCACGCACCCGTCCTCGTATGCATGATTATCTGAAACAAAATTAGGTCCCGCATGCATATACGGCTCAACATAAGGCTCCGGCTCTGATGCTAAAGACACAAGTTCTCCGTGTGCGGTCCACTGATAGTAATTAGGCGTAAAATTCCTCGAGTACAAATGATATGTCACTTCCACTTCTGGATAATATTTCACGTTATGATATTTCACACACGGACACTTAATTTTGGTGCCGTCCATGTACTGAGGGAACGCCTTAGCAAACTGCAGGAACTGCTCTACTCCCGCTATGTATTCATCCCGCACACCACACATATCATCAGGACGACGATTGTACATCCATGAACGATTCCGCAAGTAGTAATTCATATCCATTTGGAAATAATTCTGCAAAGATGGACACACATTATCCAACAGGCACAAATTCGTATATTATGTCTTATTATGGGACACACATTAGTAGCGGACAGTTACTAATAACAATGATATGCAATCTAGGTCAAACTAGGTTGTACTAAGTCAAACAAGG
Source organism: Iris pallida (assembly GCA_029216955.1). NCBI lineage: Eukaryota > Viridiplantae > Streptophyta > Magnoliopsida > Asparagales > Iridaceae > Iris > Iris pallida. Next base: position 47,289,483 of record JANAVB010016197.1, on the reverse strand, counting down.
TCAAGCTAAGTCAAACAAAGTCAAACAAAGTCAAACAAGGTCAAACTAGGTCAAACTAGGTCAAACTAGGTTGTACTAAGTCAAATATCCTATTTCTAGTCATGACCTACCAAGGTACCCTTTACCTTATCGCTATTGGTCTCCCAATACTAGCTAGCACACACCATTCAAGGCTATACAAGCCTAACCTATAATTCAAGTACCAATAATGACCAGAGTCAACTCAAGCTATCTCATACACACAAGTAATATCTGGGTGTCATTTGTTTAGTCTTAAAAAAACACAATCAACTAAAACTAGTACCAAGTAATGAGCAATAGTGAGTTACGTACCAAAGCAAACTGAAACTAAAACTAGTATCTGGGTGTCATTTAAACAACTAAAACTAGTATCTGGGTGTCATTTAACAAACATGAAGACAACAAAGTCAAACAAGGTCAAGCTAAGTCAAACAAAGTCAAACAAGGTCAAACTAGGTCAAGGGTTGACCTATAGTTGACTTTGTCAACTCTTAGTCCAATCTAGGTCAGATGTTTACTCTACTTTGACTTTCAGTAAAAATAGTCAACCTTGGGGGTGACTACTATTTCATATAATTTTAAAGTATCGACCGATACCGATCCGATACGGCCGATACCGATACGGTTTGGCATGTTCCGATCCGATACCGACCGATACCAAATATTGACCGATATCGACATTGGGGGTCTTTGTTCCGATCAATTCAAGTACCAATAATGACCAAAGTCAACTCAAGCTATCTCATACACACAAGTAATATCTATATAGATATATACATATGATATATATATATATATAGGCATGTACATACTATATGCCTATATTACAAGACAAGGCAACTTTCATGCATTCATATATTTAGACACTCTAACATAGGCTATATGCCTATATCACATATGAGTTACATGATATAGTTATGTATATATGTATACAATACCATCTATCAAACATATATATAGAGAGAGAGAAGTAGAGAGTGGGTGGTGTGTGTACATGCACATGTGAATGGGGGGTGAGTGTGTTGACTGTTACATGTGACAGTCACATATACGTGTATATGAGGGAGGCTAACATGCTTGTATTAGGCTATATGTGTGTGTGTACCTAGGCAAGAGTGAGTGAGTGAGTGAGTGAGTGAGTGAGTGATATGAACTATAGGTCAGTCTAATCTGGATAGTAAGGGGATTTACTGTGTTCAGTCAAATAGGAAAGGAAAAGAAAGGAAATCAGTTCATTTTACACAACATTACATACTCCTATAACATATTTCAGACCCATTCACCTCAAACCCAAATCGAGAACCAAAACTCTAACCAAATCACCCCAAACTTGAAACTCAGTCAGCACACATATAGATATACTACACTAGGGTTTTAAATATCTAAATTAAAGCATTAAACTAGGTTAAAATGGTTGTCAAAACTGGGTTTTTAAAATTAGAAAATACAATAAATTAACAAGGTATCAGTCAACATAGGGTATTTAGAAATTGATATATAAAAACATGTTAAAATAGAAAATAAATGGTTGGTAAAGGATCTAGGCTATGTGTACGTGTCCAACATAGTGTCTCGTGTCCACCACAACATGACACAGTGTGTCCAGTGTGTGTGTGTGTGTCCATCTGTGTGTGTGTCCGTGTGATTCGTGTGTGTGTGTGTCTCTGTGTGTGTGTGCGTGTGTGTCCGTGTGTGTGTGTGTGTGTCTGTGTGTGTGTGTGTGTGTGCGTGTGTGTCTGTGTGTGTATGTGTCCATGGGAGAGGAGGAGGAGGAGGAGGAGGAGGAGGAGTTAGGTTATGGTTTACCTGAGCTCGAGGAGGAGGAGCTCGACGGGGGGGTACGGGTCGCCGGAGAGGGAGGGAGTCGCCGGGGGGGGGAGGGAGTCGCCGGAGGGGGGGGAAGGGGTCGTCGAAGGAATCGCCGGAGGGGGGGAAGGAGTAGTGGGAAAAATTGGAAATTTCGAGTGAGTGGGAAAAACGAAACGCTGTGCCCTAAGTAAAAATATTAGCGACGTCACATGAGGACATCGCTAAACGTCGTAAACTGGCGACATATTTTAATAATCCAGCGACGTAACGTCGCTATTCAGCGACGTAATTTTATACCTGTCGCTGAACGTCGCTATTCAGCGACGTTTTGCGATGTTTATATAAAGGAGTCGCTGACTTCCATATATAGCGACGTAATTTTACGCCGTCGCTAAACTACGTCGCTAATAGATCATATTTTAGTAGTGGTATCGATACAGGAAATAAGAGAATTAATTGCATCCCACTGATTGAGCAGATGTTGAGAAACGGTTGTTGTACGGTTGTCAAGTGCTGTCGACGAAGGACCGTCCCCAGCATTTACGGGATTTGGAGGAGGTGCAACAGAATGGTACTCCTTTTGTAGTGAATGAGGGTTATTGCTATGAACTGGACTAGCATGTGCTGAGATGTTTGGTTGAAGTGGGGGAGTAACACCAGCACATTGGACAGCCATGATGCTGGTAAGCATATCAGTGATCTTGGCAAACGCTACTTCAAGGTTCTCCAGCCGCTGGCTAGTTTGATCATTAGCTTCAGGTCTTTCTTCATCTGCCATGTACGCCGATAGCATGCAATAATGAACAATATAATTGGTGTTGATACTGTCTGTCTCAAAGTTGAGCAGGCCTTCATCTTCAAGCAGGGGAGGTAGATAGTCACCATTAGACTCGAAGAGATCATCGTCATCTGGAAGGCTACCTCCGGCGTAGAGGTCGTTCACTTCAGACTCTGAGGAAATACTACCCCCAGCTTGAAGTTCTGAGGGAACACCACCCCGAGCTTGAGAGTCCTCACCATCTATAAGGGATCTCGTCCTTGACCGAGTACCCATATATACTCCTTCAGATGTAACAGCTCGCTGGCTGTTTGCTGGCAGACTTCTTCTTCTTCTGTTCGCAAAACTGGAAGAAAAGGTGGGATTAGTGATCCACCTTCTTTGATTGGGGCTTCCATAAGGAGGACCCCACGAAGCCATATTAGATGAAACATATAGTGGTATTTCATCATCAGAACATTGTAGTCGTCGAAACATGGACTGCCTTGAAGGAACTTTCGTTGTTTTGGAGCAACCACAGTTGATGACAATACTAGTACACGGGTGCTCCGGTAGAGGTACCTCATGAGTAGTAATGATCTTCCTCGCTTTACGCTTGTGAGTTATTATGTCGCGTAAATCGGCAGAAGGGAGCTTCGCCTTAGAACCCATTTCACATGCATTGCCAAGCTTTGCATATGGATTTGTAAGGGAAAATGGCATATCCGGACTTTGTTCATGTGCAAGGGCAACCCCCATACCTAAGTTCTGTGATGACCTTGAAGATAGCCCCGTGCTATACGCATTAGGGTCTGCCTTTTTGCAGTAGGCATATAGGCCCTGGGGCATGCCTTTGGGCGCATTCTTTCCAAGAAATCTGGCAGCACTCTTGGCCTTCCTAGTTGTGGGCGCATACAAGGGGTCAGCAGAGTCTGGGCACATAGGTGCAGAAAGTCTACTGAAGACAGAAGTCTTCTAACCAGAGTTACGCGCCCACACCATCCTTTGGGCGCATAGCCCTGGGCGCATACTTTGGAAAACAGCACTATTTTTTTCCAGTTTTGCCCTCTTCGTTTGCAAGCTTCGCTAAGTTTGCTCAGAGTGTCGAACACTTCGATTCTTGGCATCGTAGTGTTTTTGTTTGCCAAGTCTCCAGAGTTGAACACTCTGTTGATTGAACAAGAGAGAAGTCGCTGGGCTAGTAGAGCCCTGAACAGCATGTGCCTTCTTTGCATCAAGAGTCTCTGTGGCAGAGCTATGCGCCCACATGGAAGGCCTATGCGCCCACGTGATAGAGTTCTTCGGTTGCCCATCTTCTACAGCACTAGTAGGATATACGACACGAGACTTCGGAAGCCAAGTCTTACGAGACTTGTTCGGCTTCACTAATTTTGAGGGAGTAGAGCCATCCCTCGAGAGCATTTCTTCGAACGCTTGCTGATCGAATTTTACGATCAGCATCTTCTGAGTGCTCCCCACCTAAGCAGTATCGGATTACGTCACCACCTTCTCGTCAGAGGAAAAAGTAGTCCCCAGCAGAGTCGCCATTTTTGTAGACACTTACAAAATATAGAAGAATCATTGTCATTTCTTATTAGCGCAAGGCACTACAAATCGAGTACACCTGAGAGATCCTGCACTGAGAATCCCCGAGTACAAAAAGAATTCTGGGAAATGGGATGATGGAGATCGAGCGGCAATTGCTCATTTACTCCGTTGACACTCCGATTTACAAAAGTGGGAAAAAACCTAAAAAAATTGCTAACTCTCGGCTCACTGGCAAGAAGGGCAGCAATTTGGCTCTGAAATGCTCTCTGTTCTATTTTTTTGAAGAGTCATATGACCAATATTTATAGTCGTTTTGTACTGAAACGACTGTTATACGCACACAGGTGGAGAATACACTGATTTCCCTGTGGGCGCATAGTCTTCCTTTGGGCGCATAGGGTGTATGCACATAAGGACTTGATGATCGTGGGTAGATTATGGGGTTGACGTGACCACATGCTTCGGTGCACGACTGCTTGTGGAGACTGACGTGACCGTATGCTTCGGTGTATGACTGATCGTGGATGTTGACCGAGTCATGGGACTGTTTTGACTTGGGTGCATAATGTGGGAAGAGGACTATACGCCCCCTTCTAGAGGGGCTATGTGGGCACATAGAAACTGCTGCATATGGGCGTATAGGGATTTCACATATGGGCGCATAGCGTTTGCACATGTGGGTGCATACCACTCTCTTGTGTGGGCGCATAGTTGCTTCCTGTCTTGGGCGCATGTTTTGATATTTTCATGCTTCTACAACACTAAGCCACAAAGGCACACTAATACTAGTCATATGCCTCACACTCACAAGAATGCAACACATCGGTCTTTTTCTAATCAAGTGCATACACGAAAAGGACCTCTTAAGAAAAAGAACATTTCACATCATGATTTCTACTATCGTCATAGCACTCATGTGAAAACTCCTCATACTAGAACTCCTCATACACCTAGTCACTCACTGTCCTCTAGACCTACCACACCTATGGTATGTCACTACTGTGGCCTTCTTGGACACACTTTTTACTATTGTCAAATGATAAATCATGTTGATATGAGAATGTTTAAATGGGTTCCTAAGACTAACAATCAAGGACCCAAACGTTCTTGGGTACCAAAGTCTTCATCTTCAACTTGTGTTGTAGGTGAACCCTCATTTGCATGCTAAAAGCAAGTGGATCCTCGATAGCGGTTGCTCACGGCACATGACCGGTGACGCTTCACTCTTCGCAACGCTATCGATGAAGAAAGAAGGACATGTTTCCTTTGGCAACAATCTAAAGGGATATATCATAGGAAACGGTAACATAGGTTCCCATCCTTATCTATGTATTAAAAATGTTTGCCTTGTTACTAATCTCAAGCACAACCTTCTTAGCATTAGTCATCTTACAGATAATGGTTATGATATTAAGTTTGTTAAACACAAATGCTTCATCACCGATAGCACTAATGGATCTACTGTGTATGAAGGCATTAGAGAAAATAATATCTATGTTCTTTATCTTGTTGAGAGTACTGACAATGACAGATGCTTAGTAGCAAAGAACGATAAAAGTTGGCTTTGGCATATGAGACTTGGGCATGCTAACATGGATACCATCTCCCGACTCGCCACCAAGAAGCTCGTAAGAGGACTTCCAAGCATCTCGTTCAAAAAGGATATGGTATGTGAAGAATGTGAGAAAAGTAAGTTGACCAAATCTTCCTTCAAATCCATCAACTCAGTAGGTACTACTAGACCACTTCAACTCATTCATATGGATTTATTCGGTTCTAGTAGAGTAGCTAGTCTTAGTGGTAAACTTTATGCATTTGTTTTGGTTGATAATTTTTCGAGATTTATTCGGGTCATTTTTCTTGCAAACAAAAGTGATATATTTCGTGAATTTGTTGATTTTTGTAAACGTGTTCAAAATGAGAAAGGCATTATGATCAACAAGATTAGAAGTGATCATGGGAGAGAATTTGATAATGCCAATTTTAGAAGATTTTGTGAAAAGAATGGTTTTGGTCATGATTTTGCTTGTCCTAGAACTCCACAACAAAACGGAGTTGTGGAAAGAAAGAACAGAACCCTTAGCGATATGGCAAGGATCATGTTAAACCAATATAAGCTTCCCCAATACTTTTGGGCGGAGGCCGTTAATACGGCATGTTATGTTATAAATAGAGTCTTGATTCGACCTATTTCTAAGAAAAATCCATATGAGCTTTGGTTTGACAAAATTCCCTCAATTGAATATTTTGAAGTTTTTGTATGCAAATATTTTATTTTGAACACCAAGGATAACCTAGGCAAATTTGAAGAAAAAGCCCATGAAGGTATCTTTCTTGGTTATTCTATGCATAGCAAAGGTTTTCATGTCTTTAACAAGAGAAGTCTCGTTGTCGAAGAGTTAATAAATATCTCTTTTGATGAACTTAACACTTCTACATCCTCCTCCTCCAATGATGTTGATGACATCTCTTTTGGTTTGGAGAACTCTTCTCTTGGAGATACTAGCACTTCCTCATCTAACAATGAAGTTGAGCCTACTCCACCCGAAAGCTCTCCACCAATCGAGCCTCCTCCGGAGGATCTTCCAAAGAAATGGAGATTTGTCCCTCATCATCCAAAGGAGATTATTATTGGTGACCATTCCTCATGGGTTAGCACTAGAGCTGCTACACGTGATCTTTGTGCAAATGTGGCTTTTATTTACCAAATAGAGCCTAAAAATGTTAAAAATGCTTTCAATGATGAATTTTGGATGATTGCCATACAAGAAGAGCTAAATCAATTTGAACGAAACAATGTTTGAAAACTTGTTTCCAAACCCCACAATTATTCCATTATTGGGACAAGGTGGGTGTTTCGAAATAAACTTAATGAAGATGGTTTCGTCACTCGTAACAAGGCCCGATTGGTCGCTCAAGGCTATAATCAAGAGGAAGGCATTGACTACGAAGAAATTTATGCTCCGGTTGCTCATCTTGAATCTATTAGGATGCTTTACGCTTTTGCTTGTTTCAATGATTTTAAGCTTTTTCAAATGGATGTCAAAAGTGACTTTTTAAATGGTATTATTAAAGAAGAAGTCTATGTCAAGCAGCCCCCGGTTTTGAGGACTTCAAATTTCTTGATCATGTTTTTAAACTTCACAAAGCCCTATATGGCCTCAAACAAGCTCCTCGTGCTTGGTATGAGCGTCTTGTCTTATTTCTTATTTCTCACAATTTTTCTAAGGGCAAAGTTGACACAACACTATTTATCAAGTCTCTTAATTGGACACTTCTATTAGTCCAAATCTATGTTAATGATATTATCTTTGGTTCCACTAACAAGACACTGTGTAGAATTTGCCAAAGTTATTCAGGAGGAATTTGAAATGAGTATGATGGGAGAACTCTCATTCTTTCTTAGTCTACAAATCAAGCAAGGACCTCAAGGAACATTCATCAATCAAGCGAAATATACAAAGGTCCTTCTCAAACGCTTTGAACTAGATTCATCCAAAACAATGAGGACTCCAATGGCCACCACGACAAAGCTTAATCAAGATAAAAGAAAGGCATTTTCGTCGACATACGTAAATATCGAGGTATGATAAGTAGCTTGTTTTACTTAACTGCTAGTCGTCCCGACATTAGGTTTAGTGTTTGCTTATGTGCACGATATCAAGCGAATCCCAAAGAATCTCACTTATGTGCCATTAAGCGCATTTTTTGGTATCTCAAGGGCACCATTAACATGGGCCTTTGGTATCCAAAGCCCACATCCTTTGAGCTCATCGGCTACTCGGATGCGGACTTTGCCGGATGCAAGATTGGCCAAAATAGTACTAGCGGCACATGCAATTTCTTAGGGAAATCATTGGTATCATGGTTTAGCAAGAAACAAAACTTTGTCGCTCTTTCTACAACTGAAGTCGAATACATAGCGGCCGGGTGTTGTTGTGCACAAATTCTTTGGATGACATAAACACTAGTAGATTATGGTATTTCCTCTAATAATATCTTTATAAAATGTGATAATACTAGCTCCATTAATCTCACTAAAAACCCAATTTCTCACTCTCGCACCAAAGATATTGAGATTAGACATCACTTTATATGCCACCATCAACTCAAGGGAGACATTTGTCTAGAATTTGTCGACACTGACCATCAACTTGCTGACATTTTCACCAAACCTCTTGTTGAAGATCGTTTCACCTTCATTTGTCGCAAAATTGGCCTCCTTGACAAATCTTTCTGATCCATGTTTCTGAGTTTTTTGGATTATCCGAAAGATATTCTCAGAAATCCGTCGGATAATCCGATCAACTCCAGCAGCTTCTGAAAACCCACACTGGATTTTTCGTCGGATCTCCGCGGAAATTTGCCAGATTTTTTGTACTATTTTTCGTGCACTTTTCCCACGCTGACAGTTGGCCCTCTTTATTGCGACGAGATCCCTCACCTACCCCCATTTACTTTGCACTTATCTCTTTCAGATTTTTCATATTCCATCATTTTCTGTCGAATTTTTTGGTTCCGATGAACAGGTGCAGAAACCGAAGCATCATACCCCTCTCTCTTCCACCATATTTGTTCTCTCCTTTTTATGACCGTCCATGACTCCTCATTTACCCCCCTAACCACCCCTTCCTCTCTATAAACTCCATCTCTTTTACTCTCCCCTTCCTTTACTACCCTCTTTTACTCTCTCCTTCCCTCACTACTCTCCTTCATCTCCTCCTTCCTCCCATGGCTTCTCAAGGCAAGCGTTCCCGTAATGACGGCGGCTCCTCCACCATCCGTTGCACTCTTCTGTCCTACTCCTACTCACGGCTTCAATCCCACCATTTTCAAATCCGCCCATCACTCCCGCGAATGGTTCAACTTCTACCACAAAGTGCCTGTGTGTTCTGGGAAGCCTATCTCTTGGCTTAACTTCAAAGATCATCGAGAATTCTTCCGATTCTCGGGGATTGACGAACTTCTCGAACGGCAAGTAGACTACTACCCAAATGCTGTAAGGATGTTCTACCATAATCTGGTTCCCGCCAAGAACGGCCCAGAGTTTGAAACCAAAGTTGGTGGGGTCAAGATCATTGTTACTGCGACCTCCCTGGCTAGCATTCTCGGACTCCAAGAGCTGGCCACCTATCGCTCTCTTCCAAGCACCATCAACCATATCAACATCTCTTCTGACCTCAGTTACGAGGAATTCCTCTTCAATATCTACGGCAGCTCTCTTGTTCAATGCCCGGAGGACAAAGATCTCAGTCATTTCTTCTACGACTTTCATCGCATCCTCTGTCATACTCTCACTCCGAAATCTAGGAACATGTACAGCATGACTAATGAAGAAATGATTGCCATGTACTACCTAGTCGCCAAGCAACCCTTCTCTCTGGCAAAATTGATCATCTTCACCATGATCCAGATTCGCAAATCTCCTCATCGCTATCTTCTCATTGGCATGTACATCACCATGATTCTCGAGGCCAACGACCTTAATCTGACTCACTACCCCGTTGGTGAACCTCATCCAATTTCTCTTGCCAAATCAAATGCTTGCTCCTGTTGCTGCTGCCCCTACCTCTCCTCCGACCTCACTTCTAACTTCAGATGTCCGCTGCTACATCGATCGAAAATTCGACCATCTCCATCTCACCACCCAGGAGCGCCTTCAAGCAAACACCCGGGGCCTCGGTACCTTCATCCACCACGGCTTCATGGATCAGGCCTACTACTTTCAGGGCATGCTTGAGGAGCGCAATCTCTATGTCCATCCCAACACTCCTCATCCTGATTTCTCTGGACCTCGCCTCAATGATCCCAACGTCTACGGGTTCATGTACCCTGATGGCATTGACCCTTATGGTGCCTTCACCCCAGCCCCCGCAGATGATGACGATCAGAAGGCAGGTCCATCTGGTGCTCCGGACAGTTGAAGTTTCCCGGTGTCTAGTAATCTAGTCTCTTATGTTTTGTGCAGTCCTTCGGGGATTTAAAATGTGTTGTTTTAAATGTCTGCTTTTATTTCGGCCTCTCGGCCTGGTTATTGTAGTTCTGCTATATGACTATCTTCTAATGCAATCTACCTTTATCTTTTTTATATCTCTGTCTGTTCTGTATCTCATGCTATTTGTTTTTGTTACTCCATTTTGGCTAAATGCCTAAGAGGGAGAAAATGTGTTGAGGGGGAGATATCTTTTTACGGGGGAGCTATCTTTTTTGTCAATTATCAAAATGGAGAAGATTATTGGCACATCAATTTTGATATATTGACTATTTATTAGTTGTACTGTGTTAGTTCTAATCCATCTACAGGAACAAAAAAGAAAGACCAAGATAGACGAAAGATGCTTCCAAGCAGATCCTATGAAGCTTATCGGTCTCTCAAAAACTCCTTACAAGACATACTACTCAAAGCACTCAAGAAGACGATGATAAAGCTAAAAAGAGTCAGATTATAAGCTCTTCTGTCTTTCTTAGAGTCTGTAAGTATCTAGGAGATTATGTACGCACTTTAGTAAAGATGACAAAACAACTTGGTACATATTGGAATAAATATATATGAAGAAACAAAAAATCCGTCGGACTTTCGCTGAAATCCGACGGATCTTCCGTTCACAAACAGCAAGTCTATGAGCCAAAGTTCAGATCATCCGCCGGACTTCCACAGAAATCCGACGGATCATCCAATCGATCATAGAATGTTTTGTGAGCAAAGTTTGAATCAACCGTCGGACTTCCGCAGAAATTCGACGGATCATCCGACTTATCACAGAATGTTTTGTAAGCTAAAGTTTGGATCATCCGTCGGAATTTTGCAAAAATTCGTAGGATAATCCGATTGCCTTGCTGGACTCTTTCAAATTCGAATCCAACGGCATCTGTCAGCTGCATTAAATGCATCCAACGGCTTTATTTATAGCCGTTACTGTTGACCGAATTATCCGAATGATTTTCGTTGGAATCTGCCGGATTATCCAGTCGTCGGATGAAAGCTTCTCTTGACTTTGGATTTGTACAAATAGGCTTCCTCTTTCTTCATAAATACTTATCCACTCAAGCCTTAAAGTTTCAACTACCAAGAGGACTTTACTATTACGCTACCAAGCCTCCATTTGTCATCAAATCAAAAGTGCTAAAGTATTTAGGTGGTGTAGATCTTCAAGTGTTAAAGAAGATCAAAAGCTCTTTTTCCTTCTTTCTTAAAGTTGAAGTTGACGAGCCTTCGGAAGAAAACTCGTGTGTAATTAGTTAGCGAGCTCTTCGGATCCAAACTCGTGTTGAAGTTGGCGAGTTTTTCGGATCCAAACTCTTGTGTAACTATTTACTCAAATAGTGGATTAAAGCCAGAGAGAGTTCCTGGACTGGAGTACCCCTTTGGAGGATACCAGGATACATCGAGTGTTTGATTATCTCTCTTTTATTATCATATAAATTGCTTAGTTTCCTTGATAATTATTTTATTATCCTATCCCCCCCTCTTTAGGTTTCTACAATAAAAACCTAATACTCAATAGCAAATCAATAGAATTGTTCATTATTACCTACAAGTATTGGGGCACATGTGTTGCGTGTGCGACTATTTTTTTATTTAGTTAGATGACACCCCATAGAAGTCAACCAAAAAAATTGTCACGACCCGTACCCGCTATAAGGGCACGTGTACGTGACAACGCCCAGCCCTTACCGTAAAAACGGCGTAGAACGCTGTAGGTTTTCTACTCTAACAACAGTTTATATATATATATATCAAAACCTGTCGAGAATATGGTCAACTCCGAATGGAGGACAAGCAATGAATATATATGAGTACTCAATCACAACTCTAAGATAATAAAGTATAGACTGAAAGATAAAGACAATAAGACGATAAAATAATAACCTGTCAAGTCCAAATACAAATAATATACAAGTCCAAGTCTCTAATACAATCCATAATAATAATAGTCTCAAAAGTAGCTAGAGACAAGGTCCAGTAAAAAGACCTACTCTATCTAAGCAATAGGTAAAGTCTCGTCAGGCGGAGCTAAGCCCTACTGGACCAAAGTCTCCAAGTGTCACGACCCGCTCCCGAATAATCGGACACGAGTCGGACACGCCCAGCCTTCATTGTTAGACACAATGAAGTAAGCTGTACCAAGCTAGGGAAAACTAACCAGATAAATATGAACATGTATGAAATCACAACATCTATAAATGTGTCCCCATATCCAGAGTAAAGTACAAGTATCAAAAATTATTACATTCTAGCAGAATAAGAAATAGAGTCTACTAGTCTCAAGTACAAAGTAAAACTGTAAAGGCTAAGGTAAGCTCTAGGCTTCTGCAGCCTCTAAGTCCAACACAGCTCCAGCTGGCTCAGCAATAATAGCAACATCATGTCCATAATAGGTGTCGCACAGGGCCTCCAACTCACCTGCAACATATCATATTCAGGAGCGGAGCAAAGTACAATTCTAGGTAATGAAACATGAACATGAAACGGATACAAGAGTACAGAAAATGAATACAGGAATGAGCAAGTAAATACAGGAAAGTAGTACAGGAACTGAGTACAGGAGACATAGTACATGAATGTAAAGTACAGGAAATGAGTACAGGAACTATAGTACATGAATGTAAAGTATAGGAATAAAAAGTACAGGAATGAAACTATAATCCTGTAGTACCAGACATGATGTGCACAAAACCGAAATACCTCTAGTCCATGTGACCGACTGGGGTGAGTACATGTACAGGAGTACATGAATAAGGTACGACTTAGGACCCGCGTGCACAGTGCGAGGCCTAAGCTAGGTACAGGAATATATAGTAACCGGGATTGGTCACATGGCTAGTGTATTTCCCCACCCGACACTAATAAGTACAAGAACAGGAGTACCAGAGTACAGGAATACATGATGTCGTGCTATAACAGTGTCACAAGAAGGGTACAGGAATATAAATGTACAAGACCATAGAAGAGTACTTGTCTGGCTCCGAAAAGTACTGGTAATCAGGAACTTGATATCCTCCTGGTTTATTTGTTTAGAAGTTGATAAAATAACTGAATGAGCTCTAAATTGATATCTTGAATTCTAAATATGACTAACTATAATAAGAAATGATATTTCTTCAGCTCATTCATTGCTATTAAACAGTAAACTAATAACTTACTATTCCTTGTAACTATTTATTCTAACAAAATATAAATGTAAAGTTAAATATCATTGAGTGGAATAAAACCTACATTAACAATCATACTACTACTTCACCCTGAGGTAGGCTAAATAGAATACTTGGCCCTAAAGTGCTATTTGTTTCAACAGAAATTTAGAGTGTCTCAATTGGGGAGGTTTCCTACCAATTCTCAGATTTTATCCTAGAATTAACTTCTCAGTTAAGCCCAACTCAGCTAGTGTTCCTTCAATAATCATGGGAACTAAAAGATCAGAGAACTGACCCAGAATTCAGTTCAGCAAAACATAGATGTAGCAGCACATGTATGCAAACCCAGTTCATGAAATCGAACCAGGACATGAAGGTATGCCCCCCCCCCCCAGATTCAACAATGCATAAGTAAAATTCTCAGTGAGTTATCAAAGAAATTGATACAAGAATCAGTTAAATCCTCAAAATAGCACCTGGTAAGATGTCCTATAATTACTTGGATGAACCCAGCATTATTATGAACCCCAATTCATTGCTTGGACTAACTGGTTTGAGTCTCAATTTAAAACACAGGTCAGAGCCTAATATGGCCCCATTTCAACAATACTTTGCTATTCAAAGGTAATTCCCAGTTTTGGTACTGAGAGTAACACCTCAGGTTCAGTAATGTATGCTTCATAAAGGGTCAAGCTGATGTGGTTCTCAGGACACATCTAGCTAATGCTGATCCATACTCGATTTGACTGAGTTAGCAACATTAGCAATCATGAAAAAATGACTTAGGAAATCCTGGTAATCCATTCTCAGGTTTACTGAGACCCATCAATCTCAGATTACAATGATGATTAACCTTAGTTTACCCTAAAAATGTTCTCAGGTTACACTGGAAGTGTTCCCAATCTAATTGAGATTACTCTCAGGCTAACTGAGATTAACTCTCTATTTTCCAATGGACTAGGAAAAGAGATAAGCAACCATTTCGAATATGAGGTTCCAGGTTCATTTTAAATGCCATCTCATGTTCGCTGAAACCAAATCCCATGTTCACTGAGACCAAATCTCATGTTCACTGAGATCAATCTCATGTTCACTGAGATTAAATCTCATGTTCACTGAGATCAATCTCATGTTCACTGAGATTAAATCTCATGTTCACTGAGATTACTCTGAACCCAGGGCAATTATATGAAGCCCAGTTCATGGACTAAATCATAATACTGCAATAAAACTATTCTTGCATACTCCTAAACCTTCAGTCACACATTCGACTAAATCCTCACTACACAGAATTAATTTGCTACCAAAGAATTCAAACTCAACGGCTACTGTATTTGATTGGCCTTCCTTTCCCAAACATGAACAACCATACTCTAACTTCTCACAACTAATAAGTTCGATTACTGTACTGAACAGAAAGCAAGGCAAGATAGTTCATACCTGTAGGTAGATATAAATCTCCAATTGTACTGCAACGATGAGTCAAAAATGAGTTCCGAAGATCGATTTGGTAGTAGAAAACTCTGATCAGACATTTAATCAAACAGTTGTGACGTATCAGAGTTTAGATGAAATGTCATAAGCAATTGAATTCGTTAAACTAAATAAATTGGAAAAACAAGTTCAAACATAATTTCCATACTCACAATTCGATCAAGGACACAAATCATTCAAATCCTCAGCTCATCGATCAAATCATGATCCATCCACTCGTTCCTACTTTCAAAATAAGGAATGCCTCTGCATCCGACCATGCCAATAAACTAAATTCTAAGACTGACTTCAAAATGCACAGAGAGAAGGGAATCGGAACTTACTCGAATTGGTTGATTGTTTATATGAGCATATCGTCTTCCCACCACACGAAGACTCGATCGATCACAGTCAATTTCAAAGACTGATCACACAAATTGGTGATCAACAACTGGAAATACGAACGATCAAAAATAAAGGAGGATCGGCCTATACTCACTGTCGATCGCCGGAGATCATGCTGATCTGCTGCAGGAACGTCGTCGTCGTTCTTCTTCTTCAGTGAACAGCTACTCCTACTGCCATTTCCACCATCATAAGATCTGGGAAGAAGAAAGAGAAGAAAGGGTGCTTGGGAGGAAGTTGTGATTGAGAGAATTAATGAAGATCTGTGGGTTTTTATAGCTACTTAATCAAATCGGCGGGAGAGTAGCATGATGCTACAGTGGAAGTTGTTAGAAGGAGAATTCAATTTGAATTCTGGTTCAGTTGAGTCCACCTCCAATTGAAACGGGAAGAATTGGAGGGAAACCATAATTTGGGGAGAGAAGAAATTCTGTTAGAAAAGAACATGGGTGTGCTGGTCGTTTATAGAAGAAAGGAGAGAGGGGTCTCTTCAGGAAAATATAGTAAAAGTAGACTTTCTGGAATGGCCTTCCTGGAATGGCTAATGTTACAAAACCAATTAATCACTTAGTTAATTGAGAAAGCCCAACTAGTGGCTAAAATAAATAAAGAATATGAAATAAGTTTTTAAAAAATCAAATCAAGAAAATAATTCAGGAATTATATGATTTGCTATAAAATTTGAGAGGTGAAGTTACAAATCTTCCCTCCTGAAAAAATTTTGTCCTCGAAATTGAAAGGCAACAATAAAACCCAAAACAACTTAACTCAAAATTCAATGTAGGTCATTATTGATTTAAGAAAAATTTTGAATACAAGACATAGTCAAATCAACTAAACAAATCGGGGTGGCGCTCTCGCATCTCGTCCTCGCGTTCCCATGTGGACTCTCCCGGAGAGTGGTGTCTCCACATGATGCGGACAAGAGGAATGATGTGGTTCCGCAGTCGCTTCTCCCTCCGGTCCAGGATCTTTACTGGCTGCTCCTCGTAAGTCAATCTCGGGCCCACCTCTAGCTCGGAATAGTCCACCACATGGCTCGGGTCTGGAATGTAACGTCGAAGCTGGGATACGTGGAAAACGACGTGCACTCCCTTCAAGCTAGCTGGAAGCGCCAGTCGATACGCTACCTCGCCAATCCGTGCCGTCATGTCGAAAGGCCCGATGTACCTCGGACTGAGCTTCCCGCCTCTGCCGAACCGAATGATGCCTCTGGTCGGTGAGATCTTCAGGAACACCCTATCGCCAGCTGCGAACTCCAATGGCCGTCTGCTACTGTCTGCCCACTGCTTATGCCGATCCTGCGTAACTCTGAGACGATCCCTAATCAGCCTGATCTTCTCAGCTGAGTCTGCCACCATCTCTGGCCCAAGCAAAGCTCTCTCACCAATGTCGTCCCAAGATAGCGGCGTGTGGCATCTCTGTCGATACAGTACCTCGAACGGGGTCATCTCGATGCTAGCCTGATAACTGTTGTTATAGGCAAACTCTACAAGGTGCAAATGGTCCTCCCACGAACCGCCGAAGTCGAGTGCGCAAATCCGTAGCATGTCCTCCAGCGTCTGAATGGTCCTCTCAGACTGTCCGTCCGTCTGCGGATGATAGGCTGTGCTGAACTTCAACTGTGATCCCAGGCTCAGCTGTAGACTCCTCCAGAAGTGTGATGTGAAGTGGCTGTCTCGATCTGAAATAATGCTCACCGGCACCCCGTGAATCCTCACGATCTGACGCTTATAAAGGTCTGCGAGCTTCTCGGTCGACAGCCCTACCTTGAACGGAATAAAATGAGCAGACTTCGTCAGTCTGTCCACAATCACCCAGATAGCGTCCTTGCCACTAGGAGTACGCGGTAATCCAGAGACAAAGTCCATGGTAATGTGCTCCTACTTCCATTCCAGAATAGGTAAAGGCTGGAGTAGTCCTGCTGGTCTCTGGCGCTCTGCCTTGACTTGCTGGCACACAAGGCATCTGGAAACAAATTTGGCGATCTCTCTCTTCATCCCATACCACCAAACATACTCACGCAAATCCTTGTACATCTTGGTAGATCCAGGATGTATAGAATACTGCGACTGGTGGGCCTCCTGTATCACCTCCTCTTGTAAGTCCTTGGGCATACACAGCTGGCTCCCATGCCTCAAGGATCCATCCTCCGCAATGGTGAAGTCATCGAGCAGTCCTGCCTCCGTCTGAGCTCTAAGACATTGGAGTCCTATATCAAGAATCAGGGCCTCCTTAATCTTCTCTAGCAGTCCCGACTGTATCTGCATGTGCATTATCTGTCCTCCCAATCCTGGTAGTACAATTCCAATCCCCAGGCTCTCAAGGTCCTCCAATAGATGCCGGTCCATAGTGAGATACATGGCAACAGGATATCGACTAAGAGCATCGGCCACCACATTCGCCTTCCCAGGGTGGTACTGCAGACTGATGTCGAAATCCTTCATGAGTTCCAGCCATCTGTGCTGCCTCATATTCAGCTCCTTCTGAGTAAATACATACTTCAGGCTTTTATGGTCCATGAAGATGTCTACTCTCTTCCCGTATAGGTAATGCTTCCACAGTTTCAAGGCAAATATGACTGCTGCAAGCTCCAAGTCATGTGTGGGATAGTTTTTCTTATAGGGCCTCAACTGTCTAGAAGCATAAGCTATAACCTTCTTATTCTGCTCCAGCACGCATCCCAAGCCTTTTCCCGAAGCATCGCTGTAGATGACGAATCCTCCCGATCCTGATGGCAAAGCTAGAACTGGTGCCGTCGTGAGTCTTCTCTTCAATTCTTCAAATGCTGTCTGGCAGGCGTCGCTCCATATGAACTCCTCGTCCTTCCGCGTAAGCTTCGTCATAGGCTCTGCTATCCTGGCGAAGTCCTTCACGAATTTTCTGTAGTATCCTGCTAGACCCAGGAAACTACGAATCTTTGCTACTGACTTGGGAGGTGCCCACGCTTCCACTGCTTCAATTTTCTTAGGATCTACAGAAATCTCCTCTCCAGTCACTACGTGCCCCAAAAACTCCACTCGGTCCAAGAAAAACTCATATTTCGAGAGTTTCCCGTACAGCTTCTCCTTCCGTAGAATCTCCAAAATAATCCGCAGGTGCTCTACATGCTCCTCCTCTGTCTTCGAATAGATCAGAATGTCGTCAATGAAGACTACGACAAACTTATCCAAATATTTGTGGAAAACCTTATTCATCAGGTTCATAAACACAGCTGGGGCATTAGTGAGTCCGAACGGCATCACCAGGAACTCATACTGGCCGTATCGGGTGTTGAAGGCTGTCTTCGGAATATCCTGCTCCCGAACCTTCATCTGGTGGTACCCCGATCGAAGATCAATCTTAGAAAAGACCTTCGCTCCACTATGCTGGTCAAACAGCTCATCAATCTACGGCAAAGGGTATCTATTCTTGATGGTGATGTTATTAAGTACACGGTAGTCAATGCACATCCTCACCGTCCCATCCTTCTTGGGCACAAAAAGTACCGGTGCTCCCCAGGGTGAAGCACTGGACCGAATAAATCCCTTGCCCTCTAGCTCATCAATCTGCGCCTTCAACTCTGCCGCTTCCTTCGGGTTGATCTTGTAACAATGCTGTGACTTCGGTGCTGATCCGGGCAATAAGTCAATGCCAAACTCCACATCTTGATCTGGCGGCAATCCTGGCAGCTCCTCGGGGAAGACGTCGAGAAACTCTGCGATAAGTGGATGCGGCAACTCCTGGTCGTCTGCAACAGCTCTGAAGTAGACTCCCTCTGGCCTTTCTGCAACTCATCGGCTGATCTCGAATGGTGGAACTCCTGGCGGACTGAAGGTCACCTTCCCTTCGTGGCAGTCTATTACAGCAAACTGCTCGCTCATCCAGTCGATGTCGAGGACTATATCGAATCCGGGCAATGGCATCACTAGAAGTCGAGCTCTAATCTCTCTTCCAGCAATAGTGATAGGGCATTCCACCATCTCACTCACTGGCACCAACCCTCCTCCTGTCATAATCCGACAGTTCCTTCTAGTGGGCTTGGGTGTGAAGTCGTGTATATGTAGAAACTCATATGATACAAAGCTATGTGTGGCTCCAGAATCGAACAATGCAATGGCAGGAAAGGAATGTAAAAGTATAGAACCTGTGATCACATCCGGTACTGCCTCATCCTCCTCAACTGCCGCCATGACATAAGCACGTCCCTGCTGCTGTCCTCTCCTCTGCTGACGCTGTGCAAACTGCTACTACTGAGTGGATAAAGCTGGTCCCCTCTGTGGTACAGCTGGTAGAGCTCTGGGTGGTGCAGGTGATGGTCCTCCAGCACCTCTCGGTCCTCCAGTCAGTCTATCCGCAGCCTGTGGGCAGTCCCTCATCTGGTGCGTATCTGATTCGCAGAATAAGCAGAGTCCGAGCCTCTTGCGGCACTCGTCGAAGCGGTGTCCCGGCCGATAGCAGAATGTACAAGTAATCCCCTGCTGCTGTCTCTGATGCTGATGTGCAGGAGCTCTGGCTGGTCGATGCTGCTGCTGTGCCGGCTGCTGGGGTCTCGCCTGAGTCTGAGTCTGGTCCCTCTTCGCTGGTGTCTGGAAAATGCTGCTGTCCACGTCTCGGTCCCTCTTCAGCCTTGGGTCTGCCTCCTTCTCAACTTCTTGGGCGATCTTAAGGATGCTAGAGTAGGTAGTCGCCTGGCTAATCGCCACCGCATATTGCAGCTCCCTGGTGAGACCCTTCTTGAATCTCCAGGCCCTGTCCTCTGGCTCTCTAATCAGGTTCTCAGCGAACCTGCTGAGTCTGGTGAACTCCGAAGTATACCGTACCACCGTCATCGTCCCCTGCTGCAGTGCCTCGAACTGCATCCTCAACTCATCACGCTCCACCTCTAGAAAGAATTTCTCCTTGAACAGTGTTTTGAAAACTGTCCAAGACACTCGGGGCTCCGTCAACTGGGGGTCATCCCCATACCAAGCTCTCGCCAAGTCAAAGAGTCGCATGCTAGCCACTGACACCTTCTGGTCCTCTGGAATGTTCGCTATGGTCAAGGTCCTCTCTGCATTCTCCAGCCACTCATCTGCATAGATGATCCCCTCGTCGCCCGAGAAGTCCATCGGGCAAAGGTTCTGGTTCTTCTTGGCTGTCCCCGATCTCGGTCCTCGTGGCACTGGAACTGCTGCTGGAGCTGGTGCTGGAGCTGCCGGCTCTCTGGTCCTAAGTGCGTCAACGACAGTCGCTCTGAACTGTGCTGCCTGATGGTTCTGGGCCTCCCTGAACTGTGCAGCCTGGTGGTTCTGGGCCTCCATAAACTGCTGGACCATCGCCATCACCTGAGCGCCGTTGAACATCATCGTCGGAGGCAACGATGGAAAGATAGGAGGCGCTGGGGAAGCGGATCTGCCTGAACGTCCGGTGCGGCCTGCTCCGAACTGCCTGCAACTCCAGTGCCGACTGCAACTCCTGAACCGCCTGCAACTCCTGGTTGATCTGCGGTCTTCCTAGTGGCGACCATCCTGCATAAAAAGAAAACTTTGTGATTGATAAAAACCTAACCTACCAGAAAAATGTAAATGTTTATATAATAACCATATGTACCCGATATACCTGTTTTCCTATGCTGTGATTCAAGTTTTCCTAGTGTAAATCAAGTCTCCCAATAGTACGCTAAGACCTAGGTACCATTAGGATAGACCTGCATGGGCCACCACTAAAAATATGTCACGACCCACTCCCGAATAATCGGACACGAGTCGGACATGCCCAGCCTTCATTGTTAGACACAATGAAGTAAGCTGTACCAAGCTAGAGAAAACTAACCAGATAAATATGAACATGTATGAAATCACAGCATCATAAATGTGTCCCCATATCCAGAGTAAAGTACAAGTATCAGAAATTATTACATTCTAGCATAATAAGAAATATAGTCTACTAGTCTCAAGTATAAAGTAAAACTGTAAAGGCTAAGGTAAGCTCTAGGCTTCTGCAGCCTCTAAGTCCAACACAGCTCCAGCTGGCTCAGCAATAATAGCAACATCCTGTCCATAATAGGTGTCGCACAGGGCCTCCAACTCACCTGCAACATATCCTATTCAAGAGCGGAGCAAAGTACAATTCTAGGTAATGAAACATGAACATGAAATGGATACAAGAGTAGAGGAAATGAATACAGGAATGAGCAAGTAAATACAGGAAAGTAGTACAGGAACTGAGTACAGGAGATATAGTACATGAATGTAAAGTACAGGAAATGAGTACAGGAACTATAGTACATGAATGTAAAGTACAGGAATGAAAAGTACAGGAATGAAACTATAATCCTGCAGCACCAGACATGATGTGCACAAAACCGAAATACCTCTAGTCCATGTGACCGACTGGGGTGAGTACATGTACAGGAGTACATGAATAAGGTACGACTTAGGACCCGCGTGCACAGTACGAGGCCTAAGCTAGGTACATGAATATATAGTAACCGGGATTGGTCACATGGCTAGTGTATTTTCCCATCCGACACTAATAAGTACAAGAACAGGAGTACCAGAGTACAGGAATACATGATGTCGTGCTATAACAGTGTCACAAGAAAGGTACAGGAATGTAAATGTACAAGACTGTAGAAGAGTACTTGCCTGGCTCCGGAAAGTACTGGTAATCAGTAACTGGATATCCTCCTGGTTTATTTGTTTACAAGTTGATAAAATAACTGAATGAGCTCTAAATTAATATCTTGAATTCTAAATATGACTAACTATAATAAGAAATGATATTTGTTCAGCTCATTCATTGTTATTAAACAGTAAACTAATAACTTACTATTCCTTATAACTATTTATTCTAACAAAATATAAATGTAAAGTTAAATATCATTGAGTGGAATAAAACCTACATTAACAATCATACTACTACTTCATCCTGAGGTAGGCTAAATAGAATACTTTGCCCTAAAGTGCTACTTGTTTCAACAGAAATTTAGAGTGTCTCAATTGTGGAGGTTTCCTACCAATTCTCAGATTTCATCCTAGAATTAACTTCTCAGTTAAGCCCAACTCAGCCAGTGTTCCTTCAATAATCATGGGAACTAAAAGATCAGAGAACTGACCCAGAATTCAGTTCAACAAAACATAGATGTAGCAGCACATGTATGCAAACCCAGTTCATGAAATCGAACCAGGACATGAAGGTATGCCCCCCCCCCCCCGGTTCAATAATGCATAAGTAAAATTCTCAGTGAGTTATCAAAGAACTTGATACAAGAATCAGTTAAATCCTCAAAACAGCACCTGGTAAGATGTCCTATAATTACTTGGATGAACCCAGCATTAATATGAACCCCAATTCATTGCTTGGACTAACTGGTTTGAATCTCAATATAAAACACAGGTCAGAGCCTAATATGGCCCGATTTCAACAATACTTTGTTGTTCATAGGTAATTCCCAGTTTTGGCACTGAGAGTAACAACTCAGGTTCAGTAATGTATGCTTCTTAAAGGGTCAAGCTGATGTGGTTCTCAGGACACATCTAGCTACTGCTGATCCATACTCGATTTGACTGAGTTAGAAACATTGGCAATCATGAAAAAATGAAATAGGAAATCCTGGTAATCCATTCTCAGGTTTACTGAGACACATCAATCTCAGATTACAATGATGATTAACCTTAGTTTACCCTGAAAATGTTCTCAGGTTACACTGGAAGTGTTCCCAATCTAACTGAGATTACTCTCAGGCTAACTGAGATTAACTCTCTATTTTCCAATGGACTAGGGCAAGAGATAAGCAACCATTTCGAATATGAGGTTCCAGGTTCATTTTAAATGCCATCTCATGTTCACTGAGACCAAATCCCATGTTCACTGAGATCAAATCTCATGTTCACTGAGATCAATCTCATGTTCACTGAGATCAAATCTCATGTTCACTGAGATTAAATCTCATGTTCACTAAGATTACTCTGAACCCAGGGCAATAATATGAAGCCCAGTTCATGGACTAAATCATAATACTGCAATAAAACTATTCTTGCATACTCCCAAACCTTCAGTCACACATTCGACTAAATCCTCACTACACAGAATTAATTTGCTACCAAAGAATTCAAACTCAACGGCTACTGTATTTGGTTGGCCTTCCTTTCCCAAACATGAACAACCATACTCTAACTTCTCACAACTAATAAGTTCGATTACTGTACTGAACAGAAAGCAAGACAAGATAGTTCATACCTGTAGGTAGATATAAATCTCCAATTGTACTGCAACGATGAGTCGAAAATGAGTTCCGAAGATCGATTTGGGAGTAGAAAACTCTGATCAGACATTTAATCAAACAGTTGCGACGTATCAGAGTTTAGATGAAATGTCATAAGCAATTGAATTCGTTAAACCAAATAAATTGGAAAAATAAGTTCAAACATAATTTCCATACTCACAATTCGATCAAGGACACAAATCCTTCAAATCCTCAGCTCATCGATCAAATCATGATCCATCCACTCGTTCCTACTATCAAAACAAGGAATGCCTCTGCATCCGACCATGCCAATAAACTAAATTCTAATACTGACTTCAAAATACACAGAGAGAAGGGAATCGGAACTTACTCGAATTGGTTGATTGTTGATATGAGCATATCGTCTTCCCACCGCACGAAGACTCGATCGATCATAGTCAATTTCAAAGACTGATCACACAAATTTGTGATCAACAACTGGAAATGCGAACGATCGAAAATAAAAGAGGATAGGCCTATACTCACTGTCGATCGTCGGAGATCATGCTGATCTGCTGCAGGAACGTCGTCGTCGTTCTTCTTCTTCAGTGAACAGCTACTCCTACTGCCATTTCCACCATCATAAGCTCTGGAAAGAAGAAGGAGAAGAAAGGGTACTTGGGAGGAAGTTGTGATTGAGAGAATTAATGAAGATCTGTGGGTTTTTATAGCTACTGAATCAAATCGGCGGGAGAGTAGCATGATGCTACAGTAGAAGTTGTTAGAAGGAGAATTCAATTTTGAATTCTGGTTCAGTTGAGTCCTCCTCCAATTGAAACAGAAGGAATTGGAGGGAAACCATAATTTGGGGAGAGAAGAAATTCTGTTAGAAAAGCACATGGGTGTGCTGGTCATTTATAGAAGAAAGGAGAGAGGGGTTCTCTTCAGGAAAATGTAGTAAAAGTAGACTTCCTGGAATGGCCTTCCTGGAATGGGCTAATGGGCTTCCTGGAATGGCTAATGTTACAAACCCAATTAATCACTTAGTTAATTGAGAAAGCCCAACTAGTGGCTAAAATAAATAAAGAATATGAAATAAGTTTTTAAAAAATCAAATCAAGAAAATAATTCAGGAATTATATGATTTGCTATAAAATTTGAGAGGTGAAGTTACACCAAGTCTATGCCCACTACGTCATCCGGACCGTAGTAGGTACAGTAATCCCCCTCATCAGCATCTGTAATATTTTGTCAACATATCCAGTCAGGATGGAACGAGTACAATCTACTAACAACAGTTCACAAGATATGACAAAATCTATAAGACTGTAAATAGAGAGTATATACAAGAAAATTAGGGAATGTACATGTGAGTATCATGGCAAGGTAAGCTGTAAATCTAGAGCTAGAACAAGGCAAGTGAACTGATCATGGCATGTACAAGAATCAAGAATCATCTATCTAGGTGTGTGAGTACTAGCTACAATATATGGCCGGCTTGGGAACTTGCACAAATAGTAACAGGCCTGGCTAATCATACGTGGGGTGTATGATCAACACTCACAATCAATAGGTACACAATGGGTGCATAATAGGCTTTGACCACATATCTACACTAATACTCCCCGCCCCCGACTAGTAGAGTGGATCCAAGCAAGACACATTATGACACGAGATTCTACGAGAAGGGAGCAAGTCTCCTCGAGAATTGGTGTCCATATATTGCACAAGAACTATAAGGGGCTTGCACAAGATATACCAAGATAACGAGGAATAACATCTCATGTCGGGATCCATGAATACCAATCCGTGTGACCAATGTGTCGAGAACAAACATATCTATACTAATTACATGAATTATAACAATCATCGTAAATTGGAAAAGTGTCAGAGAATGTACTCACCTATAATATGATATGATATGTCAACGGGATCAATGCTGCGTCTCAAGGACCTATAGAGAACAAGACGTATCAATACTCTGTTTAGAAAATAAAGTCAAATCAAATTTAAACCCTATTAAGTCATTCTAGGTCAAGACAAGTCAAATTAAGTCAATCTAGGTCGAACAAGGTCAAACTAGATTGTACATGGTCGATCTAAGTCATTCTAGGTCTAGCTAGGTCAAACTGGGTCAATACAAGTCAAACGGAATTAATCTAGGTCGATTTAAGTCAACGGTTGACTTATAGTTGACTTTTGGTCAACTGGTCAACTCTGGTCAACTCTAGGTCAACCCTAGGTCAACCCTAGGTCAATCCTAGGTCAATGGTGACTAATAGTTGACTTTTGGTCAACTCTCCAAGTTTAATGGAATTTGGGACTAAATTGGGTAAAGTGTTGACCCATAGTTGACTTTTGGTCTAAAAAGTCAACCATGGTCAACCGAGGTCAAGACTAGATCTAGGCAACTATTTCTAATCATTACCAACCTCTACAACCCATATCCAAGTCCATCTTGGACTTCGAAACTCAAATCTTGGCCATAGGCCAATTTCCTAATTTACCCTTTTCTAAGGTAAATTTCTAGCCTAGGTGAATATCAAGTTAGCCTACCTACGCTTGGTATTTTGACCCGTGCTCCCTAGGATAGTAGGGTACTAGCCTATACATACGTTACCTACCAAGATACCAAGGTAAAGTGGACGTCTAGTCCATCTTACGGCCCATTGCCGATATCTTGAATATTTCAAGATACGCAATGGTACGGCGCGATACCGGCGCCCTACAACCCCAATTTCAACTCGGGAGCCTACCCGCAAAATCTAATTCACGTATTTTAGGTCTCCCCCAAGTTTCATCTCATTCCGACACTCGGAGCTCAAATTCACCCTCTAACTCGATCTCTTCTAAAATTCTCTTCTAATTCTTATTCTAATTCTTCTTCTAATTCCCTTTCCTCCTTTCTCTCATACTCTTCTAAACTTCCTCTCATTCCTTTCTTTATTCTTCTCTTATTCTCTTCTTCTCCTTAATCTTCTTCTCATTCTTTCCTTCCTAACTTCTTCTAACTCTTTTCCTTCTAATTCTCTTCCTCTTATTTTCTTCTAACTTTCTCTAACTTCTTCTCTCTAATTATCTATATATATCCATCTATATATATATATATATATATACATCTCTCTCTCTCTCTCAATATATATATATATATATATATATATATATATATATATATATATATACACCTATAGGGGGTTTATTGGGGTTAAATAGGGGGTTTTTAAGGGGGCTAGGGGGGGACTGCTCTGCAGCTGCTGCCACTGCCTTGTTGCTGCAGCAGCTGCTGCTAGCTGCTGCTAGCTGCTGCTCCTACTGCTGCATACTGCTGCTGCAGTTGCTCCTCTTTCCCCTCTCTTCATCTCTTCTACTTCTCCTCCTACTCTTATATATATATATATATATATATATATATATATATATATATATATATATATATATATATATATATATATATATATATATATATTTTAAGGGGGCTAGGGGGGACTGCTCTGCAGCTGCTGCCACTGCCTTGTTGCTGCAGCAGCTGCTGCTCCTACTGCTGCATACTGCTGCTGCAGTTGCTCCTCTTCCCCCTCTCTTCATCTCATCTACTTCTCCTCATACTCTTATATATATATATATATATATATATATATATATATATATATATATATATATATATATATAACCATCTATCTATATATACATATTCACATACATATCCATATCTATATGTAAATACACACACACATACACATTTATATAGACACACACACACACACTCTCACACAAGCACTCACACACTCTCACAAACACACACACTCTCACAACACAAACATACACCACCACTCTCACAAACACACACACTCTCACAACACACACACCACCACTCTCACACAAACACACACACACTCTCACAAACACACACACACTCACAAACCACTACCACTCTCTCACACAACACCACTCTCTCATGACACTCATTCACACACACCATCACCACTACCATTCTCCTACACACACACACACAAATACATATAATTATATATACTCTTATATATATATATATATGTATATATATATATATATATATATATATATATATATATATATATATATATATATGTATATATATATATACCATTCTATATATAAAAACCCCTAATTAATCCTTAACCTAGATTTCTAGGAAAACCTACAAATTCTAGGGCAAAGTGTGGAGAATCATCTCCTCTACAATTATTGTGAAGGGAATAAATGAATTAGAGGAATAAATGATGAATTTATGGCATACCTAGATTAGGTTTTGCTTGAGAAAGAAAAGAGCTTGGAAAGAAAGAAAGAAATTTGAGAGAGAGAGTGTGTTTGCTTTGTTGTGAAGCAAAGGGGGTGGGTTCTCCTTGTGGCCGGCCATGGTGTGGGGGGGGATATTGGGTTTGGGTGGTGATCCAATAAGCCCCCAAACCCAATAGACTTAGTTTGGGTTCGGTTTGTTTCGGTTTGGTTCGATTTGTTTCTAATTAACCAATTAAGCATCTAAAAAGACTAATTAAGCCATGGAAGTTGGGTTTATGGTTTCTAACCTAATTAGGATGGTATGTGGGCCAAGTCCAGCTTGTATGTGGGTCCCACTAGTGTCCAGGATACCCGGGTCTCCAACTTAAGTCCGAATTGGATAAAATCCAAACCAAACCAAATAAATTCCTAAAAATCATATAAAATCAAATAAAATTCCTAAAAATTATAAAACTTGAAAAATGATGAAAATACCCCTAATTCAAAAACTAGGGGTGACAAATCTACCCTCTTAAAAAAATTCATCCTCGAAATTAAATGAGAACTAACACAGCAATCATGAATAGAACGAGGAAAGAAAAAGATAGAATTTTACCTCAAGGCTCAAAAAGATATGGGAATCGCTCCCGCATATCGTCCTCCCTCTCCCAGGTAGACTTACCTGGAGAGTGGTGTCTCCATGCAACGCGAACCAAGGGAATGACCTGGTTCCGGAGCACCTTCTCTCTTCGGTCCAAGATCTCAACCGGCTTCTCTGGATAGCTGAGTGTCGGTCCCACTTCGATCTCTGAGTGGTCCAAGACGTGACTAGGATCTGCCACGTACCGTCTCAGCTGCGACACGTGGAACACGCAGTGCACTCCCTCTAGTGCGGGCGGTAACTCCATTCGGTAAGCCACTGCACCGACCCTGCCCAAGATACGGAATGGTCCGATGTATCGTGGGCTAAGCTTCACGCCACCACCAAAACGAATCGTGCCACGCGTCGGAGAAATCTGCAGAAACACAAGATCATCAACCTAGAATAAAATACAAGACTGAAAGCTTGATCTAAAATAATCATAATCAGACTCAAATACTAGAAAAATCTAAACTATACCTCAAACTCCAACGGCCTCCGGTGGCTATCGGCCCAATGTCGCTGCCTATCCTGCGCCACCCGAAGTCGATCTCTGATAACCCTGACCTTCTCTGCAGCATCCACCACCATCTCAGGGCCAAGTAGAACCCTCTCGCCGGCATCATCCCAAGACAAGGGAGTACGGCACCTCCATCCGTATAGAGCCTCGAAAGGTGACATCTCTATACTGGCTTGGTAGCTGTTGTTGTAAGCAAACTCTACCAAGTGAAGGTGGTCCTCCCAAGATCCCCCGAAGTTAAGACACAGGTACACAGCATATCTTCGAGGGTCTGAATCGTCCTCTCCGACTGCCCGTCTGTTTGGGGGTGGTATGCGGTACTGAACTTGAGCGATGTGCCTAAGCTAAGCTGCAAACTTCGCCAGAAGTGGAAAGTGAATCGGCTGTCCCGATCCGAGACTATACTCACTGGAACCCCGTGCAATCGGACTATCTGTCGCACGTACATCTCGGCCAACCTCTCCGTCGACAAACCCACTTTGAAAGGTAAAAAGTGGGCCAATTTGGTCAATCGATCAACAATGACCCAAATCGCATCCACTACCAAAATATACTAATTTAGCGACGGATATTTAGCGACAAAATTTTTCAGTCGGCGTTAGCGACGGCTTCGTGGCCGCTCACCGACTGATTACCGATCACACACCTTCGCCATTTTTATTTCAATTTTAGAGGAAGGAAAGGTCGCATATCCGTCGCTAGGCTGTCGAAATGATAGCGACGAATGGACAGTAGTCGCTACGTAGTCGATTATTTGGCGGGAATTGTGTATGAAATTGGCGGCACATTTTTTTGACTACATAGCGACGGATATTCAGTCGGATAATCAATAATAGCGACTAATTGGCGACGGATTATTAGCAGTCGCTATTCCGTCGCTAAATTTACGTTCCAGACTTAAATGAAAAGGCGGGGGAAACTTTTCGCATTCTTCCCAAATTCAATCTCTCTCCTCTCTCTCTCTCTCTCGCGGCTTCGGTGAACGGCGTCGGCGTCCTCTCCTCTCTCTTCCGAAGGTAATCCCCTCTCTCTCTCTCTCTCTCTCTCTCTCTCTCTCTCTGTGTCGCTGTAATACCCCAGTCCCAAAATACGTAGGACTAAGCACGTAGACATGCCAGCTGTAGATATACGAAAAATACTCCAATGTATGGAATCCTCATATAAATACATAAGCTGTAAAATATAGAGAACCAAGACATGCTAAATCTCATCCATAATTATATAATAATATAAAGATATGATCAACTTGAATAGTTATGGTACAATCGTTGGGCGGAGACAAAGTCCACTACCAACTATCTCAATGATATAAATGTACAAGAAAACGATCGACAAATGATAAAACGAACCAAGAGCAATCATCTTCGAGAAATGGGGAAGATCACGGCCTTGGCTAGAACACCTGTAGAAAACATGAATACACACCTGGGGAAAAACCAGGTCCTCAAAGGGACGTAACAAGACACATAATATCATGCCACAAACTGAATAGTAAGAGCTCAATAGAAAATATACATGCATAAAGGTGCCTAACCATTCTATGTGATATACACTTTGAGAAGACAATGTTCACACAGGGGCTGTAACGGATTCACGCAAGCAAGTAATAGAGAGTGGCCGTCAAGTAGCGCTCATACGAGACGCTATCGGCCAGGACAGAAAGTAATACTCATACAAGTCACTCTCGGCCCCAAAGTATGTAAAAATAAATGTAGCCCCTACGCTAGTAACTGTCTTCC
Organism: Iris pallida; assembly: GCA_029216955.1. NCBI lineage: Eukaryota > Viridiplantae > Streptophyta > Magnoliopsida > Asparagales > Iridaceae > Iris > Iris pallida. The sequence continues at coordinate 47,258,991 of JANAVB010016197.1, read as the reverse complement.
CCCCTCCCCATGATACCGTACATGCGCCGTCTCCACGACACTGTTTAATCCTTAATAACTGCCAAGTCTTCTAACACGCATCTATTGACAGTTATTCCTATGCATACGCACGGGTGATCAGCCAACACGCAAGTGACCTCTATATGGCACTCACAACTCTCACACACATCTCGTGTACAATCGTGATAAGTCAATGAGACACAGTAAATTTGACGGTAGTCCCTTAACTCTAAGCCAATTGCATAAAATATAGTAATTTGTATCTACATAAAACTTAAAAAGAACAACTTGAAAGTAAACACAACATGCATATTATTGAGCAGAAATTTAAACAGTAGTGGCAAGGTGTCTTGCCTGGTTGACGCCTGAGGTGGTGCAAAGATTCGACATATTCCGATGTGTCCAATAGCCATGGTCGATGGACAGAGGTCTGAAGTCGCGAGGAAATAGATATGTTCAGTTATTATCAAGATTGGTCATCAACGAGAATTCGTGGAGAAAGTGCTTGCTTATACTTAGAAAACATTTATAATACTTTAAAATATAGTTAGAAATATTTATAATTTGTTTGTAGTTAAGGAAATCCATAAAAATATGTTTAAATAATAATATAAGAAATACCAGAAATTTAACCAACTTTTTCAGTACAAAATCATCATTTGAAAACTATATATTTATATATTGTAAAACCCCTCAAAATATTTTATTTTTTTTATTTTATTTATATTTTGTTACAAAATTTTGTTATTCGTTAAATAAAATGCTTTTACCCTAATTTTAAATTGAATATATATAGTTTAGAAAAAATATGTTATATATGTATATATATGCAAAGTTTGTGTGTGCATTGTATTATATAACCCTCACCCTTAACCCTAAGACTAAACTTAGGTTAACTATAACCTTAGACTCATTTAGATTTTTTCTAGATTATTTATATATATATATATATATACTTATATATATAAAGTATTACTATTCATCAGTTTTTATTATTGGAGTATATGTATTATATCTATACTTTTAGTTATGGCATTACAACTTGAGCAAAATCCAAATCCATTTCATTTATTCCAAACCCAACCTTAGCTCAGCCCATGAGCAAACTAACTAACCCTAACCTAGGCCCAACCCATTAGGAATTCCTAAGCCTTTGGATCTCATCCCTGCATATATATCTAAGCAACTTCTCTCAAACCTAACCCTAATAATTTCCTCCACAAGCCTCCACCTCTTCCCATCCTCACCGCCACCCTATCCCTCTCTCTCTCCAATCCCGACCCCCCCCTTCGGACTAAGCCCCGCCATCGGGTGACGGAAGCGCGCGCCCCGGCCTTCCGCGCGTGCAGCCGGCCCTCCCGCGCTCGCTGCAGCCGACCGGCCCCGATCCGGCGACCCCCCCTCGTCGGCGTGACCCCCTCGTCGGCGAGCCACCCCCCTGCGGCGTGGCGAGGTATTGCCCCGACCACCCACGTGTCCTCTGACACGTGTGATTAGGTTGCAATAATTAGGTTATTTGCATTGTTGAATATTCTGTGTAATTATATGGCTGTTTAATTATTTAATTAATGATTAAGTGATGCTAATTACGATCTAAATTATTAGCCTAATGATTAGAGTCATTAGTGTAGATTCTATATTAATTATGTCAGATTTTTATATAATTTATTCCTAATTATTAAGTATTTAACTGGTGGCATTAATGCAGTTTTTTGTGTAAATTCCACAGTATTATATATTTTGTTTTTGATTTTTTGAATTTAATTCATTAGGAATTACTTGTTATGATCTATACATAATTTGTAGGTAATTATGTAATATAATTACTGTTAAATTTTCAGGATTTAATAAATAGTTTAGATATTTTAATTAAATTTTAAACTGTGGGTTAATGTATCCAAATGACTGTTTAATTTCACTGTTTCGGATTTTTATTAATTAATCCACTAAGAATTAATTAATGGTCTCTATACAAGACTTGTAAATAATATTTATATCTATTTACTGTAAAATTTTCAGAATAAAATAATTATATTAGTTATTTATTTATATTTAATCAGTGTTAAATTATATTGTATATATAATTGGTTCATTACTAAGTTTTAATTTTTATTAAATATAAATTATTATGGTAATGTTCATAAATGTATAGTCACGGTTGGAGAAATGTTATTTTCTGTGAATTATGAATTTTCACAATTTATTAGTAAATTTTTAATATTTAATTCTAATTTCAATAGCTAAAATAGTAATTTTATATATTGAGTAGTTAAATGTTTTTAATTACTTATAATTAGGTAAATAATATTAAAAATATTATTTACAGTAGGTTTTCTTGGAAAAGTGTTTTATAACCAAATTTAGACTTTTTACTATTTATTAACTAGTATTTATAATTATTAGCACTAATCTAGTTATTAGATAGATATATATTAAATAAAGAAAATCCTATTTATGGATTCTTTACAAATAATATATATCTATTATTTCTGTCATTATTTAGCTTATTAGACTAAAAATGATTTTTATGGATTTTTATAAATTTTGTTGGTATTATTAGAAATTTGTGAAGGCATGTGTTATTTAATTGATTAATTAATTATTTATAAGTAATTAATTAATTATTAAATATATATTAGTTGTATTAATAATTTCAGAATATAAAATTATAATAATAAGTACTTCATACTTATTATTGTATATTATTATTATTCATAATTATTGGTACTTATTAGCTAGTAATAATGGTTGATATTAATTATTGATTAAATAGAAATTAAATGTATTGTTTAATTTGGCTAATTAGTAATTAATTATAGTTAATGCTTATATAGGGTTATTTGCTTCGCGGGACTCGGACTCTATTTTGGACCCGGATACTCAGTTGCTGGACACAGGCAAGTACACCTTGCTTGACATTTACTATGCAGTATTTACATTTGACCAGTTATTACTATTATGTGCACTCGTCTCCTTTGATGACTACCTTGTATAGAGTTAGTATGAACTTGACACTGACTCAGACACGTATCACATATGAGTGAGTTGAGTGCAGAGGTTCTGTGTTGACTGGCCCTTAACATATGAACTTGAGTCTGTTAGCAGTTTAGTTTAGTTACATTATATTTACTATGACGTCGTGCATATTGTTCGCACCGCGTATACGGTACGAGTACATTGGGTGGGAAGAGTCTACTAGTGGTGTATGAGAATTTCTGTTTCCAATGGACGCTGGATGCTCGTAGCCCCTCGTTCCTCAAACCGTAGGACGCTTGGTGGCAGTTTCTTCTTCTTCTCCCCCTCTCATGTGCCACTAGAGATGTCTCGAGTGCATTTTCACATAGATGGTTAGAACACCTTATTGTCTCCTTGTATTTCCTGTCCTTGTTTGGTTAGGGAAATACTGGGTGGCATTCTTACTAGTTACTTTTACATTACTGCTTAGTTTATTCTTGCATGTCCTTTTCTGTGTATTTGTTATGTCCCTCTGAGGACCTGGTATCTTTTCCAGAGCTCGACGAGTACTCGTTCCTGGCTGATTACGGAGTAGAGGGACTTGTTGACGACGACTTTGAGGTGGAGCCGCAGCCTTGATCCTCTGGAGGCTAGCTACATCTTCAGACGTGGGTTCCATTTCCAGTATTCTGTTTATTTCTTTTGCTACTTCATTTCATTCCTGATGTACTCATTTACTTTTAGTGGATTGTTCTGCTCTAGCCATAGTTGACATTTGGACTCTGTGGCACTGATGATTTTCCATTCAGTTATCTATTACATTATTTCATGGATGAGACTAGTTACCTTCCTGTGATGTTACTTATTAGTTATACTTCAGCGTACTACAATCGAATCATAGTCCATTAAATTGGGTTTAGCTATGCTAGATTGTACAGCTGGCATGCCACGTGTTCCCAATCCGATTATTTGGAACTGGGGCGTGACATGTTTTTAGTGGTGGCCCATGCAGGTTATGAAATTTGTTTGGTTACGTTACTGTACCGAACAAGCCTGCAAATTAGGTTTAGAATGTAGGGTCTCATCCATACTTGACTATATCATTCTTGATTAACCTTGAACAAATTCTTTTGCATCTCGTTTGTTTCCGTCCTATTCTCAATTCCTTCTATCTTATTTCTGCAGAATTATGAATCTAAGGAGTGGACGTACCACTGCCGGTAGAGACAACCAGTCATCTGGTACGGATGAGCAGTCCGTAAGGGTAGTTCCAACCCACCCTATGCTACCAGGGCAGACGTCTCAGCCAGTTGGTGCACAACCGACTGGGGTACCCCCTCCTCCCGCGCAGTACCTTCAAACACCATATGGAGTGCCCCCGACTGTGCCACAAGACAGTCAGGCACAGATGTTTCAGTTCATGCACATGATGATACAAGAACAGAGACAGCAAGCAGCGGAACAGAGGCAAGAAGCAGCTGAGCAAAGGCAGGTAGCTGCTGAACAAAGACGGGAAGCTGCTGAGATGAGACAGGGATTCCTGGCAGCTATGGAGAGGATGACAGCACCAGCACCTGCACCAGCTCCGACACTAGCTCCCGTGAGACCAGCACGGGTAGGTTCAGTGAAGGACTACGTGCAGATGGACCCCAAACCTTATAAGGGAAATGAGAGTCCGGAGGAGACCACCAATTGGATCACCAGCACCAAGAAGAAATTACAGGCATCTCAGTTGCCAGAAGATTTATGGATGACTGGCGTAAGAACTCAGCTGAAGGGGAATGCCCATCACTGGTAGGATTCTTTGGAGCGTCAGTTGGGTACTCGTCAGTCGTGGGAGCAGTTTTTGGAGTTCTTTGATAAGAAGTATTTCCCTACTACTGTGAAGAATGCCTTATACAACCAGTTTTTGCATCTGGAGCAGGGGAACAAGACTGTGGATGAGTATGACTCGGAGTTTAGTCGACTCAGCAAGTATGGAGAGGTACTGATACCCAATGATCTGGAGAAGGCCAAGAGATTTCACAACGGGCTGAGGCAGGAGCTACAGCATTATACTAGCTCTCAGTTCCGAATCTCTTATGCTGAGTTGCTTGCGGAGGCCAGGATTCAGGAGACAATTAGCAAGGGGAAGCTGAACCAGCAGAAGAACCAGCCAGTGCAGACGAAGACGCAGCAAGGAGGTCCTATCAAGAGACCTATGGGACATCATCAGCATCAGCAGAAGACTGGACCCTCCCAGTCTAAGGAACTTCCGTCTTGCCATTACTGTAGCAGGAAGGGACACTTACAGAGAGTGCAGAAGGATGCTGGGTACTTGCTTAGCTTGTGGATCGAGCCAGCATCAGGCTCGAGATTGCCCAGTTCGGGGAGCCATTGTGCCAGCAGGAGGACAGAAGCCACCAGCATCAGGAGGTCAGCAGAGAGGATCTATACTCCCTTCACAGTCAGCACAGTTTGAGAAGGCCAAGCAGCAGGCAGGAAATAAGAAGCAAGGACAGATTTTTGCTCTCACTCAGGGAGAAGATGGAACCGAAGGTGAGGCTATCACAGGTACTATTTTAGTAGGTTCATTGCCTGCTACAGTATTATTTGATTCTGGTGCCACCTTATCATTTATATCATCTAGATTTGTAGCTGTGCATAGGATAGCTACTTCTACTATGCCTAAGAGTTGGAAAATTATTACTGGTGGGGGTATAGTCCATGTGACTAGTACATGTAGGACCTGTTCGGTAGTTATTTGTGGCCGAGAGATGAGAGCTCGACTTTTGGTATTTCCTATGCCAAATTTCGACGTAGTACTGGATATGGATTGGCTTAGTCAATATCATGCTATATTGGACTGCCACAGGGGTTGTGCTATATTTAGACCGCCAGGCCAGTCGGAGTTTGAATTTCAGAGAGGAAGCATTGAGAAGGGAGTATCTCAGTATCATGGAGCTTGCATGGCGATGGAGGTTGCCCCGCCACCGATCATTGATGAGTTTTCTGATGTCTTTCCCGATGATCTGCCGGGTCTACCACCCGACAGAGAGGTTGAGTTCACCATTGAGCTCATACCAGGAGCGGCACCAATCTCCTCGAATGTTTATCGACTGGCAAAGAAGGAGCTGGATGAAATGAAGGTGCAGTTGCAGGAGTTGCAAGACAAGGGGTTTATCAGACCAAGTGTATCACCATGGGGAGCCCCGGTCTTGTTTGTGCCAAAGAAAGATGGAACAGTTCGCATGTGCATTGATTATATGGCTCTTAATGTTGTGACGATCAAGAACAAGTATCCCCTGCCCAGAATTGATGATCTATTTGACCAGCTGACAGGAGCCCAGGTATTCTCGAAGATTGATCTGAGATCGGGATACCATCAAGTGAAGGTTCGGAGAGAAGACATTCAGAAGACGGCATTCAGGACTCGGTATGGTCATTACGAGTTCTTAGTAATGCCCTTTGGTTTGACTAATGCACCTGCTGTGTTCATGAATTTAATGAATAGAGTATTCCATGAATATCTTGATAAATTTGTCGTAGTATTTATCGACGACATTTTGGTGTATTCAAAGAACCATGAAGAGCATGAGGATCACTTGAGGAAGGTGCTGGAGGTCTTGAGGCATCAGAAGTTATATACTAAGCTGAGTAAGTGTGAATTTCTGCTAGATCATGTTTCATTTCTTGGACATGTTATCTCAGGGAAAGGCATAGAAGTGGATCCGACGAAGATATCAGCAGTGGAGTCGTGGCCAACTCCAACCGATGTTTCAGAGGTGCGAAGTTTTCTAGGGCTTGCCGGATATTACCGGAGGTTCGTAGATAATTTTGCAAGAATTGCGGAGCCCATGACAAAGTTGACTCACAAGGATCAGAAGTTCAAGTGGACGGAAGAGTGCCAAGCTGCTTTTGATGATTTGAAGAAGCGCCTTACTACTGCACCAGTTTTGACCATTCCATCGGGATCAGGAGGTTTTGTCATCTATAGTGATGCATCCGGAAAGGGATTAGGATGCGTATTGATGCAGCATGGGATGGTAGTTGCATATGGTTCTCGGCAGTTGAGGACCCATGAGAAGAATTACCCCACGCACGACTTAGAGCTTGCGGCGGTGATATTTGCCTTGAAGCTTTGGAGGCATTATTTGTATGGAGAAACAGTGGAGGTATATACAGATCATAAGAGCCTCAAGTATGTCTATACTCAGAAGGATTTAAATTTGAGGCAGAGGCGTTGGCTTGAGTTGATGGCAGATTTTGATATCAAGTTACAGTACCATCCAGGGAAGGCTAATTCAGTAGCAGATGCATTGAGCCGGAGGCCTATGGCACATTTCTTGACATCACAAAAGGAGTTGCTTTATGACTTAGAAAAGATGGGCATTGAAGTTTTTAGGCCTGGAGGAGTTGCACAGATGATGAATATTCAGGTTCAGTCTTCACTAGTAGAGCGGATCAAGGCGACCTTACCAACAGATGCCAGATATCAGAGGCTTTGACAGAGGACAGAGCAAGGACTGCAGACTAGATTGAGGATTCACGAAGATGGGACCTTGAGGTGCGAAAATCGTCTCTATGTTCCTAATGGAGAGATCAGGCAGGAGCTGATGACAGAGGCTCATAGCTCGACTTATTCTATTCATCCAGGAGGTACGAAGATGTACAGGGACCTGAGACAGCACTACTGGTAGCATGGAATGAAGCGTGAGATAGCACGATTTGTAGCAAAGTGCTTGGTGTGTCAGCAAGTCAAGGCTGAACATCAGAGGTCCGCAGGATTGTTGCAACCGCTTCCGATACCTGAGTGGAAGTGGGAGCATATCACTATGGATTTCGTTACGAGATTTCCGAGGAGCCCAGCTGGACGAGATACAGTTTGGGTGATTGTGGACAGATTATCGAAGTCTGCTCATTTCATACCATTCCGAGTGGGGCAATCTACAGAGGTATTGGCAGACTTATATATGAAAGAGAGAGTGCGATTACATGGAGTACCAGTCAGTATAGTCTCCGATCGAGATACGAGATTCATATCGCACTTTTGGAAGAGCATGCAGGAAAGTCTGGGCACAAGATTGAAGTTCAGCACAGCTTACCACCCTCAGACAGACGGGCAGTCAGAGCGTACCATTCAGACGTTGGAGGATATGTTGAGAGCTTGCATGTTGCATTTTGGAGGATCCTAGGAGGATCACTTGCACTTGGTAGAATTTTCTTACAACAATAGCTACCAGGCAAGTATCCAGATGGCCCTTTTGAAGCATTTTACGGAAGGAAGTGTCGATCGCCAGCATGTTGGGGTGATGTAGGCGAGAGGTAGATATTGGGACCAGAGTTGGTGACTCGTACAGTAGATACAGTCAAGAAGATTTAGGGACATCTACGAGCAGCACAGGACCGGCAGAAACAGTGGGCAGACACTCATAGGCGACCTCTTGAGTTCAAGGAAGGAGATCATGTGTTCTTGAGAATCTCCCCGACTAGTGGTACGATCAGATTTGGAGTCAGAGGAAAGCTCAGCCCAAGGTACATCGGACCATTCGATGTGTTGGAGAAAGTTGGCGAGGTTGCATACAGATTGGCACTTCCGCAGTCATTGGAAGGCGTCCATGATGTATTTCATGTCTCCCAGTTGAGGAAGTATGTGGCAGACCCCAACCACGTACTTGATCATTCAGAGATCACCGTGGGACCGACTTTGTCCTACGAGGAGCAGCCTGTGGAGATCCTAGACCGCAGAGAGAAAGTGTTGAAGGGGAAGACCATTCGACTAGTCCGAGTTGCGTGGAAACACCATTCTCCAGGCGAATCGACTTGGGAGCGGGAAGATTCTATTCTAGAGCGTTTTCTATACCTACGTGAGGCATCTGGTATGACTTAATTCTGCTAATATTCACTCTCTAGATTTTGCTTAACTTAGTTGTAATTTCCTAAGATTTAGAATGATGATTGTGTGATTTCTTTTATCCCAGCTTGCTTTAATTTCGAGGACGAAATTTTAATAAGTTGGGGAGAATGTAAAACCCCTCAAAATATTTTTTTTTTTTATTTATATTTTGTTACAAAATTTTGTTATTCGTTAAATAAAATGCTTTTACCCTAATTTTAAATTGAATATATATAGTTTAGAAAAAATATGTTATATATGTATATATATGCAAAGTTTGTGTGTGCATTGTATTATATAACCCTCACCCTTAACCCTAAAACTAAACTTAGGTTAACTCTAACCTTAGACTCATTTAGATTTTTTCTAGATTATTTATATATATATATATTTATATATATAAAGTATTACTATTCATCAGTTTTTATTATTGGAGTATATGTATAATATCTATACTTTTAGTTATGGCATTACAACTTGAGCAAAACCCAAATCCATTTCATTTACTCCAAGCCCAACCTTAGCTCAGCCCATGGGCAAACTAACTAACCCTAACCTAGGCCCAACCCATTAGGAATTCCTAAGCCTTTGGATCTCATCCCTGCATATATATCTAAGCAACTTCTCTCAAACCTAACCCTAATAATTTCCTCCACAAGCCTCCACCTCTTCCCATCCTCACCGCCACCCTATCCCTCTCTCTCTCTCTCCAATCCCGACCCCCCCCCCCTTCGGACTAAGCCCCGCCATCGGGCGACGGAAGCACGCGCCCCGGCCTTCCGCGCGTGCAGCCGGCCCTCCCGCGCTCGCTGCAGCCGACCGGCCCCGATCCGGCGACCCCCCCCTCGTCGGCGTGACCCCCTCGTCGGCGAGCCACCCCCCTGCGGCGTGGCGAGGTATTGCCCCGACCACCCACGTGTCCTCTGACACGTGTGATTAGGTTGCAATAATTAGGTTATTTGCATTGTTGAATATTCTGTGTAATTATATGGCTGTTTAATTATTTATTTAATGATTAAGTGATGCTAATTACGATCTAAATTATTAGCCTAATGATTAGAGTCATTAGTGTATATTCTATATTAATTATGTCAGATTTTTATATAATTTATTCGTAATTATTAAGCATTTAACTGGTGGCATTAATGCAGTTTTTTGTGTAAATTCCACAGTATTATATATTCTGTTTTTGATTTTTTGAATTTAATTCATTAGGAATTACTTGTTATGATCTATACATAATTTGTAGGTAATTATGTAATCTAATTACTGTTAAATTTTCAGGATTTAATAAATAGTTTAGATATTTTAATTAAATTTTAAACTGTGGGTTAATGTATCCAAATGACTGTTTAATTTCACTGTTTCGGATTTTTATTAATTAATTCACTAAGAATTAATTAATGGTCTCTATACAAGACTTGTAAATAATATTTATATCTATTTACTGTAAAATTTTCAGAATAAAATAATTAAATTAGTTATCTATTTATATTTAATCAGTGTTAAACTATATTGTATATATAATTGGTTCATTACTAAGTTTTAATTTTTATTAAATATAAATTATTATGGTAATGTTCATAAATGTATAGTCACGGTTGGAGAAATGTTATTTTCTGTGAATTATGAATTTTCACAATTTATTAGTAAATTTTTAATATTTAATTCTAATTTCAATAGCTAAAATAGTAATTTTATATATTGAGTAGTTAAATGTTTTTAATTACTTATAATTAGGTAAATAATATTAAAAAATTATTTACAGTAGGTTTTCCTGGAAAAGCGTTTTATAACCAAATTTAGACTTTTTACTATTTATTAACTAGTATTTATAATTATTAGCACTAATCTAGTTGTTAGATAGATATATATTAAATAAAGAAAATCCTATTTATGGTTTCTTTACAAATAATATATATCTATTATTTCTGTCATTATTTAGTTTATTAGACTAAAAATGATTTTTATGGATTTTTACAAATTTTGTTGGTATTATTAGGAATTTGTGAAGGCATGTGTTATTTAATTGATTAATTAATTATTTATAAGTAATTAATTAATTATTAAATATATATTAGTTGTATTAATAATTTCAGAATATAAAATTATAATAATAAGTACTTCATACTTATTATTGTATATTATTATTATTCATAATTATTGGTACTTATTAGCTAGTAATAATGGTTTGATATTAATTATTGATTAAATAGAAATTAAATGTATTGTTTAATTTGGCTAATTAGTAATTAATTATAGTTAATGCTTATATAGGGTTATTTGCTTCGCGGGACTCGGACTCTATTTTGGACCCGGATACTCAGTTGCTGGACACAGGCAAGTACACCTTGCTTGACATTTACTATGCAGTATTTATATTTGACCAGTTATTACTATTGTGTGCACTCGTCTCCTTTGATGACTACCTTGTATAGAGTTAGTATGAACTTGACACTGACTCAGACATGTATCACATATGAGTGAGTTGAGTGCAGAGGTTCTGTGTTGACTGGCCCTTAACATATGAACTTGAGTCTGCTAGCAGTTTGGTTTAGTTACATTATATTTACTATGACGTCTTGCATATTGTTCGCACCGCGTATACGGTACGAGTACATTGGGTGGGGAGAGTCTACTAGTGGTGTATGAGAATTTCTGTTTCCAATGGACGCTGGATGCTCGTAGCCCCTCGTTCCTCAAACCGTAGGACGCTTGGTGGCAGTTTCTTCTTCTTCTCCCCCTCTCATGTGCCACTAGAGATGTCTCGAGTGCATTTTCATATAGATGGTTAGAACACCTTATTGTCTCCTTGTATTTCCTGTCCTTGTTTGGTTAGGGAAATACTGGGTGGCATTCTTACTAGTTACTTTTACATTACTGCTTAGTTTATTCTTGCATGTCCTTTTCTGTGTATTTGTTATGTCCCTCTGAGGACCTGGTATTTTTTCCAGAGCTCGACGAGTACTCGTTCCCGGCTGATTACGGAGTAGAGGGACTTGTTGACGACGACTTTGAGGTAAAGCCGCAGCCTTGATCCTCTGGAGGCTAGCTACATCTTCAGACGTGGGTTCCATTTCCAGTATTCTGTTTATTTCTTTTGCTACTTCATTTCATTCCTGATGTACTCATTTACTTTTAGTGGATTGTTCTCCTCTAGCCATAGTTGACATTTGGATTCTATGGCACTGATGATTTTCCATTCAGTTATCTATTACATTATTTCATGGATGAGACTAGTTACCTGCCTGTGATGTTACTTATTAGTTATACTTCAGCGTACTACAATCGAATCATAGTCCATTAAATTGGGTTTAGCTATGCTAGATTGTACAGCTGGCATGCCACGTGTTCCCAATCCGATTATTTGGAACTGGGGCGTGACATATATATATTTTTAAATAATAATTTGTAATATAGAAATTCAGTTTAGGGATAAGCTCTAAATTTTGAATTTACATATAGGGCAAAGCCCAAAAGTTTATAATATATTTTTGAAATAGTAATTATATATACTTATAAGATAATCATTAATGAATACCAACCCAAAAATAATGATAATAATAGTAATGATAATAAATAATAATAATAATAGTAATAATAATAATAATAATAATAATAATAATAATAATAATAATAATAATAATGCATATAATAATAAATCCCTTAGAATGAAATAACCCTTCCCCCAAATTCATCACAGTGGAGAGAGAGAGAGAGAGGAAGAGGTGAAGAGCTGGGGGTTACCAGAGGATCGCGCGCGGGGGCTCTCGCCGCGGTGCTCGACGCTGTCGCCGGCGAGTAGCTAGGGCCTACTGGCGTGGGGGCTCCGTCGTAAGGCGGCGGCGCGGAAGGGGCGATCGCGCACGGCATGGGGCGGCCGAGACCGAGGAGCAGCATGACAGCGGATGACTGCCGAGATCCATGGCGGGCGGAGCGGCGCAGGTGGTGGCGCGCTCAACGACAGACGGCGCTCGCGTGTTGGGCGAAGCAGCGCCGGCGTTGGGGAACTCGGTCGGACCCGCGGCGGTGAGCGCCGCTGCAGATACGCGGTCGCCGGGCAAGGCTCGGCCACCGGCGACGGTGGTGGCCCAAGCGGGGAGTTCGCGGACGGTGCGGTGGGTTCGGCTACTGTGGTGAGGCGGGGAGAACGGCGCCCGAGGCGGCGCCAAGACGGAGTACTCACCGGAGCGCGGCGGTGGCGAGGCGCGGATCCGCGGCCGAGGTGAGGGTTTTTCCCCCCTTTTTCTTGTTATGGATGATGGTGGTGGTGAGATGTGCTGCCGCGGCGATGGCCGCGGTGGCAGTGTAGGTATGGGTGGCAATGGTGATGGAGATGTGGTTTGGTGGTGACGACAGGTTGCCCGGGGTTGGCTACAGCGTTTGCCAATGGTCGGGGTAGTATTGTTGGCAGTCCGGAGGTGACACGGGTGGTGTTGGTCGGGTGGCTGAAGTCAGGTGACGGGGGATGTATGGCGGCGGTGATGCTGATGGTGGTGATGGTTGGAGGTGGCAGGGTTTGGCTGGCCCCGAGGAGATGGTATCGTCGTGTCGTCGTGTGGGGGGGTGTGTCCCGACACGAGATGGATGACTGTAATGATCTGGAATAAAATTTTGTGGTCACAGACACGATGCACATGGTGTTGAAAAAAAAATCTGTGGTTTGTGGGTTGGGATAATTGTTGGAGGAGTACCTTCCTTTATATAGGATGTGGGAATACCCAATTGGATATGAATTGGAATAGTTTAAACCCAAAATAGAATATTCGTAATTTAATTTAAATCAATTTAAATCCAATCCAATACAAATCCAATTTTTAAATCTAATTTAGTTTTAGCTCAAAATCAAATGGGATAATTCAAACTTCCATATTTAACTATTTAAATATATTCATGAAATCAAATCAAGATTTAAATCGCCAATATAATTTAAAAATGTATTTTCCAAAATACCTATAATAATAATTCCGAAAAATAATAATTATTTAAATATCTTTTTGAATAATAAAATATTAATATTTAATAATTTCGAAAAATAAAAATATATAAATTTAATTTAATGTACCTCATATGCAAGAAATATAAAATAGTTTTCTAAATTACCACAAAATAATAAATAAATAAAGTAATAAGATTTTGGTCATCTCAATAGACAACTTTAAGCAAAATACAAATACAATAATTATTATATATATTATTTGAACTATAAAATAAAAAAAAGTTTTTAAAAAAAATATGTATGCTCGCACATATTCGCACTCGACGAGCAAGAAAAATAAATTTCATACGTGACGTACAATACGACTACGCGGCGTACAATACCAAAATTTAAATCAGTATCAAAATAAAAAAAATCAGTAGAAATTTAGGGGTTTTACAGTCGCGGTGTCGACGTAGGGGCAGCGGGGGCGGCGGGCTTGGGGACATTCGGGGGTTGGGCGGCTGGCTTGGGGTGGAGGCGTCGGGGGCTGGGCGGCGGGCTTGGGGCGGGGGCGTCGGGGGCTGGGCGGCGGGCTTGGGGCGGGGGCGTCGGGGGCTGGGCGGCGGGCTTGGGGCGGGGTTGTCGGGGGCTGGCGGCGGGCTTGGGGTGGGGGCGTCGGGGGCTGGGCGGCGGGCTTGGGGCGGGAGCGTCGGGGGCTGGGCGGCGGGCTTTGGTCGGGGGCGGCGGGGGGGCTTTGTTTATCAAATTCATCTGAGTTTATATATTGGCTAAATAATGTGTTATCCATATTGGATTTTATCCATTAGTTTGGTGGTGTTTGAATTAGTAAATATGAATATGGAGTTTAGGTTCATGGTGTATATGTTCACTGTGTCAAGGACAGTGCGAGTTCTTCATCTGCATAAGTCAGTTGTGTGCTTCTATATAGATGTATATATCTATACATCTAACTGTGATATACATATATATGTGTACGTGTGCTTTAGAGAGTGAGGAATGAAAAGGCAGGCCTACCATGCCTATTAGCATGGAGGACGACTTGGGGTGTAATGTGTGATTGTAGACATGGTAGGAATTATAGGTAATTAATGCTAGTATGACTAGACTAAGGTAGTGCTTGCTAGATAATAAGGACACTCTAGTATCTGAACCAAGTTAATTTTAGACTAGATATTTAGGATATAGCTCCCATATCCTAGAAGTTGACTCTTACAATTTAGAAATAGATAGATTGACTCAGTTTGGTATCGGTATCGCACTATCGGTATCGGTATCGGTATTGCACTATCGGTCAAGGTTCACAATATCGGTATCGGAATCGGTTTCGGACTATTCATATGAGTATTGGTATCGACGATATCGGTAGTATCGGCGGTATCGTATCGGAGTATCGGACTTTGGTATCGGAAAACAAATAATTATTAATAAATTATTTACATTTAAAAACATATATTTTAAACATTTAGGCATAATTTTAAGTATTTCAGCGTTATTTCTTAGTAGTTTTGAAATTATATGAAATAGTAGTCACCCTTACCGATTAATTTTGTCGAATTGACCGGAACAAAGACCCCCAATGTCGATATCGGTCAATATTTGGTATCGGTCGATATCGGATCGGAACATGCCAAACCGTATCGGTATCGACCGTATCGGATCGGTATCGGCCGATACTTTAAACCATGCTAGAATACTAGCGGACCGGTATCGAACTATTAGTAACAACTGTATTTAGATTTTTCTCTTTTCGAGCTAGAATACTAGCGGATCCACCAGTTACATGATTATATACTAATTCTGTTTAGTTTGTCTTACTATACAGATTTTTACATCTAATCTGTGATGGATCGTTATTTTGTTGATCGTACATGGATGTACAAACGACAACACGAGAGCAGAATAGGTGTGAGTAACAATTTTCAAGCAGGCGTGAAAGTGTTTCTTAAGTATGCCATGAGCAAAGCTCAGTTTATGGACGGTAACAAAATCAAGTGTCCATGTCGTAATTGTCGCAATAGACGTTACGAAGAAGTGGTGAGTGTAAGAGATCATTTGACCCGTAAGAGTTTCGTACATGATTATGGCATGTGGTCATCGCAAGGTGAACTATATGCCGAAAGACATGTTGCGAATGCTGCTACTTATGCTTTTGATGATAATGCTGCAGCAAATTTTTTCGTCGATGACGACGAATGCTCCGTTGATTATGGAGACGTGCAGAACCTTGCACGAGATATGGTGTACGATGCGACAGGGCCTAATTTTGATCCAGAGGATCCTAATCCCGAGGCGAAGGAGTTCTATGATATGTTTCAGGATGCTGAAACTTCTTTATATCCTGGTTGTGATCCACATTTCGTACTGTCAGTGACAATGCGGTTGTTGAACATAAAGTCCTATTTTAACTTGCCACAAACTTGCTATGATCGGATTACACAACTAATGAAGGAGGTGTTACCGAAGGAATCAAAAGAGCTTCCAAAAAACTTCTACAAGTCGAAGATGATGGTCTGACAACTGTGACTCGGGTACGACACGATAGATTATTATCGCAATGGATGCATGTTGTACTACAAGGAGAACGAGGATGTAGAAAGTTGTCGCTTCTGTAATGCGGATCGTTACAAGGAAGTCAGGGAAAAAGGAAAGTCAACTAGAAAACGACGTCCTTACAAGTATATGCATTACTTGTCCATCACGAATCGCTTGCAGAGGATGTATATGTCTCAGAATATAGCAGAACACATGACGTGGCACAACGAAGAACGCACAAAGGACGATAGAGAATTGTCACATCCTTCGGATGGAGAGGCATGGAAATATTTCAATTTTTGCCATCCAAATTTTGCTGCAGAGCCCAGAAATGTACGCATGGGGCAATGTTCTGATGGATTTGCCCCTTTCGGGCAGTCGGGATCTCAATACTCCTGCTGGCCGGTCATTCTGACCCCTTACTATCTGCCACCATGGATGTGTATGAAGACTCCTTATATGTTCTTGACAGCTATCATACCGGGTCCCAAAAATCCAACGAAGAATATCGATATATATTTACAGCCGTTGGTGGATGAGCTGAAACAGCTGTGGGAGATCGGCGTCACGACCTATGATATTTCCAGAAAATATAACTTTCAGATGAGAGCTTCACTGATGTGGACAATCAATAATTTTTCCGCATACGGTATGCTGTCGGGATGGAGTACTCACGGCACCCTGTCTTGTCCGATATGCATGCAAAATAGTAAGGCGTTCTGCCTTAAGCATGGAGGAAAAACTTCTTTCTTTGATTGTCATCGTCAATTTTTGCCCGCGAGTCATCCTTGGAGAAAGAACAAGGACGCATTCAGAGCTGGAAAACAAGAATTTTCTCATCCGCCTGCCAGATTGTCGGGATACGATATTTGGAAAGATGTAAAGGATTTGTCCACTGTAATGGAAGATCCATCAAACAATCGTGTCGATGGGTTCAGACAAACCCATAACTGGACCAAACGGAGTATCTTCTGGGACTTACCTTATTGGAAAGATAATCTTATAAGGCATAATCTTGATGTTATGCATATCGAAAAGAATGTGTTCGATAATGTCTTCAATACTGTCATGGACATTAAAGGAAAGACGAAGGACAATCCAAAAGCAAGACAAGACATTGCCGAGATATGCAAGCGTCCTTATCTGAACTTGATACAAAGGGGCGCTGCTGGACAATTAAGTAAGCCGATAGCACAATACACATTGAGCAAGGAAGATAGATTAATAATCTGCAAGTGGGTATCTACTTTAAGATTTCCCGACGGCTATGTGTCGAATTTGTCTAGTTGCATTGACCTCAATGAACGCAAGCTAATGGGAATGAAAAGTCATGACTGCCACGTGTTTATGGAAAGATTACTGCCCATTGCTTTGAAAGAGTTGTTGCCTTCTGCTGTATGGGTTCCGTTGGCCGAACTATCAATATTTTTTAGGGATATTTGTTCAACTAAGTTGACTGTGCAACACATGGTTGAACTTGAGGAGAAGATTATCTTAACAATTTACAAGTTGGAGAAAATATTTTCTCCTGGCTTCTTCGACAGCATGGAGCATCTACCGATTCATCTAGCATACGAAGCCCGTGTCGATGCATATGTTCATTATCGATGGATGTACCCATTTGAAAGGTACATAAATATCGATATAATTTAAGCTAAATTTCAGTGGGTTTTAAAATTCTTTCTTAATTCTTAAGATAATTTGTCTCTCTAGATACCTACACCATCTAAAGAAGAAAGTTGGCAATAAAGCTCATATAGAGGCTTCGATATGCGAAGCATATCTTATCGAAGAGGTGTCAAACTTCTGCTCCATTTATTTCGATACTCATGTTAAAACAAATCGAAATAGACCTCAAAAGAATGACGAGGACGTTGAGGATGGAGGAAGATTCAATGTAAGGGGCAAGCCTGTTGGGGCTAGTAAAAGACGGTGGTTGATAGACGACGAGTATGATGCCGCTCACCGATATGTCTTGTTAAACTGTGACATACAAGAAGTGAGAGATTTGGAGAAGTAAGTCAGTACACTTGCACTCGTTATAATCTCGAATTTGATGAAGTAAGTGACTACACTTATATTTTCTTATTTTCTCTAATAGTGTATTTAGAGATGAAGTCAAAATGAGGAGACCCGATATTACCGATGAGGGACTTTAAAGAGAGGTTGATTGTACATTTCCGTCATGGTTTTGCAAATACGTAAGTAATTGTGATTATAATTGAGATTATTAATTATAATCTGAAACATTTAAATTATAAATATTTGTTTACAGGTTTTATTGCCTGAAACAATACTCACTCATGAGAGTGTTCGTTATCTGGCACTGGGACCGAAGAAGCAAATAAAGACTTGGCCAGGCTATGTCGTTAATGGCTTCAGGTTTAAGTCAACTCAGAATGCTATAAATGTCGAATTTATCAATTACGGCATCAGTACCAAGGATTTCGGTGTTTGCATAAGAGGCACCGTCTATGACGACGAGCCGGACTTTGACTATTATGGAGTGCTTCGGGATATTGTAGATTTATAATATACTGGCCCATATGATATGCATATTATGATGTTCAAATGTGAGTGGTTCGATACGACACCAAATATCGGTTGGAGAATCGATAAATAATTTGGATTCGTCGATATAAATCATCGCAGGAGGTATAGAGAGTCCGATACATTTGCGATAGCAAATCAGGCTGTTCAAGTCTACTATACAAGCTACCCAAGGCGTCGTAGAGATCGATTTGACTGGTGGGCAGTATGCAAGATTAAATCTAGAAATACATTCAACGTTAGAGATCCAGCATACCAAGAGGACCAGATCGAAAAGTCCCAATACTTGGGACAACACTCAGATACAATAGATGTTGAAGATATTGTTGAGGAAAATAGAGGGGAGGAAGAGGTTGATACACAAGACTTAGCTGTCAACCAGGGGAGAAAGAGGCGTCTTGTCCCAAATATTAAGGCAGAAGAAGAAGAAGAAGAAGAAGAAGAAGAAGAAGAAGAAGAATTTGATGGGGATGAGGATACAGATGAAATCGACGATGAAGATAAGGATGAGGATGAGGAGGATGATGATGAAGACGAGGCCGAGGATGAGAACGAAGACGATGATTAGGTTAAATATTATTGTATATTAAAAACACTTCCAATTACGTGAATTAAGTTTGACCTCATAAAAGCAATTACGTGAATTCATGTTTTTTTATTCGATTATTTACTTATTGCAGATGGCACTCCTAGTCTTTTTCGTCGCGACGGCACTCGTCTCCCTACTGGTGGTATGTATATTTTAGTTTAGTTTTTTATATCCATTTATACTTTTATATTATTAATTATATTTATGTGTTCTATTTACAGGTCATGATGGCTGGCCGTGGTCGTGGTGCTGGTGGTGGTTGTGGTGCTGGTGGTGGTGGTGGTGCGGGTCGTGGTCGTGCTCATACTGGTACTGGTGGTCGTGGTCGCATTCAAAGTTCCCGAGATATGACCCCATCGAGCGAGCCCGACCCGGAGAGTACCCCGGGCATAGACGCATCCCGTCCTCGATCGACCACTTCATCGAGGCATGAGTCCGGATCTGCTAGCGGATCCGTTCCGCTATCGGAACCACCAGCAGCGGATCCACCAGGGGATGCCCCAGTTACTGCACAGTGGGCCCCAGAGTACCCCCATACTCGGTTCCATCCGGTTACTGGGAAGTACATACGCGGACCCGCGGATCCTCCGACGGCACCAGAGAGGCCGAGAGGCAAGTTCCCACGAGAGCTATAGCCCGCGGGGACCTCGTAAGTAAATTTAAGATAATTTATTAAATTTCTTTCATTTATTCAAGTTAATAATCCAGTCGTTTTTTCTTTGTAGGTTTTTTTCGTTTAATGTTGGCAGGGCTCTTGGAGAAATTATCAGGGCTAACTTCCACGGTCCCTACCTCAACTTTTCGTCGGTGCCCCCAAACGTGCAGTACGTCTGGCTCGACAAGTTGAGGGTATATATCTATATCTTCTGGTTAATTATTAGTTACTCTTTAATCAACCATTTTTTAAATTACGTGATAATTGATTTTCTGTGTTAGACAACGTACTGGTGGCCTCCCCATCGCAAGGAGGGGATCCGCAGGACCTACAGAAGCGCTTGCTCGAAGAAGATACGGGATATGATTCATGACCTAAAAATGGGGTATACGAGACCGAATTGGATCCGGCAGGAGTATTATGAGGACCTCTTAGGTATGATGGATACCCCTGCGTACAAGGAGAAATCGGAGAAGGCGAAGGTGAACCGACAGGCCGTGGGCCTTTATACGGGGGGATCAAGGTCCCACGCAGCGACACTTACGGATCTGGTGAGCAACCATAAATTTATTTCACTATCGAATTAGGTATTATTAATTAAAGGAGTTAATTAGTTTCTACGAAAATTTCGTATGCAGGCCCAACGGGCGGTGAAGGAGGGAAGGGCACCAGAATCGGTCATCATGCACGACGTGTTCCAGCATACGCACAAAAGACGGAAGGACGGGAGCTTCGTCGACGAGAGGGCCAAGGAGACTGATGTAAGTACTTATGTTTATGAGATTAACGTTAGAATTAAAAGTATTCGGACTATAACTTAGGTAAACTTACGATTCACACTTAACTTAGTAAAACATAGGATTTAGATTACAACTTAGGTGAATCTTATAATATAAACACATTCATTTGATAGGCTGCGTATCATGAGGCCCTTAGTCGGGCTCAGTTAACTGACACCGAGGATGTCGGTAAAACGACGCCCTTCCGGACGCCCTCTTCTTTGGCCGCTCGGAACGACTTGTACGCAGATACCGTCGGCGGCTTTAAAAAAGGGTTCCTGTACGGAGTCGGCTCCCTAGGGCCATTGCACATGGCGACACAGAGATTTCCACCGACATCGCCTCCTCCCGTGGCCCCGGCAGACGATGATGTTAGGTCGCAGCTTACGCAGCTGCACGAGGCAGTGTCGTCCTTGCGGGAGCAATTTGCTACGTACTTTTCGCCTACGTCTGCTGCTGCCGGTCCGTCTGCTGCTGTCGGTACGTCTGCTGATGGTGTTCGTCCGTCTTCTACTGGTCCGTCGACTGCAGGTGTCGGTCCGTCTTCCGTGGGCCATCTTTCTTTCAACCCTGATGCCCCTGTGGTACCGCCTACGATTGTGACGTCACTCCTGGATCTCATGTCCGCAGAGCAGCTACGTCGACTTTCAAGCAGTGTTTACGACGGCTTGCCTCCGTACCTTGTGGAGAAGTATATTCGTCGATCGCATATGGGATTACCAACACCAGACAATCGACCTTCTCCTTCTTAAAATATTATATTAAGAAAATTTGGATTATTTGTGAGAGCTTTGGATTAATTGTGCTATAATCGGCTTATAGCACCGGATATTATATTATTCTTTAGGATAATTGATGTTTATTTTCTATTAATTTGTTTTGGTTGTGATTCTTGGATAATTGGTGTGCATTATATATTTGGTCTGTGTGATTGTTGGATAATTGGAGTGCATTATATATTGGTTTGGTTTATGCATATATTTGTGAACAGGGAAGGTGCTGCAATTTTTTTCCCAAAAAACTCAGTTAGCGACAGACTAGTGACCGTTTAGCGACGGCTATTTCCAGTTGCCGACGGTTTTTTCGACGGATTAGCCGTCGCTATCTGGAGTTTTTAAACTGTTTCCAGGTAGCGACGGATGATCAACGGATTATCCGTCGGCAAGGTTCTGGCGGTATAAACTTCGACGGAATAGCGACGGCCGATCCGTCGCCACGATGACTGATAATCAGCCACTAATCAGTCGCTTGCTCTAGCGATTGTTTAGCGACAGACAATTCGTCGACAAGGTTCTGGAAATGCTTGACATTTCCAGAACCATGGCGACAGATAATCAGCCACTAATCAGTCGATGTGGCGACGGTATAGGGACGGATTAGTGACTACTCTTCCGTCGCCATGGTGGTGGAAATTGTAATGCCCTGAATCCGTTGCGGAGCACGGTGCGGGCTAGCGGCCGAATGGCCGAGTTGGATGGGAATTGGGAAACTTTACTTGGGGAAACTTTACCAGGATCGCGGGATAATGAATTGAGATCCTTTCCTCGTTATGGATTGGACTCTTTTGAAATGATGCCCAAGATGCAGTGGCACGCATCTTGGGGGAAGAGTTCTATATAAGAGTCGCTTGCCCCGAGACCGTTGCCCTGCTAGTTTTCGATGTCGCTTTTGCTGTTGGCTTTTGTGTACGTTTTCGTGAATGTTTTCGATGAATGTTTTCATGGATTTACTTTCACTGTCTACGCATTTTATATCGAATCACTGAGAGAAAGAAAAGAAGTATGCTGACCAAACGTTGGTGCCAATGCAGGTGCTAACGCAGTGAACCGAGCTTGACGTTGCGTGGAAGACCTCTTTCTCTCGGCAATTCACTAACAAGTGAGTAGCTTTGATCCTTCGACGATCCTTGATCTTCGCACATAACAATGGTAGACTTGTTATTGCGTTCGGTGCTTAATAAAAGATGCCTAGTAATAATACGAAAAAGATAATAAAAGATAAATTATCACACGGCTAGGCTTATGTTACAAATCAAATGATGCTCGTATGCTATATGAATTGTTTAACAGGTGATGCAACGACCCAAGCATTGGGCGGTAAGTATATCGGACTTCGGTTCGAAAGAATGAGTTAAACATGAATAGTCCCTCGGTTGGATGAACGAATATGCGAGCCTATGGCTCAAAGTAAGATGGTAAGATGGCAAGTTGGAAAGATGGGAAAATGACAAGATGAAATGAGAACTACGAAAATGTGTGACAGATGCTATTATCATACATGTCGTGTCTCTTATTAGTTAAGTTGCATTGCATGTATGGTCATGGACAACTTGTATACAAGATAGTTCCTCGAACGGTACTCTGAGGCCACGGAACCGATTCGGCCTAGGAGGAACGCCGTGCTGAAGTAGTAGCACAGTGCTGAAGTAGTAGCACGGTCTTTCGGGAACCTTCCGGATGGGCTAGCTACCCACCGCTGAAGGGGAGCCGTCCGACCAAGATGTCCCAGATGGCGTATAGTCAGTGACCTTCATATAGACAGGTGGCATAGCTAACATTGTCTTATGCAGGCAGAGTAAGTGGTATTCATAAATATGTATAGGGATGGCTATCGATCGTGGGTAAGATTTACCAAATTGGTGATCAATATGAACTGCTTATGTTAGATCAACATGAATTGCTTATGTTTCTAACATCACTGTATGGTCCTTATATTTCTCATCAAATATATGAATTGTTAATGGACCCTAAGGCAAGATAGAAAGAATACAAATCAATAGTGAACATTCATGTAATTTTACTACTGTTGATTTATGGTGAGATTGGTTACGGCCGCTCACCAGTACATATGTGGCAATGTACTGACCCTCATCTCCACAGGTGCCGGGAACCTAGTGGATAATCATAGACGCTGAAGGCTTGCTGTCCGACTCTTTAGAAGCTTCGTACATCTTGAAGTTTCCACTTGAAGAATAAGGTATTTTGCTGAAGGTGGTTATTGCCGCATTATTAATAAAGGGATATGATGTATGGAACGAGTTGTATCTCATTTCAATATTTTTGCAATGTTGAGTTTGGCATTTCATCTCGGCTGTTTGAGAGCCTTATGTTTTATGCAATGTAATTTCAAAGATATCAATAAAGAACTTATTTCAGATCATATTTGTGTTGCCAAAACTTCTCTATCAACCGCTGCGAATCTCTATTCAAAATGTCTCTTTTATAAAAGGAAACACGAGCATGCCTTGTACAAGTGCAATTCCAGACTTGTACGGCATCACGCCTTAGCGAGGACGAACGATTCGGCGTGAATCTAAGCGGAGGCGAACGATTCCCGAATCGGGGCGTGATAGTTTGGTATCAGAGCACAGCTACGTCCTTGGGAATTTCTTGGTTTTAAGATTTCGAAAATGATACAAGCTTTATCGCTTCTCAAACAACTTTGGTTTTAAAATGTCCCGAATTGAGATGTTCCATACAATAAGTCCATAAATATATTATGAGACTAACAAGCTCCTCTATTTTTGCAGAGATGACAAAGGCGGGTGCAACGAACAATGCTAGTAGCTTAAGGGTAGTAGCCTCAACCGACCCTATGAAGAGAATGCTGGCTATGATGGAGAGTCAGCAGAGGCAGAACGCAAAGCAATGCGAGGCCCAACAAAAGCAACTAGATACCCTGCAACAGTTGGTCCGATCAGTGGTGAACAACGGGGCTCAAGGCACTCCAGTCTCACGAGAGAGCGAATTTGTGGAGGCAGAGGAACCCCCGACAGCTAAGAAAACCACTGTTGTGGCCGACATTACAAAGTTTAAGAAAATCTGCAACAAAGAATTCAAAGGGACAGAAGAAGCCACCATTGCTATGGATTGGCTAGTTGAAGTGGAAGATCACCTGGAAGCCTTGGGTATTGTTGGATCTAAGAGGGTCTCGTGTGTGAAACTACTGCTGGTTTCCAATGCACACTACTGGTGGCAAAGTCAGAAAAGAATTCTTGCGGGAGTGAATGGAACAACGAAAATTACTTGGCTGATGTTCCGCGAGGCATTTCTGGCTCAGTACTTCTCTTCGACTGAGCAGTGAGCTAAGGAATTGGAGTTCCAGAAGCTCGAACAGGGGAACTTGACGGTGAAGGAGTATGAGGCAGAGTTTTCTAGACTGTCTCAGTATGCGATCACGAAGTTTACTGACGATGCATCTAAGGCTCGTCGGTTTGAGCAGGGCTTGAGGCCTGCTCTGAAGGCTCAAGTTGTGGTTCAGAAATATAAGACTTTTCAGGAGTCTTATGAGCACGTGAAGGAATTGGACCCACACTACCCTGCGACGGCGCCAGTACAAGCGTCAGTGCAGAATCTGCATAACAAGAGACCGAACAACGGTGGCAGATATGAGGCGCCAAAGCGTCAGAATCATGGTAGCTTTCAATGACCCAACCAGGGTGGACCATTCTGCAATAAGTGCCACAACAAAGGGCACTTCGCTAACGAATGTCAGGTGCTAGAGGGTGGATGCTTCAAATGTGGTCGCATGGGCCACGGATTCAGAGACTGTCCAGGGAGGGGCCACCAGAACCCTCCAAGGCAGCAGCAGCACCAACAGTATCAACAGAATCATGGACAGGCACCACGACCTCCTCAGCCACAACAGAATCAGAGGCCCGGTGCCCAGGACCGAGTCTTTGCATTGACTCAGGATGAAGCATTTGCATCAGATACTGTAGTGACAGGTATATTGTTATTTAATGGCATTCCTGCACGTACTTTATTTGATTCTGGTGCTTCACATAGTTTTATATCTAAAGACTATGTTAAGGAACATGAAATAAAAATGACAATGTTGGATGTATATCTTAGTGTTAGTACTCCATCAGGAGTGGAGATGCCTACTAACATGATATGTAGGGATGGTTACATATGTATCGGAAAGAGAAAGCTACCATTAGATGTAGTCGAGCTAGATATGAAAGATTTTGATATCATTCTGGGAATGAATTGGTTAAGTGCATGTTGTGCAACGATTGACTGTGCGAAGAAGCGAGTTATGTTTCGCCTACCTGGGGGAACAGAATTCTCTTACTCGGCCAGTTCGTCGGTGAAGGCTTCGATGGTGATTTCAGCTACTACGGCCCGGCGATTGCTTCATTCTGGCTGCGAAGGGTACCTTGCTTCTGTTCGAGACACACGTAAGAATGGTGCAGACTCAGCTAACACTGAAGTCGTGGCAGAATTTCCTGATGTGTTTCCTGACGAGATACCCGGAATGCCTCCGAACCGAGAGATTGAATTCACTATCGATACATTTTCAGACGCTCGTTCGATCTCAAGGGCACCATACAGGATGGCGCCTGCTGAATTGAAGGAACTCAAAGTACAGCTACAAGAATTATTAGACAGCGGATACATCAGACCCAGTGTTTCACCATGGGGTGCTCCGGTGCTATTTGTGAAGAAGAAAGATGGATCGATGCGGCTGTGCATCGACTACCGCGAGCTAAACAAAGTTACAATTCGGAACAAGTACCCGTTGCCTCGAATAGACGACCTCTTCGATCAGTTGTAAGGGGCGTCTGTATTTTCAAAGATTGATCTTCGCTCAGGCTATCATCAGTTAAAGATCAAACCCGATGACGTTCCTAAGTCTGCATTCCGAACCAGATACGGACACTATGAATTCTTGGTCATTCCCTTCGGACTGACCAACGCCCCTGCCGCTTTTATGGATATGATGAACAGAGTCTTCCGGCCCTTTTTGGATAAATTTGCGGTCGTGTTCATCGACGATATCCTAATCTACTCGAAGAACAGAGAAGACCATGCAGAACATTTGAGGACAGTGTTACAGACTCTACGGGATAATCAGCTCTATGCCAAGCTGAGCAAATGTGAGTTTTGGATGAGTAGCGTGTCGTTCCTAGGGCACGTTATCTCGGCAGAAGGTGTGTCCGTTGACCCAAAGAAAATTGAAGCCGTAGTGGATTGGAAGCAACCCACGTCGGCGAGCAAGATCTGAAGTTTCCTCGGCTTGGCAGGCTACTACAGGAAGTTTGTCAAGGATTTTTCAAAAGTGGCAGCGCCTTTAACTCGGCTAACCCAGAAGGGAGTGGCATTCGATTGGACTGATGAGTGCGAGGCTTGCTTTCAAAATCTGAAGCAACGTCTCGTATCAGCCCCAATCCTTACACTTCCAGACGGCGTCGAGGGATTCCAGATATACAGCGATGCATCCAAATTGGGTTTGGGATGTGTGTTGACTCAGAGAGGGAAAGTGATATCTTATGCCTCGAGACAGCTTAAGCCGCACGAGAAAAATTATCCAACGCATGATTTGGAATTGGCAGCGATAGTGTTTGTATTGAAATTGTGGAGGCACTACTTGTATGGAGTGGCTTGCGAGATCTTCACCGACCATAAAAGCTTGAAGTACATCTTTACTCAGAAAGATTTAAATTTGCGTCAAAGACGTTGGTTGGAGCTTATAAAAGATTACGACTTGACGATCGCGTACACCCCAGGAAAAGACAATGTGGTGGCGGACGCGTTGAGTCGGAACTTTGTGGGATCACTCAGTGTTGACAAACGAATACTGGAGGAATTAGAAAGCATGGGAATTGAGCTACAGATTCGTGGCCGAAATGCACAATTGGCTCAACTTCAACTTGAGCCGAGTTTGTTAGAAAAGATAAAGACGGCACAGAGGACGGATGAGTTCTTGATTAAGATTGGCGGAATATTGGAAAAGGGTGAAGCCAGCGACTTCACTAGGCACGAGGATGGATCGTTGCGACTCAAGGGGAGGCTATGTGTCCCGAAGGATGAAGAACTCGGGAAAGAAATCTTGACAGAGGCCCACTATGCCAAGTATTCCTTGCATTCGGGAAGTACAAAAATGTATAAAGATTTACGCATGACCTTCTGGTGGCACGGCATGAAACGAGATGTGGCCCTCTTTGTCTCGTGATGCTTAGCGTGTCAACGAGTCAAGGTGGAACACCAGAGGCCCGGCGGGGAGATGCAGAACCTTGCGATCCCAGAATGGAAGTGGGATCATATAACCATGGATTTCATAGTTGGCTTGCCGAAGACGTAGCGGGAGAATGATACAATTTGGGTCATCGTTGATCGATTAACCAAATCTGCACATTTTCTCGCAATAAAAACCACATGGAGCGTCGACCGGTTGGCTCAGCTATACTTGGATGAAATTATCCGACTGCATGGAGTGCCGGCATCAATAGTGTCGGATAGGGATGGGCGATTTGTATCACATTTCTGGGTCAGTTTATATACTGCCATGGGAACACAATTGAAATTTAGTTCTGCATACCATCCACAAACCGATGGCCAGACCGAGAGGGTGAATCAGATACTTGAAGACATGCTACGGCTCTGTGCTATTGATCTAAAAACTAGTTGGGACACTCACTTGCCGCTAGCAGAATTTGCCTACAACAACAGTTACCAGTCAAGTATACAAATGGCTCCGTATGAAGTATTATACGGGCGAAAGTGTCGGTCTCCGATTTGTTGGGATGAAGTCGGTGAACGACAGGTACTTGGTCCAGAGATGGTGGAACAGGCCGTCGAGAAGGTCCGCATAATTCGGGAGAAGTTACTTGTGGCACAAAGTCGGCAGAAGAGTTATGCGGATACTCATCGACGACCATTGGAATTTATGGTGGGCGATCACATATTTCTGAAGGTGTCACCGATGCGAGAAGTTATGCGATTCGGTGCGAAGGGGAAGCTAAGTCCGAGATTTGTTGGTCCGTTTGAAATTCTTAAGCGAGTCGGCCCTGTCGCCTATCAGATCGCGTTACCACCTGTATTGGATGGAGTGCACGATATCTTCCATGTTTCCCAACTACGGAAGTATGTACATGATCCAAGCCATGTGGTAGACTTCGGTCCGTTAGGGCTAAGAGCTGACTTGTCTTATGTGGAGGAATCCGTGCAGATCTTGGATAGGAAGGATAAAATTTTGCGAAACCGAGTTGTTTCTTTGGTTCGAGTGCTTTGGCAAAATCATTCTGTCGAAGAGTCGACATGGGAACTTGAGGCGGATGTGAAAAAAAAGTTTCCTTCGTTGTTTGACCTAGGTGGGTTTGTGTTTAAGTTTCGGGGACGAAACTTTTTGTTAGTGTATTAATATGTAATGCCCTGAATCCGTTGCGGAGCACGGTGCGGGCTAGCGGCCGAATGGCCGAGTTTGATGGGAATTGGGAAACTTTACTTGGGGAAACTTTACCAGGATCACGGGATAATGAATTGAGATCCTTTCCTCGTTATGGATTGGACTCTTTTGAAATGATGCCCAAGATGCAGTGGCACGCATCTTGGGGGAAGAGTTCTATATAAGAGTCGCTTGCCCCGAGACCGTTGCCCTGCTGGTTTTCGATGTCGCTTTTGCTGTTGGCTTTTGTGTGCGTTTTCGTGAATATTTTCGATGAATGTTTTCATGGATTTACCTTCACTGTCTACGCATTTTATATCGAATCACTGAGAGAAAGAGAAGAAGTATGCTGACCAAACGTTGGTGCCAATGCAGGTGCTAACGCAATGAACCGAGCTTGACGTTGCGTGGAAGACCTCTTTCTCTCGACAATTCACCAACAAGTGAGTGGCTTTGATCCTTCGACGATCCTTGATCTTCGCGCATAACAATGGTAGACTTGTTATTACGTTTGATGCTTAATAAAAGATGCCTAGTAATAATACGAAAAAGATAATAAAAGATAAATTATCACATGGCTAGGCTTATGTTGCAAATCGAATGATGCTCGTATGCTATATGAATTGTTTAACAGGTGATGCAACGACCCAAGCATTGGACGGTAAGTATATCGGACTTCGGTTCGAAAGAATGAGTTAAACATGAATAGTCCCTCGGTTGGATGAACGAATATGCGAGCCTATGGCTCAAAGTAAGATGGTAAGATGGCAAGTTAGAAAGATGGAAAAATGGCAAGATGAAATGAGAACTACGAAAATGGGTGACAGATGCTATTATCATGCATGTCGTGTCTCTTATTAGTTAAGTTGCATTGCATGCATGGTCATGGACAACTTCTATACAAGGTAGTTTCTCGAACGGTACTCCGAGGCCACGGAACCGATTCGGCCTAGGAGGAACGCCGTGCTGAAGTAGTAGCACAGTGCTGAAGTAGTAGCACGGTCTTTCGGGAACCTTCCGGATGGGCTAGCTACCCACCGCTGAAGGGGAGCCGTCCGACCAAGATGTCCCAGATGGCGTGTAGTCAGTGACCTTCATATAGACAGGTGGCATAGCTAATATTGTCTTATGCAGGCAGAGTAAGTGGTATTCATAAATATGTACAGGGATGGCTATCGATCGTGGGTAAGATTTACCAAATTGGTGATCAATATGAACTGCTTATGTTAGATCAACATGAATTGCTTATGTTTCTAACATCATTGTATGCTCCTTATATTTCTCATCAAATATATGAATTGTTAATGGACCCTAAGGCAAGATAGAAAGAATACAAATCAATAATGAACATTCATGTAATTTTACTACTGTTGATTTATGGTGAGATTGGTTACGGCCGCTCACCAGTACATATGTGGCAATGTACTGACCCTCGTCTCCACAGGTGCCGGGAACCTAGTAGATAATCATAGACACTGAAGGCTTGCTGTCCGACTCTTTAGAAGCTTCGTACATCCAGAAGTTTCTACTTGAAGAAGAAGGCATTTTGCTGAAGGTGGTTATTGTCGCATTATTAATAAAGGGATATGATGTATGGAACGAGTTGTATCTCATTTCAATATTTCTGTAATGTTGTAGCCAAGTTTGGCATTTCATCTCGGCTGTTTGAGAGCCTTATGTTTTATGCAATATAATTTCAAAGATATCAATAAAGAACTTATTTCAGATCATATTTGTGTTGCCAAAACTTTTCTATCAACCGCTGCGAATCTCTATTCAAAATGTCTTTTTTATAAAAGGAAACACGAGCACGCCTTGTACAAGTGCAATTCCAGACTTGTACGGCATCACCCCTTAGCGATGACGAACGATTCGACGTAAATCTAAGCGGAGGCGAACGATTCCCGAATCGGGGCGTGACAGAAATGCCAAGCATTTCTAGAATCTGATCGACGGATAGTCCGTCAGCACACCGTCGCTAATCCGTCGTTCCTTACCGGTGACTACCGACGGATGAGCGACGGAACGATACGCTCTGATATACTATTACGACGGGTTACCGCAGAATTTTACGTCGCTATTGTCTACACAGTTTAGTACTTAATAGTTGAAATGGACGACAGTCCGTCGGAAATGTGTCGTTAATGCTTCGTATTTTGACGTCGAAAAGCCGTCGCTGTTCCGTCGCTTGACGACTACGTAGCGACGGACCGTTACTAGCGACGAGCTGATTGCCGACGGATTTTTTTGGCCAAAACTCGTCAGTGATCGATCGCTAATACTAATTACCGTCGAATTGGCGACGGATAGGGCCGTCGCTAAAACGATAAATTTTGGTAGTGATCATTCCCTCCTGGAGAGCGCGGAAGCCCTGATACAAAGTCCATAGTGATATGCTCCACTTTTACTCAGGAATGGGTAGTGGCTGGAGCAATCCACCGGGTCTCTGCCTCCCGGCCTTCACCTGTTGGCACACCAAGCATCTCGAAACGAACTGAGCCACCTCACGTTTCATGCCATACCACCAAACATGTTGTCTCAAGTCTCTATACATCTTGTTGGCTCCTGGATGCATAGAGTACTGAGAATGGTACGCCTCCTGAAGAACCTCCTCCCGAAGTCCTCCGCTCGGCACGCACAATCTGGTACCATGCCTCAACGACCTATCCCCTGCTATAGAGAACTCATCCAACAGTCCTGCCTGAACCTGCTCCCTGATGACTCTCAGAGCCTCATCCTCAAACTGAGCTGCCCTGACTCTCTCTATCAGCTCCGACTGTACCTGTGTTTGCCATGAAATATAAAAGAACAAAACAATTATCGGAGGACCGGACTTTTACTTCACCTTACAAACTCGCTTGTACAAAGAAAGCCTAGGGACAAAAACCTAGGTACAGCAGTCTAAGTACAATTGTTTATTTTAGATTCTGAGGGGTGACGATAGAGGCTCGGGAAGGCGACGGCAGCCCTGCCTTACTCCTTGGACGATCGGTATGCAGCCTTAGCTCCTTGTAAAAAGATGGTTGGCGTTGATGAAGAAATGCTCTTCTTGCTCCTCTGTTGCTCTTCTGGCTTCTCTCTCTCTCTCTCTGTGTATTCTCTCTCTGACTACGGGGGAAGTCTCTCTGTATATACGTATTTCTCTGATATTGTATCTCTTTCGCAAGGGAATGGCACCCTGCTATTTATAATAGTAGGCTGTCATCATTAGGGTTGCCAATGATTACATCTTGGAGATGGCGGCGGCCTGGGGATTGGTCAATCCAGGCCGTTCGTTTCTGATTATGACGAATCCGAGCCATTAGGTGTAGATTATACCAAATCCTATTAGCAATTAATGCTGATTAGAATAAATCTTCCTTATAATAATTTCTGATATCTGCGAATAAATTAGATCTTTTCTTCTGCCACGTGTCCCAGATTATTGGGATTTGATCCAATCTTTAATGGCAGCAAATCTGAGGAATTAATCGATTTAGGACACGTGTCCTAGGAGCTGCTGAGGGGATCTGGACCGCATGACGAGTGAGCCGTATATGAATTTGAGCCGCATATGGTTAAGCCCACGTGTCAGGGTTGCCTGGGCAGTGGCCCTCACTTGAGCCCTCGAACCACAGGGGAGTAATCCTTGTGGGCCGCATAAGTACATATCCGCTCGAGCCGCATGGACATGATCCTCTCGAACCGCATGAGAAGTCCTCGCTCGAGCCACATGAGGCTTTCTTGGCCTGAGCCGCATAGGACAGATTCACTCTGAACCGCATGAGAATTTCTTTGCTCGAGCCGCATGAGGCTTTCTTGACCTGAGCCGCATAGGATTCATCCTGAACCGCATGAGAAGTGAGCTGCATACGAACGCCCACGTGGCAAGGCCACGTGGCATTTTTTATGGCTCTCGGGGGATTTGTGTCAGAGATCTCTTTTCTCTTCCCTAGAGATTCATCATTATGACAGAGTCATAATTACTTGCTTTTCTGTCAGGGCTGTCAACTTTTCAGAGGGGTCAGCCGTCAAAGCAATTAATGCAGCATGGGTCGGAGGGGAGCACTGTCAGGCCACGTGTCTTCTGAGCCACATGGAATGCCTCGGGCCGCATAGCTCCTTATGCCGTATGACCCCCTGAGCCGCATGAGTTTTCTGAGCCGCATGGATCTTTCCTGGCCGCATGAGTCATTTTCTTTAGTATTTTCCATGCTTCTATAAGACCCCCTTCAAAGTTTTCAATTTGTAAAATTGAAATACTTTGAATAAGAAGCATGGCTGTGTTCTTCTAGCCGCATATGAAATCCTGACCGCATAGAAGTCCTGGCCGCATGGATTGTTCAACCGCATAGGTGACTCAGCCGCAGGAGACTGTTCAGCCGCATAGCTTCTTGCCACGTCATTATTTGCCACGTATGGCAATCTTTAGCACTTAAATGTTGTTGATTTTTTAAAGGCCGCTTTTTGGTGCGGGATCCGAGGAGCTTGGCCTTCATTTTCGGTGGCTTATTTTGATAACCAAAGAGTCGGTTTAGTGTATGCACGGGGATCGAAACGCTCCGTCTTTGTTTATAAATACTGGTGACTTTAGTCGGAGGGACTTCTTTACTTTCTCTTTCGTTCACTCTTTTTCCTGTCTTCTCTTTCTGATCTTCCTTGTCTTCTTGTCGAAGCAATGGCTCCTAAGTCTTCTAAAGTTATTTCTGCCGCCGCGAAGGGCAAGAGGGTGACGTCCTCGTCAGCCGTCGAGCCTGAAGCACCCAAAGTACCCTCTGATGTTCGTCCTGCCTTTAGGGTAAGGGTTGTATTTGGATCTTGAGTACCCATGGCTCTGCTGCATATTTATGCACAAGCCTCCTCCCAAGTCGGTGGCAGAGCCGCATATGTTGTATGGGCCGCATGACTTTTTCATGCCCGAACCGCATAGACAATGCCCCATGTTTGAACCGCAGAAGAAGGATTCAAACACATAAAGTCTCCTCTGAACGGAGCCGCATATGTTTTTAGCAGGCTGAACCGCATAGCGTTTTGCGCCGCATGAGTTCTTCTGTTAGAACTGTGTATATTCGTCCAATCCGCATGAGCTATTAAGCTAGAGTCGTATGGAACTCCCATCTGATTTGGGCCGCATGAGACTGTATTGACTCGAACCGCATAGGCTTCTTCGAAACTGTATTTCTTGAGACCCAACTGGACTGGAGCCGCATAAGACATTATTGACCTGAACCGCATAGGCTCGTGGGAGCTTCTTTATTCAGTAATTTTTTTTGTTTTAGCCATCTTTTAATCCTGTTTCTTCTTTCTTTATTTTTTTTTCTTTTCAGTGAACCTCCCAACCAACCCAGCAGGAGAGCTCCTTGTGGGTTCAGCTCAGTATGCCGCAGACGTGCAGCTTGACGAGTTAATCCGTCGTATAGGGGATCAGCTTCCCACTACTGAGCCTGAGGAGAGAGTGGCTGCTATTAATAAACAACCTTTCCGCTTTCTTTGTTCAATGATGAATTCGGGGAAGTTGGATGGAGAATTTCTGAAACCGGCTTTTCTCTTCGGGGACGCCTTTTCTACAAAGAACTCCTGATTGCTGGATGTCTCAGAGCATTGGGATTTTTCTGTAGACAGGGTAGAGATTCATATCCCTGAGATGGAACGGCATTATCCTCTCTCATGGTTTAACATGGTACTGTTGGGTAAGACTATGGTGGGCTCCCTGACTCCCACCCAACAGGGAATATTTGTGAGCAAAATTCACTACAACAGACGCACGGGTTTAGTATGTGCGGGCAAGGAATCCGTGAGTCGGACTGTGATGGGGCTGCTCCCGGGCACTTTTGTAAACACAACTAGCCCTAATTTTACCTTCACCCTAGCTGATACTTTTCTGAATCAGCTCGCTCATATCCCATAGGCAGGTTGTCGCTGCTGAATTGGATCAACCCCATTCCCACATGGACTAATCTTACCTCATGGATTTTGAGGAAGTATGGGGACTTCCTTCAGGAAATTGATCTCTACTACGCCGTCAGGGGTACCTGCTACGGGTTGCCCATTAACAAGCCCTTGTTTATGGCTCTATTGGAGCTGTATAATCGGCGTACAGGGACTTTCTTCGCCCCCGGAGGAGAACTGGGGCTTGCTCTTCATGAAATGAACACTGTGTCTAGATTGTCGTGGGGAGGTGAAGCTTTTGAAGTATATACACCGACGAACGAAGAACTCGAAGAGCTGGATCGACGGTTTCCTGGTTTCGTCGCCGTGTACCAAGAACTGTTGTGTTATCATAGCGCCTGCCATCAGATGGCTATCAAGAAAGTAAATAGTTCAGAAGGGAACGCCCCTCACACCAAGGCCTGGATTTTGTATCTTTTCAAGTTGCGTCCTTCCGGTCAAGTTTCGTCTCGAACTCCTCGAACCCCGGAGGAGGTGAAGGATATGATGTCGAAGGTCAAGAAGTCGAAGTCTACCCGTGACCGGTTTGGGAGTAGCACTGACTCCCTCAGTTATTTCCACTATGGTACCCGGGAGATGTCTGATAAAGCGATCTTAGCTGGATTCTTGATGGTGTGGCTACGCAACTGTGTAGTCTCGGGCGGCGCGGGTTCTATAGAAAGGATTAGCCGCCATTTCATTCTTCCTGCTGTAAAATTGGTCTTCAAGGTAAGACTGGCGCTCCTCCCGGCCATGGTGTGTAGCATACACCACGGCCTTCGCGCATTTTCATCCAAAGTCATTGCTCGCGATGTGTCGATGGACTTTAAACGGATAGAACTACCATACCACTACCTCATAGGGTGGTTATTGTTGTACTACCGGTCGTTGATGAGGCCGGGGTCTGATGAAAATGTTTCCGTTGATGACGCCTTCTTTTTTCGGTATCGTCATCAGCCTTGGGAACATGATACCATGCCGGCCTGCCGGAGGGCGTTGGCAAGAATTGATGGGCCCGAATTCTTCGTATCTCTCCCTGAGTTCACCCCCGACAAAGTAAGGAGGGTATATGTTGACGGCGTTGATCCCCCCAACTTTTATCTGAGAAGATGCTTCTTTGGTTACGCAACATCCGTCCCGCGCACCTGGTGTATCGTTACCGGAATAGAGTATACCTGGAGCCTTATCTGCCCAGCAGATTTTTCCATCAATTCGGGTATAGTCAATTGTTCCTGGATCGCCCTAGCGCTTGCTTGAGCTTCGAGGGCAGTGTGCTCGATGGCGTCCGGGCTTGGCATTATTATAATACAACCCATACCTGAGCCAGCTTCTCACTTTCTGATGCCAAGGTGGAGGGTGATATCTTGTATATAGCGGCCCTTTATCATGTTGCAGCGAGCAAGCCTCCTGTTGGTTTTGATATGAATACTAGCTTCATTGCTGGCACCGGTTTGGCTGAGAAGCCAGAAGGGTCCAGGAAGAGGAAGAGGGGGCGAACAGGGTTCCTGTGTCTGACTCAGAGTCCACTAGGGCGGATAAAGAAGACGACGAACAGGATACTGATGACTTATCTCATTCTTCGGGCGAGGAGGTTGGGAATCAACCCCCTGTCGTGCCAGCTGAAAGGGTCGTGGGTCAATCGTCTACTTTGTCTGACGAAGTGGTGGAGGGTCAACCACCTGCGGTACCTGGCCCTTCGCGTAAGCGAAGCAGGCGCGTGACTACCTCTGATGATCAAACTTATTCCACGAAGCATGCTGCGGTAAGACGTCGCAGACTGTTTATTGATGATGAGGACGTTGTTCCTGAGGTGATTTGGGCTTCAGCTGTTTCCTTTCTTCTTCTTCTATGTTATGGCCTAATTATTTGTTCCTTTTGCTCTTTATAGGCGTCGGATGAACTCGCTCCTCAGGACCCGATTACCGAGGCTGATCCGGTCCTGCCTTACTTAGTCAGTGGCGTGTGCACCGCTATCATTGCTGCTGGGGTGCTTCCGGTTGTGGCCGAGGATTCACACCTTGCTGGGACCCCAATCCAGGGGGACGGGGCTCTATCGCGCCCGTCCCTGAGACATCCGAACCCCAATATGATGACTCCGTGGATGAGGAAACTACGCCGGCTGTGAACGAGCCGTCGTCCCCACGCCCTTCCCCTGGTAATACAAATCGAACCATAGCTCGTGAGTAGGCCTATATGTTCTCGTCATCATTTCTTTCAGATTATGTCGACTAATGTTGCTTTGGATGTTCAGATCCCAACCCTTCGCTGCCAGTGATTGATGTTACTGGGTCGCACCCTACCGGAGAGGGCCTGGCAGAACCTCTCTGTGTCGAGGGACCTTTGTCTGGGTCGAGCTCGGGGTCCCAGGTAGCAGTGCCACTGGGACAAGAGACGATGCCCCCTACGTTCTCCTCTGCGAATGTAGTTTCGGGGGTCAACCTTTCCTCCATGCCGAGCATCCAGGCTCTTCGGGCGGCGGAAGAGGAGTTAGCCGCCATCCAAGCATCTTTCCGTACGGAATTTGCTTCCTTGGTGGCGGGTGCAGTAACTTCTGAAGCTGCTCCTCCGGTATCGTCTGCCACTCTCCCTCTGACGCCGTCCTCTACAGAGGTCTTGGATGACGCGTTACAGGATATGGTTGCCAGTTTCCACCATCACTTGAAGAGGGGGGTCGAGGCAGCAGTGGAAAGGGGGACTCCCTTTACTCTGGCCCGTCGATGTGCCGGTGGCCAGATTAATATCCTTAAGACCCTCTCCGGAGGAGGGGAATTGGCTGCGCTTTTGGAGCCGAAGTTATTAGAAGCTGATCATCTCGTGGCCCAGTTTCGTTTGTTGCAACAGACTGATTTACCGGCGGTCATAAATCAAGAGCGCAACTTCCTCATTATTGCGGTAGAGAAGGTGATGGCTGCCCGGGAATCGCTTAAACCGGCTATATTGAAGGACCGTCGGGACCTAACTCGGTTGCATGACCAATGGAGCCGTCGAACTGAAGATTGCACGACTCGGGAGGCGGATGCTTCCCGCGGGGTAGCTGATGCCCGGGAACAGATCCTCGAGCTCCAGAGAAAACTGGCCTTCCTGGAATCAGAGCTTGAGGCTGCTCGTATCGAGAAAGGGATTGCTATTCAGGAGGCTGACAAGTACAGTAGGGCTTCTGCTAATCTAGAGCTTGCCCTAAAGAAGATGGAGAACGACTGGCAGTCGTATATTCATTTGAATGAAGCAGAGCAATTATCCCAAGAGGCCGAGCGTCGGGCTAAGCAGAGGCTTGATCGGGGGACTGCTTTGGTGAAAAACCGTCTCTTGGAGTTATGCAATGTTGAAATGTAGTCGGTCTTTTCTTTTCCTTCTTTTTTTTTGAAAAGGACGTGGTCCCGAAAATATGTAATACCTTTTTTTTTGAAGGGGATATGATCCCGAAATATGTAATGCTTTTTCTTCCCTCAAATAAAGAGTACTTTCAATTCTACCCTTCATTTGTATTACTTGCTGTGCCTGTGATATTGTGGTGATGTTCTCCCCCGTATAGGGGATATATTTGTGGACCTGTTACCCATGGCATACCTTGGTTTTAGGTACAGATAACAAGTTTTGGTCAGGATACCTGAAGCAGCTATGGCAAAGTGGTCATGGGTGCTCTTGGTATTGGGAACAGGAATGCCGTAGAGCAGCTGGGCTCCTGGGGCATGATGAGATGGTATGTTTGTGCTAAGAAACTTAGCTGAGGATATTTGTGGGCCTATTATCCTTGGCGTACCTTGGTTTAAGATACGGATAATAGGATGAAGGAGAACCGACATACTTGCTCAGAGGTAATGAGGACATGGCAAGCAGGCAAGTTTTTTTTTAGATGTAGAGTTTTCCTACTCAGAGGTAATGAGTACATGGCAGGAGCGAACTCGACAGAGGATATTGATGGTCAACAGAGGACTTTTGTGGGCCTATTACCCTTGGCGTACTCCGGTTGTGGGTACAGATAATAGGTCGAAAGGGGATCATCATACTTACTCAGAGGTAATAAGGACATGGCACGCATGAAGGTTTCTTCGACGGAGCCTTCCCATTTAGAGGTAATGAGGACATGACAGGAGTGGGCTCAATGAAAGAGGGCACATAGAACGACTCAGAGGTAATGAGGACATAGAAGTTCTATGTGAGGGGTGATTCATTTTTTGGCGGAGGTGGAACGACTCAGAGGTAATGAGGACATGGCCGTTTTGGAAATTTGTGGATCGATTACCCTTTTTGTGCACTGGGAGTGCGGGTATTAGATCATGAGGGAGGATCTCCTTCAAGAAGAAAGTTCAGAGGTATGATCATACATAACTTTTTATCTGAAAGAGTGACCGGGATGTGAGTTCAGAGGCACTATCGGGTACATGACTCGAGAATCTGGAGAATGGTGAGTGTGAGTTCAGCAGTACTGGCGGGTACATGACTCAAAAATTTGACAAACTATGAGGGTGAGTTCAGTGGTATCAGCGGATACATGACTCGAAAATCTGGAATATTGTAGGTGTGAGTTCAGCGGTACCAGCGGGTACGTGACTCAATAATCTGGGATGTTGTTTAGATATAATATTTCTTCAGGAACTTGCCGTTGACGGGCAACATGAGCAAGTCTCCATTTTGTTTAGCGAGGCGGTAAGCACCGTTGGAGAATACTGTCTCTATGATAAATGGGCCTTCCCATTTTGGCTGGAACTTGCCGGCGGTCTTGTGAGTCATGACCATCGGCCTCCGGACTGCCAAGACGAGATCGTCCACCTGGAATGTTCTGATTTTGACCTTCTTGTTGAAGGCTCCAGAGATGCGTGCTTGGTATAGCTCAATTCGTTGCTGAGCTAAGAGGCGCTTTTCATCTAATGCCTCCAATTCTTGCAGTCGACGTCGGTAGTTATCATCCGTCGTCAATTGATAAGTGAGGGCGACGCGGAGTGAGGGTATTTGAGTCTCTAATGGGAGAACTGCCTCACTTCCATATACCAGGGAGAATGGCATATTCCCAGTGGCTGTTCGAACTGTGGTGCGATAAGCCCATAAGCATTCGCCGAGTTTCTTGTTCCAGTCGCGTTTGTTGGAGGAGACAAACTTCTTAAGGAGTTTGATGATTATTTTGTTGAATGCCTCTGCTAAACCGTTTGCTGTCGGGTTGTACGGCATCGAAGCGATATTCTGAATACGGTGTTTATCACAAAACCGATAGAATGCGTGGCTTGCAAACTACGGACCATTATTATGGATGATCCTTCAGGACAGTCCAAAGCGGTAGATGACGTGATGCTTAAGGAAGCTGATCATGTTTGAAGTCTTGACTTCTGCGAGTGGGACAGCTTCCGCCCATTTGGAGAAGTAATCAGTGATCGCAAGTATGAAGCGATATCCTCGGGAGGAAGGTAGGGTGATTGGACCAATGATATCCATTCCCCATGCTTCGAATGGCCAGGACGCCACTGTCGGATGTAGAAACTCGGATGGTTGGTGAATGAAGTCCGCGTGGACTTGGCAGGCTTTGCATTTTCTAGCATAATCTATCGCATCTGCCACCATCGTGGGCCAATAGTAGCCCATTCGTCGAAGGCGGTCTTACAATTTTGGGCCGGGCTGGTAGGCCCCGCAGACACCGTCGTGAGCTTCTCGTACGGCTTCTTTGGCTTCTGTATTTGACAGGCACCGAAGCAGTAATCCGTCGTAGGAACGACGATACAGCATTTTTGTCTCTGTATTATAGAAGAATCTGAGAGAACGTCGTCTGATGGAAGTGGCTTCCTTTGGGTTCTCGGGCAGGATGTCGTAGACGACGAAGTCGATGAATGGTTGTCTCCAATCCGGGGCATCATCGATCATCTGTACGGAATAACTCGCCACGAATTGCACATTGTTTTTGGGACAGACCAGTTCGTGGCCTATCACATCCACTGCTTGGCGATCATAATTCGGAACTGCTAGGGAAGCGGCAAGACCGGCTAAGGCGTCCGCTTCGATATTTCGGAGTCGAGGGACATGTTCGATGTAGAACCCCTCGAACGACGAGATGATGTCAATCGCTATTTGGTGATAAGGGATCATGTCTTCGTGACGGACTTCGTATGAGCCTCGGATCTGATTGACGATTAGTTGGGAATCGCCGTATGCTTCGAGGTATTCTACCCCCAGCTCTTTTGCAAATTGGAGACCAATGACCAGAGCGTTGTACTCGGCCACATTGTTAGAGTAGGGCTCGGTGAGGGAATAAGCTCGGTTAATCACCAATCCGGAAGGAGAGATTAGCACTACCCCGACTCCGACGACTATATTGCCTTTAGGTCCGGTCCTCGAAGCACCGTCGAAGAACATTCGCCATATATCATCGTGAGAGGTTGCATGCGAGTCGACGACCTCATCTGGGATCTCTTCATATATCCTGGAGGATTTCGAGCCCAGGTGGGC
Organism: Iris pallida; assembly: GCA_029216955.1. Lineage (NCBI taxonomy): Eukaryota > Viridiplantae > Streptophyta > Magnoliopsida > Asparagales > Iridaceae > Iris > Iris pallida. Next base: position 47,217,606 of record JANAVB010016197.1, on the reverse strand, counting down.
TGCTAAGAAGTCTGCCAGGGCTTGACCTTTGACTACCTTTTGTGGGACGAAGATTATATGATAAGGGGACAACAATATTGCCCATGTAGCGAGGCGAGAGCTGAGTGCCCCTGGTTTAGTCATGACGACCCTGAGAGGGTTGACTCGTGAGATCACATATATCGTTTGTCCGGTGACATAATGCCGCGTTTTCTGAATGGCAAATACTAGGGCGAGGCATTCCTTCTCTACCGCGGTGTATCGGTGCTCTGGCCCAATCATCATTCGGCTGAGGTAATATATGGCCTGCTCATGGTCTGCGTCGTTGTTTTGTGCCAGCAGAGCCTCGAGGGAGTGTTTCATTGCTCGTACGTAGAGAAGGAATGGTTTTCCAGGAACCGGGGCCACCAAAACTGGAGGATTTGACAAATATTCCTTGATGCTGTCGAAAGCACGCTGGCATTCCTCGTCCCATACGAATGAGACCCCTTTCTTTATGAGGTGCGTGAATGGTCGGCATCGCCCGGAGAGGTTGGAAATGAACCTTCTAATGTAAGCTAGCCTCCCTTGAAGGCCTCTGAGTTCGCGGAGATTTCTCGGAGGACCCATCTCCATGATTGCTTTCATCTTCTCAGGATCTACATGGATACCCTGTGCAGTGATGATGAAGCCCAAGAACTTCCCGCTGGATACGCCCAGAAAGGACTTCGTAGGATTCATTTTCAAATTGTGCGCTCGCATTAGGTCGAATACCGTCCTTAGATCCTGCAGATGGTCTCCCTTGTTACGGCTCTTAACGGCTATATCGTCAACATAGCACTCAACCATCTTGCGTAAGTGGTCTCTGAGGATGATGCTCATGGCTCTTTGATATGTGGTGCCAGCATTCTTTAAACCGAAAGGCATGACTGTGTAGCAGTACGTGCCAATCGGTGTTCGGAATGATTTATGCTTTTCGTCGTCAGGAGACATTTTGATTTGGTTGTACCCCGAGAAGCCATCCATGAATGACATACGTTCGAAGTCGCAGGTATTGTCAATCATGATGTCTGTGATAGGAAGGGGGAATTCATCTTTGGGGCACGCCTCGTTCAGGTTGCGGAAGTTGATGCATATTCAAATCTTCCCATTCTTCTTGAGGACGGGTACTATATTGGCAACCCAATCGGGATGTTGCTCCTTACGAATGAAGCCGCTGGCTATCAGTTTGTTGACTTCGGCTTCGATCGCGTCCATGATGCCTGGACGGAAGCGTCGCTGTTGTTGCTTGACTGGTTTTGCATCTGGCCGAATGTTGAGTTTGTGAAGATCAATGTCGGGATTTAACCCTGGCATGTCTTCATAGCTCCAGGCGAACACATCAATGTATTCTCTGACAAGTTCTAGCAGCGACTCCCGTTCTTCGTTTGTTAGGCTTTTACTGACAAAAATTGGTTTTGGAGAAGATTCGCTGCCGAGATCCACTTGTATGACCTCATCTTCAGTAGGAGGTTCTCTCAGTTTGAACCATTTTTCCTATTGTGCGTCTAATTGTTGGGCCCACGGCTCTAGCTCGAGGATCTCGAGGATGTCTTCGTCTTCCTCGTAAGCGTCGGCGAATGCCATGTTGACTGACATGACTTGTCTGAACACGTCTCCGATGCTGGTATTTGAGTCAGAAGTTGGTGACCCGGTTGAATGTGATTGCCAGTCGCATTCTTCATCTGAACTTTCGGGGGTCGCAGTGGGCGTTACATACCCTAGCCCGCATCGAGTTTTGTTATAGTAGTTTCGTGGTTTGCCCGCCGGGACTGGCGGCTTCAAAGGTAATCGTCGCCCAGTACCGTAGTTCAAACCTGGCGTCGTCTCCAGATCATACCCCTGTTTCTTCATAAGATATTTGGATTGTGGGCTATACAGATACAGAGGCAGCCTCCCGGCATCTGTCCCGAGGTCGGCTTCCTCTATGGTGGAGGGATGCGGGTTGTTTGTCCGGCCAAAGATGATTGGATGATCTCCTCCCTCGACTATTCGGTAAGTGTCTTCTACTGGAGTAAGCTGGATCGCGGTGTACACATTTGTCACTTGCGTGTGTAGGTGGATACCCATACCGTGTTCCATAGCATACATTGTACATAGCTTATTGAGCTCGGTATAGTTCAAAGATAACCCTTTATTGATGAAGTAAGGTATCTTTTCTAGGGGGATTACATCATCAGCGGAGAAAACATCCGTGTGGGCAGCCACATACTTGGCTAACTCCGGTTCCTCTTCGGCTACCCCCTGTGTAAGTGAAGACTGAGAGGACGACCTGGAAAGCTTGATTGTCAGTGGTTCAGTTGATGGAGTTGAGCGTGGAGTTGTTGGCAGACTAGCGACCCCTAGTTTGGCACTCGAGGTGGAGCGAGGAGTGGCCGATTCGCTAAAAGTGTCAGACCTTGCATCGGGGTGACGACCCTTCTTGGGAAGGCGTATCGTCAGTGGCCTATCGGAGGGATTGAGCTTCTCCGTTTGGGGTTGACCGACTCTCGGCAGTCTGATTGTCAGTGGCCCCGTTGTGGGTCTCGGCACTTGGCTGGACCTTGATAGCCAGATTATCATCTGTTCCTCCTGCGCCGAGAGGCTGATTGCATCCTTACGTGGAGCGGCCGTAAGGGGTGCAAATTTGCCAGGTTTGCGAGCTTGAAGGTGGATCGTCAGAGGTTCTTCTGATCCTGAGGCCGTCTCAGTTCGAGCCTATTCATTTTCATCCAGGTGCCTCTTCGACTTCTCGTATAAGCAGGAGTCCGAGTAGTAGGATTCGACCCCTTTGAAGGGATCGATATCAGCAAATTCTGTCTTTACGAAGCCGGGTTTGTCGACATATTTGAAGCACTGGTGTAGCGTAGAAGGCACGATCATATAATCGTGCATCCATGGGCGCCCTAAGAGGATGTTGTAAGAAGTGTCTGCATCTATGACGTAGCAGATGACTTCGGAATGGAGATCGCCAATCTGATACTTCAGACGAATCTTCCCAATAGGGTAGCTCCTGCCCGAATTGAAACCGCTGATGGCGGTGCTTGTAGGCGTCAGGCGATGCATTGGGATGCGGAGATGATGTAGCAGACCCTTCGGGATGATGCTTATGGAAGAACCATGATCAATATGCATCTGATCCACCTTCACGTCGCCGATGTATCCCGTATAGTATAGCGGGCGATCATGTAGGTTGGTTTTGATGAGCATGTCCTGCGGAGTGAAGACGATGTTGGGCATTGCTCCCGTACAGGCACTGTCCTGGAGATCCACAGGTGAGTCCTCCCCGGTGAGGTTGGATTGAGCTAGATAGGCATCGGCATTTTGGAGTGCTTCGCTCAATGCAATACGAACGTCCTTGGAGAGCCTTAGGAGTTCGTACAGTGACAATTTGGCCGGAGTGTTAGCCAATTGTGCTAAGATGTCAAAGTTGTAGGGCCTCTCTAGCCCTTGGGCAGCGTCTTTTCAGAGAGATTTATCGAAGCGAGTCTCCTTCGGCCTAGGCTTGTCGGTCGTCGAAGGCTGAGCCGGTCCCAGAGCATCAGTTGTAGTGGGTTGATGATTTTCGGCTGGGTTGTCAACCACAGGTTGGGATTGCGCTCCGGACCGCGTGACGACGGCTGTAGCTTCCTCGTTGTCTACTGAGATTGTGTGGCAGGTCCTGAGTTTTTTACTCTTCTTTTGTTGGTGGGAGATGGTGTGGACCGAGTTACTTCTGACACCAAGTCTGGATGGACCCACATGACTTCCCCTCGTGAGGTGGTGAGAGGTACTAGACCAGCAGCCTGTTCCCGGGGAGGTGGAAGATTGGTAATCTCCATTGTCGCTAGAGGGACAGGGATTACCCCGTCTTGAGTCTCCGTCGGAGGGAAGCTGCCGAATTGTACGGATACCATATTGGCTGCCACAGTTACTTCTTCGAAATCGATGGCCAGAGCGTTCGAATCGATGAGGCTTTGGATGTACCGTTTCAGTTGGTAGCAATCGTGTGTAGCATGATGAACATAGCGATGATAATGGCAGTATTTTGGATTCTCCATCTCTACCGGTCGTAGTTCCCGTCTTGGTGGAGGAATCTGGATTCTGTCCCCTTATATGAGCATGTCCAAGATGGGCTTGACGTGACTGTCTTCGAAGGAGTAATCGATTTGTGGCCATTGTTTGTCTGCAGGCTTCGACTCAGGTTTTTGTGTTGTATCGGCCACCATAGCCTGCTTTCCCTGCTGTCCCGATTGTTGGAGGGGTTACCTCCATTATCGTTGTTGGAACGCTTGCCCTTGTTTTCTCCTTCCGAGATGTGCAATCCCAGTTGGCGAGCCTTCTTTAGTCGTTCTTTGGCGCTTATGGCGCTGATGATGAATGCCTTCCAATCTTTGAATTGACTTTCGCCCATCCAGAGACTGATCGTAGGAAGCAGTCTCTTTTGGCAGATCTCAATCAAAGAGGAATCTGGATTTCCGGAGGGCAGCTTCATGGCGGTCTGGCAGAACCGCTCGATGTAGTTCCTTGTCAACTCCTTCTCCCCTTGGACGACGTCCATGAGAGTGGACATAGTGACGTCCTGTCCTACTTCGTAGAATCGCTCCAAGAACAGGCGCTTGAAGCCGGTGAAGGAGTGGATGCAGTTGTCCGGTAGATTGCGGTACCAATCGAAGGCGACCCCTTCTAATGTCCCAATGAATAACCGTGTAAGGATAGCATCATCATAGGGCAGATGGTCGGTGGTGACCTCGAAGTAAGTGATGTACCGACTTGCTGAGGTTTTGCCATCATACGGGTTGATATTGAACGGCTTATATCTTGGTGGGAATGGAACATCCCTCCATTCAGCAGGGTATGGTTGCCGTATTCTGAGATCTTGAGCATTTTCTCGGGTATGGAACATGGCTCGGAGCTCCTGGACCTCTCTCCTTACTTCTCGGGTCTCATCTGTCGTGGTGGGGGCTGTTATTTCGGGAGGATTATTGCCCGGGTTTGGTGCTGCTGAGTTCGAATCTACATTGACCGCGGGGCCCATGCTTGTTTGACCAGGCGTTCCTCCTTGTAGAGTGGGCAGGGCCACTTTAATCTCGTCTACAGACTTGACCAAAGCAAATAATATGGCTTTGAGATTGTCGATGCGCTGGCGATCATTGGAACCACCTTGATTGATGTCCGTCATGAAAACCGTCCTTACATGAGGAGGGATGGAAGGAACGATGGAGGATGTGCCCTCCGAGTCGTACCCATGCACCGAAAAGTCATCGGGATAGGTGGGAATGTTCTCTTCGGGCTCGGACTCGGAGGAAACGGTATCCCCAGCTTCAGAGCTTGCTTCGTCTTGAGAAGCATGGGTATCCTCGGGGACATCGGTGCCTGTCGTACCTGATGGGAGAGTCGTTTCCCCGGGCTCGGCTCCTCGAAATATCGAATTATTGCGGATGTTCGGAGGAGTACTACCCCCAACCCCCAGCGATGTGGATGATGAATTTCCCACTGTAGCAGATTTCGTCTTTGAACGGGTGTGTTGGAATATTTTGGTGGAAGACAACCGTCTAGATGACAGTTTCTTAGCTGTAGTGGTTGATATCTTGGGACTGGAGATGCTTGTCTTTTTCCCCCTCCTTTCGGCGGGGACCTTTTGAGCGGAATTGCAGGAGACAACAGGAGGTGCCTCATCTTCTGAGCTCGGATGTTGTAGCCTTTGGAAGACGGACGGCCGATCTTCCGTCACTGCCGCGTTGTTGCAGCAGCAGTTGACGATGATTTGGGTGCAGCGATGTCCAAGCGAGGACTCTTTGCACGCCGACACTCCTTCTCTTTCCTTGCGTTTGTGGAGGATCGTCTCCCACAGGTCAGAGGAACCACTCTGTCCATTTGCCGCCGGGGGCTGGACTCGAGCGGTTGTATACAACTTCCCATCCGAGGCCCGTGTGATAGTCAACGGGACGCCCCGATAGTCAGAGGTTGAGACAGCTGACTAGGCCCGATGAGCCCGTGCTGCCCTAGACTTCCTCCTTTTAGCACCTGCGGGTGCGTAATAGGAGGAGTCCAAGTTGAATACCACAGAGTCTGGCTTATCATCCAGAGAACCATCAGGGTCAGGACCGCATGAGAGACGGTCAAAGACTAATCGAGAGAAGCGTGAAACGGATGCTATGCGGCTAGAGTTGGGTACCGTGCAGGCTGTCTACATGCGGTTGTCTTCTGTCGTCGGATGAATTGTTTTTATGCAGCTAGGAGTCACGATCGTACAGGCTGGCCGCATGCGGTTGGCAACTGTGGCCGCATGGGTTTTCTGTAAGCGATTGACTCCTATAGCCGTACGAGTTTCATCCGTGTGGTTGGCAACTGTACCCGCATAAGCTATGCGGCTGACAGATATGGCCGCATGAGTTTTTTTCATGCGGCTGGAGGATGTAGCCGTATGAGCCTTCTCCCTGCGACTGATACCCTTATGCGGCTCGGCTCTCATAGAGTTTCTCTTTGCCCCTGCAAGTCCAGCATCATAGTATTTTCTTTTGCCGGACTTGGGGACAGCAGAGTTGTCTACGATCTGAAGTGGGGCCGCAGGGGAATCTTGCTCGCCGTCTTGAACAACAGAGGGTGTCTTCGCGAGAGCTTCAGTAGGAATGAAGGATCGGGGTCTCCACTCCATACGGGCCTTCTTTGTGCGGGCTCGCTTCTGGACCGGGCCAGTGCTCTTGTCGGAGAGCATTTCTTCGAACGCCTGTTGGTCGAACCGGGCGACCATCTTTTGTTGCGTGGAGCCAAGCTTGGCTGCATCCGATTGCGTCACCAACTCCTCAGCCGTGGAGAAGTTAGTCCCCAGCAGAGTCGCCATCGTATTTGCCATAAAATATAAAAGAACAGAATAATTATCGGAGGACCGAACTTTTACTTCACGTTGCAAACTCGCTTGTACAAAGAAAGCCTAGGGACGAAAACCTAGGTACAGCAGTCTAAGTACAATTGTTTATTTTAGATTCTGGGGGGTGACGATAGAGGCTCGGGAAGGCGACGGCAGCCCTGCCTTACTCCTTGGACGATCGGTATGCAGCCTTGGCTCCTTGTGAAAAGATGGTTGGCGTTGATGAAGAAATGCTCTTCTTGCTCCTCTGTTGCTCTTCTGGCTTCTCTCTCTCTCTCTCTCTCTGTATTCTCTCTCTGACTATGGGGGGGAAGTCTCTCTGTATATACGTATTTCTCTCTGATATTGTATCTCTTTCGCAAGGGAATGGCACCCTGCTATTTATAATAGTGGGCTGTCATCATTAGGGTTGCCAATGATTACATCTTGGAGATGGCGACGGCCTGGGGATTGGTCAATCCAGGCCGTTCGTTTCTGATTGTGACGAATCCGAGCCATTAGGTGTAGATTACACCAAATCCCATTAGCAGTTAATGCTGATTGGAATAAATCTTCCTTATAATGATTTCTGATATCTTCGAATAAATTAGATCTTTTCTTCTGCCACGTGTCCCAGATTATTGGGATTTGACCCAATCATTAATGGCAGCAAATCTGAGGAATTAATCGGTTTAGGACACGTGTCCTAGGAGCTGCTGAGGAGATCTGGACCGCATGACGAGTGAGCCGCATATGAATTTGAGCCGCATATGGTTAAGCCCACGTGTCAGGGTTGCCTGGGCAGTGGCCCTTACTTGAGCCCTCGAACCACAGGGGAGTAATCCTTGTGGGCCACATAAGTACATATCCGCCCGAGCCGCATGGACATGATCCTCTCGAACCGCATGAGAAGTCCTCGCTCGAGCCGCATGAGGCTTTCTTGGCCTGAGCCGCATAGGACAGATTCACTCTGAACCGCATGAGAAGTTCTTTGCTCGAGCCGCATGAGGCTTTCTTGACCTGAGCCGCATAGGATTCATCCTGAACCGCATGAGAAGTGAGCCGCATACGAACGCCCACGTGGCAAGGCCACGTGACATTTTTTTATGGCTCTCGGGAGATTTGTGTCAGAGATCTCTTTTCTCTTCCCTAGAGATTCATCATTATGACAGAGTCATAATTATCTGCTTTTGTGTCAGGGCTGTCAACTTTTCAGAGGGGTCAACCGTCAAAGCAATTAATGCAGCATGGGTCGGAGGGGAGCACTGTCAGGCCACGTGTCTTCTGAGCCGCATGGAATGCCTCGGGCCGCATAGCTCCTTATGTCGCATGACCCCCTGAGTCGCATGAGTTTTCTGAGCTGCATGGATCTTTCCTGGCCGCATGAGTCATTTTCTTTAGTATTTTCCATGCTTCTACAACCTGGAGACCCTACATCTGCGCCTCGAACCCTGGAACTATCACCTCTATGCCCAAACTCTCCAGATCTGCCAGAAGGTGACGATCCATCGTCAAACACATGGCCACGGGATACCTGCTCAAAGCATCCACGAGCACGTTGGCCTTCCCCGGATGGTACTGTAAGGATATATCAAAATCCTTCATCAGCTCTAACCATCGCCTATGCCTCATATTCAGATCCTTCTGGGTAAACACGTACTTCAAGCTCTTGTGATCTGTATAGATCTCAACTCGTTCTCCGTACATATAGTGTTTCCACAGCTTCAAATCAAAGATGACTGCTGCCAGCTCCAGATCGTGGGTAGGGTAGTTCCTCTCATGAGGACGTAACTGCCTAGATGCATAGGCAATCACCTTCCCATGCTGCTGAAGAACGTAACCCAAACCCCGTCCTGAAGCATCATTGTAGATCGTATAACCACCAGATCCAGATGGCAGCGTCAAGATAGGAGCTGTAGTCAACCTCGTCTTCAGCTCCTCGAAGGCGGCCTGGCACTCCTCGGACCAAATAAACTCCTCGTCCTTCCTGGTAAGGCGGGTCATCAGCTGGGCAATCCTGGAAAAGTCCTGCACGAACCTCCGGTAGTAACCTGCCAGACCCAAAAAACTCCGAACCACTGCTACTGAGCTCGGCGTAGACCAGGACTCCACCGCAGAAATCTTCCTCGGATCCACTGAAATCCCCTCGCTAGAGACAACATGGCCTAGGAACTCCACGCGATCCAAGAAGAACTCGCACTTGGACAGCTTTCCATATAGCTGCTCCCTCCTGAGAGTGTCCAACATAATCCTCAGGTGCTCCTCGTGCTCCTCTGGTGTCTTCGAATAGATGAGAATGTCATCAATGAAGACCACCACGAACTTGTCAAGGTACTGATGAAATACCTTGTTCATCAAGTTCATGAATATCGCCGGGGCGTTGGTCAACCCAAACGGCATGACGGTATACTCATACTGGCCATAGCGAGTCTGAAAGGCAGTCTTCGGAATGTCATCCCGCTTCACCTTCAGCTGATGGTACCCGGTACGCAAGTCGATCTTCGAGAACACCCTCGCCCCGCTCAACTGGTCGAACAAGTCATCAATCCTTGGCAAAGGATACTTGTTCTTGATGGTAAGGTTATTGAGCGCCCTGTAATCAATACACAGACGTACCGTCCATCCTTCTTGGGGACAAAAAGAACTGGCGCGCCCCAAGGTGAAGAACTAGATCGAATAAAGCCCTTGTCCTCCAGCTTGTCGACCTGTTTCTTCAGCTCCGCTAACTCACTGTTGTTGATTCTATAGACGTGCTGGGAGATAGGCTCAGCGCCCGGCACTAGGTCTATAGAAAACTCAACATCACGATCTGGCGGCATCCCGGGCAGCTCCTCGGAAAAACATCTAAGAACTCAGCAATAAGTGGATGTGGCAACACCGGCCCCGCCAACAATGCTCCACAGAATCCATCTCCCTGCTCCACTACACCCCTGGTGAACTCATACTCCGGCTCTTCCGGCGGCCTAAACAGAATCCTGCCCCCTCTGCAGTCGATGCTAGCGTGGTGCATGCTCAACTAATCCATACCGAGTACCACATCGTAACTCGGAAGTGGCATTACGAGCAAACACGCACTCAGCTCCCGGCCTCTCAAAGAAACTCTCCGCCCCTTGCAAACATTATTAACTAGGATGATGCCATTCCCAGTCATAATCTTGCAAGTCCTACCAAGATACTCAGCAATGATATTGTGCCAAAGAGCAAAAGAAACAGACACAAAACTGTGCGTAGCACCAGAATCAAACAAGGCTAAAGCTGGAAAAGAATCGAGCAGAATAGAACCTGCGACAACATCCGCAATAGGCTCCATCTCCTCGGCTGCAAGAGCAAAGGCTCTACCCTGACCTCCCCGCTGCTGGTGGTGCTGAACAAACCGCTGCTGCTGGGTCGAAAGTGGACCCCTCGGCTGCACTACAGGAACTCTCGTCGGTGCCCTCTGAGCTGTACCAGTAACACGAGGGTTCACTGGACACTCCCGCAACTGATGGCCTGCGCCGCCGCAAAAAAGACACACTCCTAGCCTCTTCCGGCAAACCTCCCAGACGTGATCGGGCTTCTTGCAGAAGTGGCAAGGAGCCCCATGCTGTGCCTGTCTCTGCTGAGTGTGCTGCACCTGCTGCTGAACCGGTGCTCTGGCCTGCACCTGCGGCTGGTGATACTGGAAATAACGATGCTAAAGCTGAGGGCGCTTAGCAGCCCCCGCGCTGCTAGTAGCCCCCGAGAAAAGATCACGCTCCCTCTTGGGCTTCAAGCCCCACTCCCGCTCTATCTTGCGGGCCTCCGCGTAGATCTGGGTATAAGTCTCATAGAATGAGGGAATGAGAATCTTGATATCCCAAGTCAGCCCCTCCCTGAAACGGCTCGCCCTGATCTCCGGGTCTCGAACCATGTACTCTGCGTATCGGCTCAGACGGCCGAACTCCGTTGCGTACTCCTCCACAGATAAACTGCCCTACTGCAGATCCTGGAACTGTCGTACCAGGTCAATCATGTCCATGGGGGAAAAGAACTTCTCCTTGAAGAGGAGCTTGAACTCTGCCCAAGTATGTCCCTCTCCAACTAGGGTTGGCTCATTTTTGAACCAGGTGTGCGCAATGTCTAGCAACTGCAAACCCACCGCCTCGACCTTCAGGTCGTCTGCCAGGCGGGAGGCCCTCATCTGCCGCTCGATATCCTCGAGCCAATCATCTGCATAGACAACACCCTCGGTCCCGCTAAAGTCACGGGGCCCGAGCTTCTTGAAGTCCTGGATATCTCCGTACCTCGGTCGCGTCCCCGGATGCGGAGCCCTCTGCTCCACGGCTGCAAGGGCCAACTGATGGGCATCCTCCATGCCCTGACGCATCGTATCTGTCTGTCTCTGTTGAGCCTCGGCCTGGGCTCTCTGAGTCTCCAGCATCTGCTGGAGGAAAGTAAGCATCTGCCCCATATATGTAGGCAGAGGAGGTGGAGGTGGAAGTATGTCTGCAACTAGTGGAGGAATCTGCTGTGCAGCAGGAGGAATAGCGCCCGCATCAACCACTGGTTCTGCGGCCGAAAAAGTCGTAGCAACCCTGGGGTCAACCCTCGTAACCAGCGGAGGAGCGCCCCCAAGAGCTGTTGCTGTCGACACCCCAACTGCAGCAGGAGTGTCCGGATCAGGTCCGCGAGTCATAGCAGACCTCTCCGCGTCCGCGGACTCAGGATGCTGGGACCTGGTCTGCACCATCCTGAAGAGAGAAATAAAGAAGATATCAATATAGCGCAAGAAGGATTATATCAAAGGAGGACAGCTAGAAAATAGTAAATCAATATCAAAGACGGTAAGCAAGATAAGCAAGGAAAGATCCTACTGTGATTGAGCACTCTTAGCCTACTACCTCCTATGTGTAACACAGGCTCGTAGTCAACACTCTAAGACGAGTACCGCCACGACATCGTACTAATTGCGACTTCAGGACCTGCATGGGCCACCACTAAAAACGTGTCATGACCTGCACCCGCTATAAGGGCACGTGTACGTGACAACGCCCAGCCCTCACCGTAAAAACGACGTGGAATGCTGTAGGTTTTCTACTCTAACAACAGTTTATATATATATATATCAAAACCTGTCGAGAATATGGTCAACTCCGAATGGAGGACAAGCAATGATTATATATGAGTACTCAATCACAACTCTAAGATAATAAAGTATAGACTGAAAGATAAAGACAACAAGATGATAAAATAATAACCTGTCAAGTCCAAATACAAATAATATACAAGTCCAAGTCTCTAATACAATCCATAATGATAACAGTCTCAAAAGTAGCCGGAGACAAGGTCCAGTACAAAAGACCTACTCTATCTAAGCAATAGGTAAAGTCTCGTCAGGCGGAGCTAAGCCCTGCTGGACCAAAGTCTCCAAGTCTATGCCCACTACGTCATCCGAACTGTAGTAGGTACAGTAATCCCCCTCATCAGCATCTGTAATATTTTGTCAACATATCCAGTCAGGATGGAACGAGTACAATCTACTAACAACAGTTCAAAAGATATGACAAAAGCTATAAGACTATAAATAGAGAGTATATACAAGAAAATTATGGAATGTACATGTGAGTATCATGGCAAGGTAAGCTGTAAATCTAGAGCTAGAACAAGGCAAGTAAACTGATCATGGCATGTACAAGAATCAAGAATCATCTATCTAGGTGTGTGAGTACTAGCTACAATATGTGGCCGGCTTGGGAACTTGCACAAATAGTAACAGGCCTGGCTAATCATACGTGGGGTGTATGATCAACACTCACAATCAATAGGTGCACAATGGGTGCACAATGGGTGCACAATAGGCTTTGACCACATATCTACACTAATACTCCCCGCCCCCGACTGGTAGAGTGGATCCAAGCAAGACACGTTATGACACGGGATTCTATGAGAAGGGAGCAAGTCACCTCGAGAATCGGTGTCCATATATTGCACAAGAACTACAAGGGGCTTGCACAAGATATATCAAGATAACGAGAAATAACATCTCATGTCGGGATCCATGAATACCAATCCGTGTGACCAATGTGTCGAGAACAAGCATATCTACATTAATTACATGAATTATAACAATCATCGTAAATTAGAAAAGTGTCAGAGAATGTACTCGCCTGTAATATGATATGATATGTCAACGGGATCAAATGCTGCGTCTCGAGGACCTATAGAGAACAAGACGTATCAATACTCTGTTTAGGAAATAAAGTCAAATCAAATTTAAATCCTATTAAGTCATTCTAGGTCAAGACAAGTCAAATTAAGTCAATCTAGGTCGAACAAGGTCAAACTAGATTGTACATGTCGATCTAAGTCATTCTAGGTCTAGTTAGGTCAAACTGGGTCAATGCAAGTCAAACGGAATTAATCTAGGTCGATTTAAGTCAACGGTTGACTTACAGTTGACTTTTGGTCAACTGGTCAACTCTGGTCAACTTTAGGTCAACCTTAGGTCAATCCTAGGTCAATGGTGACTAATAGTTGACTTTTGGTCAGCTTCCCAAGTTTAATGGAATTTGGGACTAAATTGGGTAAAGTGTTGACCCATAGTTGACTTTTGGTCTAAAAAATCAACCGTGGTCAACCGAGGTCAAGACTAGGTCTAGGCGACTATTTCTAATCATTACCAACCTCTACAACCCATATCCAAGTCCATCTTGGACTTCGAAACTCAAATCTTGGCCGTAGGCCAATTTCCTAATTTATCCTTTTCTAAGGTAAATTTCTAGCCTAGGTGAATATCAAGTTAGCCTACCTACGCTTGGTATTTTGATCCGTGCTCCCTAGGGTAGTAGGGTACTAGCCAATACATACGTTACCTACCAAGATACCTAGGTAAAGTGGACGTCTAGTCCATCTTACGGCACATTGCCGATATCTTGAATATTTCAAGATACGCAATGGTACGACGCGATATCGGTGCCCTACAACCCCGATTTCAACTCGGGAGCCTACCCGCAAAATCTATTTCACGTATTCTAGGTCTCTCCCAAGTTTTATCTCATTCCGACACTCGGGGCTCAAATTCACCCTCTAACTCGATCTCTTCTAAAATTCTCTTCTAATTCTTATTCTAATTCTTCTTCTAATTCCCTTTCCTCCTTTCTCTCATACTCTTCTAAACTTCCTCTCATTCCTTTCCTTATTCTTCTCATTCTTCTCTTATTCTCTTCTTCTCCTTAATCTTCTTAATCTTCTTCTCATTCTTAATTTCCTTCCTAACTTCTTCTAACTCTTTTCCTTCTAATTCTCTTCCTCTTATTTTCTTCTAACTTTCTCTAACTTCTTCTCTCTAATTCTCTATATATATCCATCTATATATATATATATATATATATATATATATATAGGGGGGTTTATTGGGGTTAAATGGGGGGTTTTAAGGGGGCTAAAGGGGGAGGGGGGACTGCTCTGCAGCTGCTGCTGCTGCCTTGTTGCTGCTTCAGCTGCTGCTAGCTGCTGCTCCTACTGCTGCATACTGCTGCTGCAGTTGCTCCTCTTCCCCCTCTCTTCATCTCTTCTACTTCTCCTCCTACTCTTCTCTCTCTCTCTCTCTCTCTCTCTCTCTCTC